>JAENPR010002314.1:0-63184 GCA_018135685.1 Themeda triandra | reverse complement strand
CTTCACCTTGCATGATTTTGATAAGAATACGGATGTAGGAACATAATAGGTTTAACTAATGTATGCAACAGCTTATTTCTAAGAAGTCTCCTTAGCAACTTGCGAAATATGATCTAGTATTATATCAACCCAGACCCACTTCTCATCATTTTTGTGGTGGTGCACTTCTCATTATGGTCTACGAAGCAATAGATGTCATGCTATATTGTTTCAACCATAAAACAAGAAACCTAATCAAGCATGTTGTCACAAAGTTTGCAATACTTGACTTGTACTAGCATTACTGCAACTCTTTTTAAAACGCTAGGCAGATTAACCATATACCAACTTGAACGAATCCAATGGCTACGTATGAAACTAGTTAGTAGTGTTGTTTGATTTTGTTGAAAAATTCTTCCAACGTCGCATATATATGTATTAGGTTCCTACGATCTCGCGTCATTGCGTAACTTTATTTCATACACGTGTAGGCAACTAGGCATGAAAAGACACGTGTTAATGGCAGCCAATCTATAAGAGCGGAGAGGTTGTTTACGTAGTAAAAGACAATAAACACAGAACAGCGCTAACCTAGCATATATTGTCAAAAGTCAAAACAAGGTGCAGAGATAAATCGTGCAGTGGCACACTTAGCGATTCTGGAGACTAGAGAAAAAACGGATGAGATCATCATCAGAGACCACATTCCTTTCCAGCCTTATCTACCAGGAATAACAGAGCAAGGTAAATCAAGCCCGAGGAACGCCCCAACCCTTAAGCCGAAGGATCCCATGAGCACCATGCTGATCAGCACGAAACCTTCAAGAGCCACGAGCACCACTAGAGCAGTGAAATAATTTAGGCGCAGCTGCCGTCGGTGACGGTAGAACAGCACGGTGCTCGCCTTGGCCTCCTCCGGCATGAGGGACCAGTAGAGGTCGGCCAGCCTCCGGCGGGACCTGAGCTCCTCGTCATGCGTGTACTGCGGCCACTGGCTCATCTTGTACCTGCGTACCTTCTCTCTTGTGGGGTGGAGCTCCTGTTGATATATTATGGGCTAAGTCCAGGTAATACATTTAATGATTAATAAACTCTATGATTTTTATTAAATAATATTCATTTGGTTTAAATATTATGATGGGCCACATACATATATATGCTGTCACCTGTTGGCCTGGCCGTGAGCAAGGCAAAGCAAGGAAGGCAGGCAGTCAGGCAACGAGAAGGCAAGCAAGCAGTCAATGAGTGAACAACCTTTCATTTTGCCAATGAGAATCCTTGATTACATGAGTTACGGGAGTTACTTTCATCTCCACTAATCAAATGGCAAAATGAATACGTTAGTTTCATTAACACTAGTGCTAAACGTCTAATGCCTGGTGGTCTTCGAGAGTCTCCTTGCCAAAAGTTCTTGCTGTCCGTGGCTTCCCCGTTCCAGAGCTTGCGCGCACAGGTTTTGGAAGAGTAACGTCTCCCTCCGCTGGGTTCACCTGCTCGGGTGACGGCAATCACGTTTTTTGGGAGTGTCCGTCGGCGGCGACTACTCGACTGGTTCTCCTCCGTCCTCTTCCTCCTACAAGACTTCTTCCCGGTGGCTGAAGATTGTGATCGTCTTCTTCCCGGCGGCGACAAAGGACCTTCCTATCGACCTTTTGCTTGAGTGGAACAACTACATCGACAAAGCACCATGTGGCGGTGCTTCGGCTCTGCTGCAGGGGTATAACCTCTTTACGTCTTGTTGTTTTCGTTATCCAAATCATATCGCTAACGGTTAGTGTTAACAGGTATGGTAGACATGGTTTATTTCAATGGAAATTGCTATCATGCCGTCTTTGGTTAAAGCACATGACGTTTAGTTCGAACAAGCACTTGAATGATGTCATATTGTTCATGATTACATCATTTTTATGGATTATTAACTTAAACATGTTCTTGCCTAAATTTCTAACAGCTCCTTCTTCAGGTCACGGAAGCGGTGGTAGCTCGTCTTCCGGATGTACCGGCGGTGGGTGACGGACCAGGCCGAGGTCGTTGATGATCTGTAGGCTAGGGTTTCCCTCGAAGGTGAAACCACGTCGCAGTTCTGAGCATGATCGACGTGGACCCTTGTAGGCTGGTGTGATGGGCGTGGATCTCTTGCCAGATGATGCCTGTGGAGTATGATGCGCTACTACATCCATCGTGATGCTATGCAATTTTGGAAGCTAATATTAATTGCAGAATAGAGGCACGACGGCACCTTATTGATTATATAAACACGCGCAAAGAGTCCCAGCTTGATGGCCGATCCAATTGGACCGATCGACTCCGAGAGTCTGAGATGGATTCAAAACTTATCCGCTGGCAAACTCTTTTCTATCCGGCCCATCAAGGCAGCTTGTGCCGGAGTGGTTCACCCGGCCCACGCCGGAAACAAAATTCTGCTTTAAGTGTTGTGTTTCTGATGCTTGCGTTGCGAATTTTTGTTTGGTAGTTTAATAATGTGCTAATAAAATCCCCAAAAGCAATTGCTTATTCGGTGATGGGCCTTCTGACACAATGGTTGAAAATGTTGAAACAGAAGGAGAAGCTCAAGATGGAGGACTTGATGGTAAAGCTGAGGGAAGGACTCCTGGCCTGGTGATATGAAGCAGCAAGGTGCAAACCTCTTATCCCCAAGTCTGATGGTGGACGTGAAGACTTGCAAGGAGACAATTTTGAAAACATGGCGTAGTTTCTTTGCTGGCCGTAGTGCCGTGTTCTGTTGCTTTCCAGTGGCGGACGCATGATTTTAAAATGGGTGTACAAAACTTTTTTTCTCCGCAATTACCTTGAACTTGTGTATCTTTGTATTTAAGCGAAGAGTTTTTTACAATTACGCGAGAAGCACGTGCCTGGTATTTTGAATCAATTTCATAAATTGTGTGTTTGGGTTCAATTTAAAACATGTATTTGTCTCAAATACAAACACGTACATGTGTAATACATGGTAACGGTAAGCTTGTTGCAAAAAATATTGGGTGTACATTTGTACACCCATGTCCATATGCTGCGTCCGCCCCTGTTGCTTTCTATTTTCTATTAGTACTTTCAGTTTGTTTTCGGGACTCTATTGTAGAGCTGGTCTCACCAGCAACTGGTTATTTTCGGCTTTCAATAAAAGTCGGGCGAGAGTTTTTGGTCAAAAAAATTTGTGTTTTGAACAGGGGACCAATGTTGTTTTTGTGTGGAAGTATAGCGTTTGGAGCTAAGAAGCAACACTCTTTGGTATTGATGTCGAAGAATATATGTACTCTCTTCGTCCACAAATAATTACACGTCTTATTTTTTGAGGAGTCAAACTCTTGATTTTGACTAAGCATATAGAAAATAATATCAATGCTTTTATTTTAAAATAAAATTATTATGAAAGTATGTTCTAATGTCCAACCTAATGATACTTATCACACATCATAAATATGATTATTCTTTTATGTATATTTAGTTAAAATTAGAATAGTTTGACTCCTCAAAAATAAGACGTGTAATTATTTGTGGACAGAAAAAGTATGTGTTACAGAGTTCCACAATAGGCAACTGATCTATCAAGCGTAGAACGTGCGCGTAGTGGGACCAACAGTCTTGGCGATTGCCATGCTAAAGCCGCAGACATACGCATGGGTATAATGCTATCTCCCAACACACCCCCACCCTCCCCGCAATCGCTCGAAACAATGCAAAGACAGAATCCAAAATCTTTGGGCGTCATCTTAGGAAGTCCCTTGGTCACGACTCATGATGTCTATGACACCCATGTTATGGACCAAGATTGGCCAGACCGATTTCGCGATACTGTAGTTAAAGCTAGTATTTCTAGTCTAGTACCATAGTGGAAGTTGAAAAGGGTTTTGAACCGAATTAAAATCAATGTGCCTGGGAGGTGAATAAGTCCAGTCATCATCATTTTTGCCTAATGCAAGAGAGTTATTTGCAGGTGTGACCCATTCAACATGTAGAGTGGGTCTTGGCCATGTTCCCAAGCCAGCATGCTACAAATAATACAAGAGCCAACTCTCATGGTTTAACGTATGGCTCCGGAGTTCAGACAGATTGGTCCCGGATATTTGGTTCAATGTTGGACTTTCTAAATGGCGGAGTATGTAGAGCCATCCTTTGGGACAAGTTGGGCTAGACCAATTTCGCGATCTGTAGCAGAATCTAGTGCTTGTAGTTTAGTCTTTTTTTATTGAGAATAGAGGAGAAGTTGAAATAAGTTAAGACCACTCTTTTCACTTGGAACAAAGATGAGAGCAAGAGCATTCTTCGCAGATTTGGCCCATTCAAACATATAGAGTGGGTCTTAGCCGTATCCCTGGGCCGGAGTTACAATGTCCGCATACTATCCTCGGTCAGAACGCGAAGATCACTGAGCAACACACGTTGCCGGACAAAGTGGATGTTGTGCTCAATGTGTTTGTGCGCTTGTAGTGTAATAGATTGTGGGATATGTACCTTGCAGACACGTCCGGAGTACGGATGCTGTACGTCTTCAGCTACAGGGCTAACTAGCTTCCAACCAGAGGCTGTAGTCGCTCGATCTCCTGGGTTTTTATCGAGCTTTAAGGTCAGCTCTCGTCGGCGTTACAAGCTACAGCAGGAAGATACGGTTGCCCCAAAGTTCCTGATGCTTCTCATACCTACATACTGGCTGGCTTAGCATATGTGACACTTGTCATGGCAGATAACGTATATAGTACACATATTGTGAAAATAACAGGCTTGATAGCTATTGGGCACAGAATTAAAATATATGTGGTTTGCAAGTCTAGAAATATATATAATGGGAGGAGATGCTCCGCATAGCAAGAAAAACTATTGATATATATGGTGTGGCAGGAGCAGTAGCTTGTATATGATGCGGTTGAAGGGCATGCATGTGTCAATACCAGACATTGTCATACAAAAACAGAAGTATACTAGGACATACTGATCTCATGGTTTTTGCGAATTAATGATTTCCATTGAAAGCGAATTATTCACTGTTAAAGAACATAGATCTCTCCGATACACTTGTGGAACAGCTCTACACCTATATATAGAGCAGCTCTACCTCACTACCATATCTAAGCTCATAAGCATGCCACAGAAGGTCTAATTGTGGTGGATTCATAGCAGGTGGTATGTGGCCAAGCTTAATTATTCATCAGTTTCCAGGACATTCCGACAGTGTATTCTTCTTTACGTGTTTGCCTTCTTATGCATTTCTATTGGCTAGTTGGTCTATTATTTAGAAGCCATCTAGTCTATTTGCCGCCACTTATCTTTTATTTTAGGCTCCTTGTTAGCTATGAGAAACAATAGAACCTTATATATTTGTTGGGGGCAGGGGCGGAACTTGGCACCCTGTCCCCGGTATTTCTCCTAACCAAAAATGTGCCAGGATGCAGGTGGCGGCGGCCTCGGGCGACAACCACCGAAACTACCGAGGAACTCAGCAGATTCGAGCGTCAGCAGGGCGGCCAGCAGTACGATGACGGCGGGGGAGCCCAGATGTCCCCGGAGCTGGCTTCCCTTCGGCCGATCTACCAAATCCATCGAGCTTGTGGCGCGGATTCGGCGCCTATGGGGAGCGAGGTTCGGCGAACGGGTCGATGCGGCTCCTTCCACATCGAACGCTGAGGACAGCGACCAGAAGGCTCGGATGTGCAAATTTGGAGGGACATGTTGCACATTCGGGCGGTTTGGACGGTGATACACCAGCCGCCCGGGCGCCCGTGGTGGTTAGCCAACTTGAGTGGGTCCCAGGGTTTGCATTGTACAGGAAAATGTGCTTCTTAGGGGCAAAATAGTCTTGTAATTTCATACGGGCTCCTATAAATACGGCCCCTGATGGGTCTGTAAGAATGGTCGGGCCCATAACATTACCATTCGTGTGTAAACATTTATGCATTTTCATTCATGTTCTTCGTATTCGTGTGTTCCGTTTTGGCCTAGGGGCTCTACCCTTGGGGCACGAAACAACAATATTTATGTTTATTTAATAAAGAAATGTCGCGGCTTCTAGGTTGGATTGTGCCATCGACAGATAAAAGGTAGATGATATACAAGCAAGAACAAATTCTGATGATGGCCTTGCATTACCATTAAGCTCACTAAGTCAGTTCCCATTTGTATCCTACACTAACATTTGATATCTCATTCCCCGTTCCATCTGCCCCAACAAAAGCCAAAACACTGTCCAGGAACTTTTTTTTCTCAAGTACGACTTCACGTGTCATTGTATCAAGAAGAACTCGAGGAATGGCTTACACCAACCACAAAGAAGCCACAAGTAATCCATGTATTATCCGCGGAGTTCTGACAACACAAACACACACAGACACAAACACATAGCAAGAAAAAAAACAAGGGGGAGACCTCCACCAAACAACCTTGAGCAAGCAATTAGGAACGGCAACGAACACTCTGTCGAGGCCAAAGATAGGTAGTAGTGGTGCACCAGCGAAGCCTTCAAAAAGATATTTGACATCCGCAGACGCCAACAACCTTTGAAGATGCACCGGAGTAGGTCTCTCAACCTGAGCCTACACCAATAGACAAGAGCTTTGACGACGCCTTCAAGAAGGAACGTGGCCGCAACACGTTATTCCGCACTGGACCACGACATGGTGGGCTGCTGCATGGACGACCACGAGACCGAGCGAGTCGCCATGGAACACGCAAAATCCAGAGTGAGGTAGATCGCCACGTATCGGTGTAGGCCCACGTACCGAGCGACATGGTGGGCTGCTTTGACGATCCCCAATAGGTGTTTGAGTACAGTCACGGAGAGCTCAGTGGATGCTCGTAGGTGTAGGCCGAGCGACATCGTGTCGTGCAGGTAACGGAGTATTCGCTCGAGCATGGCCACGTGCGGCGATCAGGGTTCGTGGATGTGGAGGGCGGGCATGCTCCCAGCGACTCCTATTATCCTCCCCATTAAATTTAACAAAATCATAAGTTGATATTTTGGAGGATATGGCTTTTGATAAATCGATGCGTCATCCTGAATTTCCACACCAAGATTCTCTTTTGTCCACACTGTAATAGAGGCCTCTTGCTCAGCCAGATTCTGTTTTATTCTGGCAATGCCAAAGCTTCTTCTAACCTTCAGGAGGACGATTGGCATGTCTGACTTCGAATGTCGGTATAGCCGAGGATAACATATTGGGTTGGCAAGCTCAACCGGTACGGTTTCGCCGATCGATTGACGGGACTGACGCGGATTCGTCGACGATTTTTCTGGTTCTGTCTGAAACTGAGGATGTACAATTCGACGGGCCGGGTATAGCGTACCTGGGCCGGCGTTGTCGTCGTCGGAGTCGCAAGCGGCGGTCGGCGGTCTGCTGCCGTCGAGGGCTCTCCATTCTTGAACGCGACTCGGAGAGCACCGCAAACCAAACAAAAAACAATGTTTTTTTCTGAGAGGTCGGAATTAGCAAAAAAAAAAAAAAAAAAAAAAAAAAAAAAAAAAAAAAAAAAATGAAAAGCTGCGTCTTGTCTTTGTTAGGCGACCTTTCTATTTTCTGAAAGAAAAAAAATACAAGGGGCGAAATTGACTTGATGACTGATTAACCGCGCTCCACGTGTTGCATCCGCTCGTAGCATGATTTGGCCAAGATTTTTTATGACGATTTTTATGTGTTGACTGACTTGTCCCGTCAACGCATCCACATCTAGCTATGCCATTTGTAGTTTTATATATTTTACAGGTGACGAGACGAGAGGAGATCCGTGGAACAACAGAGACGAAGACGACGCCGGTGGGGGCATCGTCGTTCTTACTTGTTTGTCCTACTGTCCACTTGCTGAGCCATGGTGTGCGTTGTTTCGCTTCTGCAGGAGCCATGGCTCCGACCTTGCTGCACGGCACGATGCACGCCACCATCTTCGAGGCGACGTCGCTCTCCAACCCGACCCGCGCCACCGGCCGCGCCCCCAAGTTCATCCGGAAGGTACAGCCATCTCTCTCCCACCGCGACCTGAACCGACATGGCATACTAGCTAACATCCAACAGTCGCGCTAACTTGTAGTAAACCGCTGTCCCAAGCAAACCGCAAAAGAACCGTATAGAAGGACTAGCAGCAAACGGGTAAAATAGCAGCTTTCACCGACTGCACCGACCACCACGGTGCAGAGCACCGGACACCACCTGTGTCTCTCGGCTGAAAAATGGAGAGCGCGTGGCCCTCTTGATGTCATGTATCCGGTGCCCCGACCAATGCGGCACCGGTCACCATGGTGCACAAAGGGAGAGAGAGAGCGAGAGAGATCGCGAGCGAGGGGATGCTCACCTCCATGCTGAACGCCGGAGCACAAGCCGAAGCACACCGGTCTTGCTCGTGCCAAACTAGAAGTACTCCCAGGAAGAGAACAGAGCTTGGGTCGTGTGTCCTGTGAGAAAGAAGAGGTCAGCACACGTTCTAGCTCATTTAAGAGTCGGGTGCCCTCGGAACCAGCAGCCCGTGATCCAAAACTCGATTGTGTTTTGGCCAAATTTCGAACCAAATGCCACAAAATTTTAACAATATTCTCACAAGGCAATAGGTGGGCTATCCCTAAGAAATCATTGCCCAAAACATAGCCAATCCACTGGAATTTTAAATCTCCCAAAGTACTCGGTTTTGTATCTAAAATGAAAAAAATTGATCTGTGAGCTTGTGTTTGTTAGCCTTAGGATCGTCTATGAGTGACATCTAGATGGGTACATGCTCTGCGGAATCGGGTGGCGTGATAGAGAGAGGGAGGACGAGTGGAGAAGGCTTTACCGAGGCCTTGACGGCGGTGGAGGAGGATCCGGCGCGCGCTACTTCCCTCAGCCATCGCGTCGAGGCGGGGGCGTCGGTCGAGGGAAGAGGTGGCGCGTGGCGCAGTCGCGCGGCGGCGGCGGAGGAGCTTCCCGTCACTGGCTGCGCCCCTAGGATCGGATTAGGGTTGTCGGTGGGTGTGGCGGCTCACGGTGAACCTCGTACTGAGAGCCGCCGGCGCCCACCTCTTTATATAGCGCAGGGTGACGGGGGCCTCCAAACCAAAGATGGGCTGGGCGCGCCCCGATCGGGCGCGAGGTTCACAAGGGCCCGAGTTGGGCCGTTGGGCTAACTCGGGATTGAGATCATCCTAACATTCTCCCTTGATCTCATCTTTAACTTTATCTTTAACTTTACTCTTTTCACTTTAACCTTTTCATTTTACTTATTCCATCTCGGATTTGTGCATAGAACATGTTTCATCGTCACGGCCTTTTGCCGTTGGATTTCATAGCTACAATACACATCTCTCGGTTTGAAATAAATAAATACTTTATCTTTGGGCCCTTATTATTATCCGGGAATCATAGGCTTCTCCTTAAACCCATGCCGGCTACGTGTTCAACGAACACTTTGGGTGGTAAGCCTTTTTGTAAGCGGATCCGCGAGCATCTTTTCGTGCTTATGTGCTCAAGATTTATAACACGATCCTGGATTTTCTCTTTCACAACATAGTACTTTATGTCAATGTGTTTGGCAAAGAGCACCACTTGACTATTGTTGTGAGCATACTCTATAGCTGGATTATTATCACAAGATAGAGTCATTGGTCCATTGATGTCATCGACCACTTTTAAACTGGGTATGAATTTCTTTAGCCAATTCACCTGCCCGATGCCTCATAACATGCTACAAACTCGGCATACATAGTAGAGTTTGTAGTAACTGTTTGTTTTGAGCTTTTCCATGATATAGCTCCTTTGCGAGAGTGAACACATATCCAGATGTGGACTTTCTGTCATCTCCCGCATAATCAGAATCTGAGTATCCTAAGATCTTTAGGGACTCAGATCTTCGTACGTTAACATCAGTCTTTTGTACCTTGTAAATATCGCAAAACTTTCTTTACCAATTTCCGGTGTTCGACACCTGGATTACTTTGGAATCTGCCAAGCAACCCGGTTACATAAGCCAAGTCAGGGCGTGTGCATACTTGAGCATACTGTAGATGTCCAACTGCAGAAGCATATGGCACACTTTTCATTTGGTTGAGCTCATACTCATTCTTGGGACACTGAAAATCCCCATACTTATCGCCCTTGACTATAGGTGCAGGTGAAGGACTACATTTATGCATCTGGAATTTCTCCAAGACTCTTTCAATGTATGCCTTTTGAGATAATCCTAATATCCCCTTTCTTCTATCTCGGTGAATTTCTATGCCCAAAACATAAGAAGCTTCACCAAGATCTTTCATCTCAAACTTTGAGGACAAAAATCTTTTTGTTTCCTGTAGTAGACTCATATCATTACTTACAAGTAAAATATCGTCTACGTACAAGACTAGGAAAATGTATTTCCCATTCTTAAACTTTGTATAAACACAATTGTCATCGACATTTGCTTTAAACCCAAAATTCTTTATAGTTTTATCAAACTTCAAGTTCCACTGCCTTGAAGCTTGCTTTAACCCATAAATCGATTTCTTTAGGCGACATCCCATCTTTTCTTTGCCTTCCACGACAAAACCTTTCGGTTGTGCCATGTATACATTTTCCTCCAAATCCCCATTTAGGAATGCCGTCTTCACATCCATCTGATGCAACTCTAAATCATAGTGTGCCACCAATGCCATTATTATTCTGAGAGAATCTTTACATGAGACTGGAGAAAAGGTCTCAGTGTAGTCAATTCCCTCTCTTTGTGTGAAACCTTTAGCCACAAGTCGCGCTTTAAATCTCTCTATGTTCCCTTGGGAGTCATATTTTATTTTGTAGACCCATTTACAGCCCTCTTGTTTTGGCTCCTTTGGGAATTTCTTCCAAGTCCCAAACATCGTTGGCACTCATCGATCTCATTTCATCTTCCATGGCTTCAAACCACTTGGATGAATGATCACTTCTCATGGCTTGTTCAAATGAGGTGAGATCACCCTCCATTTGATACTCTTCAGTGATATTATTTAATTCATATATATCACTGGAGATAGCTGGCCTTCTTTCTCCTTTGAGACCTTCTAGGGGCTTCTACATTTGGCACATCTACTGTTGGAGGCTGAGATTGCTCCCCCTCATTTGTGGCAACATTTTCAATGGGTTCCTGATCAACAGGTTCCTCATTTTCCTCTGTTGTTACCACAGGAGGAACAACGACAGGTTCTTGCTCCACAGTGTCTTGCACTATTGGTGCAGGAGCAATAGGTAGCTCGAAAAATGGCTCCTGAATCACAGGATTGGGTGCACACACCCGCTTCTCTTCAAGATCAATTTTTCGAGCAGCCATACTCCCCCTCATCATTTCATCCTCTAGAAAAATTGCGTGTCTCGTTTCCACAAACTTTGTGAGTCTATCGGGACAGTAGAAACGATAACCTTTTGACCTTTCAGGATAGCCAATAAAATGGCAACTCACTGTTTTGGGATCAAGTTTCCCAATATTTGGGTTAAACACTTTAGCCTCAAAGCGGGACACCCCCACACACGCAAGTGATCTAGTGAAGGCACCCTTCCGTCCATAATTCATACGGTGTTTTGGGCACCGATTTACTTGGCACTCTATTGAGAATATGAATGGAGGTTTTTAATGCCTCTATCCATAAACTCAATGATAAATTAGAGTAACTCATCATATTGCGCACCATATCCATCGTGGTACGGTTACGCCTTTCGGCTACTCCATTTCTTGAGGTTCACCTGGCATGGAATACTTGGGCAACTATACCACTTTCCCGTAGAAACCTTGCGAAAGGTCCAGGAACTTGACCATATGGGGTATGCCGACCATAGTACTCCCCCCACGGTCGACGGACTAGCTTAATCTTTAAACTATGCTGATTTTCTACTTGACCTTAAATATTTTAAATTTATCCAATGCATCATCTCTTCCTTTAATTGGATAAATATAGCCAAACCGGAGTAGTCGTCTATGAATGTAATGAACGAGTCATAGCCATCCACACTCTTTACAGGAAAGGGACCACAAATGTCAGTGTGAATGATCTCTAATATTCCTGTGCTTCGTTTGGCATTCTTTTTAATTTGCTTTACATATTTTCCTTTTATGCAATCGATGCATTGCTCTAATTCAGCGAACTCCAAAGGAGGAAGAATTTCATTCTTTACTAGTCTTTCTATTCTCCCCCTCGAAATATGGCCTAAACGACAGTGCCATAATTTCGCCGTTGCGTTTGTAGTTCGCTTTCTTTTTCTTTTCTCATTTGTAGACGAGGAAACGCTATCATTCACATTACATATGGAATTCACACTTTCACATAGCGATAACATATATAATTCGTCTTGTCGGAAGGCAAGACCAACACAAATATCATTAAACCAAATGACACATTTGCCATGTCCAAAATTACAGGTAAAACTGAATCATCCAACTTTATTACACTTATCAAATTGCGCTGTAGTGTAGGAACATAAAAAACATCTCTCAAAGTAAGACTATAGCCATTAGGTAAATCTAATGCTACATCTCCAATTGCCTCCACTGCAGCCTCTACGCCATTCGCAACGCTAATGGCCTCTTCTCTTTTTAGCGTAGTTCTCGTCGAAGTGAATCCCTGTAAGGAATTTGCAACATGAATAGTTGCACCAGAGTCAATAAACCATGTTGACTTTAAAAACTTTGCATACGAGATTCATTTACAAATGAAATAATATTCTCACCCTTTTTCTTCATGAGCTCTCTTAACCAATCGGGGCAGTCGGTCTTCTTGTGCCCCTCCTTACCACGGTGCCGACAAGTTGTCACCGCCCGTGGCTTGCCCCGTTGCTGAAACCGTGGTTTCGTTGCATAGGACCTTTCTTTGCCGGGAGCCGGATTGAAGGGCCTTTTGCCCTTCCCTTTGACCAGTTCGCTTGGCCACCATGTTGGCCATTGATCCCGAGCTCCTCATCAACACACCGAGCAATGAGCTTGTCTAAGTCCCATTTCTCGGTACGCATGTTGTAGCTTATGACAAAATTCTCATACTCTCTAGGCAAGGAAGCTAAAACAAAATGGATAAGGAGCTGTGGTTGTATCTCCGCCCATTGCTTTCGGCTTATTTGCCAAGTGACTCATTTTCGGGATATGGTCACGTATGCTACCTCCTTTGAACTTTTCATTTGTCAATTGCTTGAACAAATGGGTAGCATACACTTTGGAGGAACCAAAGAACTGGTTCTTGATCCTCTCAAAGTAAGCAACAGCAGTGTCACACTTTTCAATTGACCCTGTAAGAGCTGGGTCAATTGTATTCTCAATGACAGCACAACATTTCTTGTTGTCACTGACCCATCGAGTATGCTTTATGTCATAAGCCATCTTTATGGGTCCAAAATCTTTCACCCTTTTGTCCCATACTTCATCACTTTCACTGGACTCCCGCACCGGTTCCACAGGCTTTGTGGGATACGGTTCAAGAGTACCCAAATCAACTTCGCCTATAGTGAAAGTGAAGTCAATCTTCCTCTTCCACTCAAGGTAGTTGTCTCCCCTCGGTGGTGGAATCTCTCTCAAGGCGAGACATCGGGAGGAACTACCTGAAATTACAATTCATATGAGGTGAGAACATAATATAAAATTTACTTTGCAATAATTCTAAATCACCGTTGGGCAGAAATAGAATTAATGTAGGCAACAACTATTAATCAAAATCATAATATTGTTATTAATCAACGTTGGTCGAATAATAACAACATTATAATCACAGAAAAATTATCCATTTTCAAATATTAAACTCTCCCGTTGGTTCGAATTTAACAATGAAAACGATAACAACTTTAAATACGCAGCGGAAACTTTAACTTTGCATAATCAATTTTCCAGAAACATAAAAGGCTCTTTACTAATCTCTGAACAAAATTATCGTTGGATAAAATATTGTACAGAAATTAGCATAAAATTCGACTCAAAATCAATTAAATATGATCAAAACTGTTTCGAAAAAAGAAAATTGAACTTTTGAGTATTTACTATGCAAATGGCCAAATCGGCCCAAAAGCACCACGCAGCCCACGGCCGCGCGCGCTTGCTCGCACTTTCTGGCGGCCCAGCTGGCCAGCGCGGCCTGCTAACCTCGCGCACGCGCGCGCTCTCCGGCCCGCGGCCCATCTCAGCTAGAGGCCCGGCGTCGTTTTTTTTTATTTCCTGCTGTCGCGGCCCAACCGTAGCAATACGGCCCGGCCCACTCGCCCTGAGGCGCTGGCGAGTGCAGCCGATCGGGCGCCGAGCCTAACGTGGGCCAGGCCGTGAATCGAGCCCGCCTCGCGCGCCCTGGGCCGAAAGCCGGTCCAGTGCCCGCTGGCCGTCGATCTTAGGGCGAATCCATCCAACGGCCAGGAGCGATTTTCGGGGCATCAAAACCCTTGGCTGGCAGCCGCCCCTCAAACCCTAACTTCCATTTCCCTCTGCCTCCTTCCTGTGAGCGCCGCGCGCTCCCGTCCTCTTCCTGCGCAGCGGCAGCAGCCCTCGGCGGTGCCGCCCGCCGGCGAGGAGAAGTCGGGTCACCGAGCGACTCTCGCGTCTGGCTCCCCTCCCTCCTTCTTTCTCTCAGCGCCGCACTCCCTCTCTTTTGCGCGGCACAGGAGCAGCAGAAGGCCGGCCATGGCGGCCGGAGGTGACAGATGGTCGGCGCCGTTGCGTGCCCTCTCGCCGGCGCGCGCGCTCCCCGTTGGGTGAGCGCGCCGCCGTCGAGCGGCCCTGCTTCGGCACCCTGGTCCACTCTGTCCTCACAACAGCGGCGAGGTAAGGAACCCAGGTAGACCCCCTTCCCTCGGTCTTCTTCTTTGCCCTCAGGGAGGGTTAGGTTTAGGGTTTGGGTACCTGTTGTTCCCCTCCCCGATCTGTTTCTTAGGGTTAGGGTTCAACCTGTTCTTTGCCCAGTCCCAGATCCGTCTAGGGTTAGGGTTAGAGTATTCAGTCCGGATCAAATCCGTCAAGCTTTTGTGATTTCTCACTAGAACCTCTAGATCCACACACTAGTAGGCGTCTGATACCATTGTTAGCCTTAGGATCGTCTAGCAGTGACATCTAGATGGGTACATGCTCTGGGAATCGGGTAGGCAGTGATAGAGAGAGAGGGAGGACGAGTGGAGAAGGCTTTACCAGAGGCCTTGACTGGAGCGGTGGAGGAGGATCCGGCGCCGGCGCTGCTTCCCTCAGCCATCGCGTCAAGGCAGAGGGGGGGCGTTGGTCGAGGAAGAGGTGGCCGGCGTGGCGCAGTGCAGTGGCGGCGGCGGAGGAGCTTCCCGTCACTGGCTGCGCCCCTAGGATCGGATTAGGGTTGTCGGTGGGTGTGGCGGCTCACGGTGAACCTCGTACTGAGAGCCGCCGGCGCCCACCTCTTTATATAGCGCAGGGTGACAGGGGCCCTCCAGCCAAAGATGGGCTGGGCGCCCCCGATCAGGGCGCGAGGTTCACAAGGGGCCCGAGTTGAGCTGTTGGGCCCAACTCGGGATTGAGATCATCCTAACAGTGTTGACTCTGACAAATATCATAAAAATCATTCAAAAAGATCAACACACGTCCTTGCTCATCGCAGATCATTCAAAAAGAACCCAAACTGTCTCCAATCAAAGATTGAAGCAAAATGTGGAGAGGGGCAACTGAGAAACAAAGAACACCAAAACATAGATTCAGATTTTGAACCTCTGAGGACAATGAGAAGTTAGGGCCTCTTTTCCCACTCAAAAAGGTTCACGGTACACATGTCAACTTTCACTAGGACCACCTAACACAAGGGATTTTATAGTCAAAATCAGAGATCTGCTGATCTGACAGCCAGACGGCATCCGAAAATTAGCTTTGCCTCGACGCAATCCTCCCGATGACACCACATTCCACCTTAGATTACGGAAAAAACCGCACCCGGGGTTTGAGATTAAAACAAAAACTACCCACCAGTGGTTTGGAGGCGTGAACCACGTACCTAGGCACACGAGGCTAGCATACTCCATACACTTGTCCCACGAACTCAAAACATGTCACCGTCATGACCACGAAGTCTTCCAGTGCATCCGGTTGATTTGGAAAACACGGTCCATCTCCTAGTACTCTTGCACTTCTCGATGACCCTAAGTGTCAGCCACCCATGGTCAATCACCCTTCTTATCCGGTCTAGGAGTCTAATTCCCAGCATCCGTCCTACACAGATCCCAGCGTATCGACATGGACCTAGTTGAAATTATCATTTGCCATCGACCACCGTCTCCGTGTTCCACACCTGCACACCACAAGCCAATAAGGCTCATGATGCACAACACCAACTCACACCTTAGTTTGTTTGACAAATCAATCAGAATTTGTTACTCACGTGACAATCACCCATCACAAATGGAACCTAGCTTATGAGTACGTATTGAGCATGTGTTCACATGCATATGTGTACATATTGAGCTTGTGTTCAAATATTATTATAGATACAACGACTGATTCATGAATGATGGTAGACTCCACATTACTAGTCTCTCTACTGTTGATCACTTCATCATTAACTACCATGCATGCTACTGTTCTAATTTACCTAAAGATTGTGCATAAGCACTAGTTACCATCTACTAAATCTACCTTAATCTCATTTTAAAGTATGCTTATCAGACTAGTATCATACCCGTGCGTTGCTACGGGATAACTAATTTTTTTATTAACAACACATGGACCGCAGGATAATATAACAATAATATGAAAATAAATAACGACGTTAACTGACATAGTCTCAACAATAATATGAAATTAAATAACAACAGTAATTGACAGAGCCCCAAATATTGCGACGTCGCAGCCTCACAAACTCTATTGTATACGCAGACCTTTCTGTGATACAGCTAAGATAAGGCTCTATATTAGCGGTAAGAAATCTCCAAATCCATTTCTTTGGTGCACCAATAAATCAACAAATAAGTTTCTCCGCATCTCTATGCCATCATGTACACAGGTTCAAATATACATGTAAATATTATTACCTATCAGATAGGTAATACTGCGTGCTTAACTGAGGTCAGCACGTCTCGTCAAAAAGTCTAGCACCTGACCTCAGATTTGTTCGCTTTTATAATACCAAGGTATCAGTGTGAATAGTATACAAAAAAAAAGGTATCAGTGTGAACACGTAACATCTATGGAAAGGAACACCTATCAAATCAAATAATAAACATTTTGGCAAAACAAATAATAAACATATTGTAGCTACCATATATATAAGTCATGTCCTGACTTGGCACCAGCACCTCGTGATCCCTAGCGCCACACTTGACTGCCGCCTGCACCCTCCTGTACCACAGGCATGCACTTCCCTCACTTCACAACCATCTGCAACTTTAATGTGCTTTGGAGTAAGCTGATGCTAATAATTTACCTTTATCAAATGATTATGCATATCTTAAAGCAAAAGAAAACCAACTCAAACGACTAATATAGACTTTTAGCTACGAAAATGAGCACATGTTAGCTGTGCGTCCCCCTCCCTCCTCCCTCGCTCTGAGCATCTACTTGATAACCACAGGTGGAATACCTGTGCGTTTACAATGCCCTCATAACTATAATTGATCAAATCATGTATTGATCAAATCAATATCCTCCGATGTAATTGATCAAATCAAGATTAAGAACAATATTAGGCAGCATCACCCCCCTCCCCTCCTTATGATGCCGAGGGAGATAATATATACTAACTAATTATCTATATCTGATAAATGAGAAGGCCCAAGATAAAATGTGCGTTTTCAGAAAAATGCTAACAAGTAATATTCCCGTTGTTCTTTCTCACCATGAGTTGCAAGACATCTGCATGGGCCATGTCCTTCAAAATTGCATGAACGGTAAACAGTAAAGGCTCCAGTAGACAATTTCTGGTAGCATATATGACATTGATACTTGGTTTCTACATATAGTGAGATAAAAAACTTGTTTCACACACACAAAAAGATCCTATAAGCTCTAGACGTCAGGACCAGAATAGGCACTACTGCTTCAGTCTTTCAGTCCTAATGACTGTCCAGATCAAGAAAGCCTCTCTGACCTTGCCTTATAAGCCTTTTCAATGAATCTTGAAGTGTGAATGCTTTCAACCGTCATCACCATTGCACTGAATTTGAACTACAGTTTCTAGACAAAGTTGTAAAGAATTTAGGCAACGGTGTAAAATAATTTCGGCCATCGACAAGCTGTGACACTGAATTTGAACTACAGTTCGTCAACGATCAATGACTTCTGCTCCATAGCTCCTTAGCTCCCGATCATCTAGCCTCCCAAGGCAGCAGCGCCCTCCCTCGACTCATGCTGGAGAAGCATTGGCAGTGCAGCCGTGTCAACACGTGAAGGCGCACGGTGAGGATGACCTCTGTTTCTCATTGAAGATTTGCATTCATCCTCTGAATCAACAATTCCCTTTTGCTATCTGGATCAGTAAAGTAAACAACATTTGGTCTTCAGGAAACATATTCGAAATTAAGTAAGGCATGGCATCAGTACTTTCACAATCTCATCACAGTAACTTCTAAAAAGATTCATTCAATTAGCATCTTTAGAAAAAATAAGTTTATTTATCTAATCCATGCCACCTAATATGTATACCTAGCAGCCATAGCCCACAGTTACAGATTTGATCACAAACAAGCTTCAGAACTGGTTATTGCAGCATGACACACCAAAACTCATACTACAATTTTATTCTGCATGATAAGAGCACCTACTCCAGTTTTTAAGCAAATAGTAATATTCATACCATCAAGCATATTAAAAAAACTGTCAGATTGAAAGGCACTATTGCATATTAATAACCTGAAGGTTAGAAACTTAGAACTACCTGCACGTAACAGCCTTAAAGAATCCACACATATTGGAAAATTGCCATAGCTGTGTGATAAATATAGCACACAAATATAAGTGAGATAACTTTCATCTGCAAAACACAGAAAACATGTAGTCAAATAGCAATGAAAAATGGATAGACTAATGGAATCAAATTATGTGTCATGTACATAAATTAGCATACGTTTCCACAAATCAGGATACCCTCAATAAGAACAAATTTGAGAAAACATCAAATTCGTGATCCTGTAACAAGTGTGTTACTAAGAAGTCAAACAACTACACTGAAGTAAAATGTTGGCACACACCAGAGATATAATCTGAAACTAAACGAATGACACTGCTGCAATGCGTATATGATGCATTCGACTCCCAATCCAATGCGTGTATGATTAATTCGACTACGAACCCATGAACAGACCTATCAATTGCATTTACAGGATAACCATTCTTCCATGTAAAAAATGCATGAGTGTAGCCATTTAAGTATCATTTGCACTTGCACTATAGTTTTTTCTACCACAAATAGAGGCAATTCCCTTCCATATTGACTCTGAGGAAAAAATAGTTAAGAGTGTTCTGCGCCAACTATGATGTGAACAACAATTAATCATCAGCGCTAGTTACAATTATCAAAAGCACACGACAGGAACATGAAGATTGTAGCATTGATTTTCCCCTTAGTAAAGTAAGGATCCGGAAGCTCACCTATTGAGTTCAATGGTTGACGAATTTGTAAAACTCTCAGATAAGTTCTTTCTTCCCATTTTCAAAATTCTGCACACAGAACACTATTTTTTAAAAATAACAAAGACAGAACTCTCTGTAAGTTGTATTCTTCATGCATTTTAAAACAGTATACTATATGGGTATGATTGCTCGAGCCAGATGTTGTTCTATCAAATCCATCTAGTGAACCAAAAAAGGGTGTTTCTGAGGCATCTAGAGAACCAAAAAAGGGTGTTTCTGATGCTCCTTTTGTTGGAAGGCACTACAGTATGAAACATGAAACTATTATCTATATATCCCACTGCAATACACAAGAACTAACCTTGTATCGAGCTAAGTCGGGAAAATGAGCCCATATCAGCTTATATGGACAATTGGACAAAAAGCAACACAGCAACCAAAACTGTACCATGTAGCTAGAAAATATATATGCTTTCCTGGTATATTGGCATGATTCATTCCATTAGGTAAAAAATAACAGGTGGCGCGCAACAGTTCAGCAGCATTAACCCAAATCGGAAGGTCAACCAAAAGCAACAACACAGGGAAAAATGCACTTGTAGGTAGTAGGTACTAACCAATTTTAAAGTAAACATGAGCAGTGTTAGCACGCCAACACAAAAGAAATCCGGCGCTGAAGCAAAGACCTGAACAGAAATGTCAAAACAGCTTGAGGTGAGATGGTGGAGGTATAACAAATAATGAGATTTCAATATCGCGTACTGCCGCTCGAAACAAATCAGAACGAATAAATGGCGATCTAGAGGTGCAGTTCTCATTCGTCCCTCATGCTGAATTATGTCCAGGAGCTGCAACAGGTAACAATGCCGTTCTGTCAGAAGACAGAACTGCAGGAGACGATTGTAACAGGCAAATTCGAAATGCCCAAATCATGGGAATCATAACACACAATGAAAGAATTTGGCCTTAAAGAATGAAACCCATCCGTACTCCAAATTGAGCATTCATAATGTTGTATGACAACCAAAAATCACAATCTACTATCCCTGAATCGCAGGAGTCCTAAACTTGGAACCAAAGAGGACCCTTCGTACCAAATCTGAATACAAATAACCAATTGGCCTATGTTAGGGTTAGATTCTCTGTTTCGCACAGCAGGAAGGGAAGGGGAGGGAAGGAGTTGCACACCGGTCCTAGGGTCCGCTGTCCTTGGAGCTGCTGCAGAGTGCGAGGGCCAGCTCGACGTGTGAGGCGTCCTCCAGCTGCTGCTGCTCGACGGGAATGCAGCCGCCCTTCGCCACCTGCCCCTGGCTGTCTGGTGCTCGATGGGATGCGGCCGCCCCTCGCCCCCGCCCCCGAGAACGATGAGCGGACCCTAGGGTTTGGGCTGAGGCCAGAGGCTTCGCAGACGGCAGCCGTCCATGGTCCGGCAACGGCGCGCTGTCTGAGGCAGGGGCGCAGGGCGCATGCGCGTGCGGGTCTTCGGATCAGGGCTGCAGCGCCGGCGGTGGAGGGGTGCAGCAGCGCAGGTGGCGGCTATGGAGTCTGGTGGTGGTGGGAGACGGGCGGGATAGCGGTTTTTTTTTTTCCTTTTGGCCAGCGGGTTGCGGGGGTGCTGGAGTGAGGCGGGGTGAAACGGGCGGTCTTTCACACGGAGGCGAGGTGAAAGCAGCGGTGAACGATTCCTTTTCCCATGTATTAGGGGTAGAAGATTTGACTCTTCTACTAACACAATTTGTTGGTTTCATTTCAACAGCTTGTGGAAGGGGTCGAGGATACCGTGGGTGTTGGCAAGGGAAGCACGAAGGTATATGCCACCATGGATCTAGATAAGGCCCTAGTTGGGCGTACACGTACTATCTCCAATGAGCCCATCAATCCTCGCTGGAATGAGTCCTTCCACATATACTGTGCACACATGGCTGTTGATGTCATCTTCACCGTCAAGATCGACAACCCCATTTGGTTGCTCATCGGGAGGGCTTACTTGCCTGCGACAAAACTCCTGGACGGACAGGAGATTGACAAGTGGCTTGCAGTCTGTGATGACAAGAGTGAGCCTATTGGACATAGCAAGATCCATGTGAAGCTTCAGTACTTTGATGTTTCGAAGGACTGTAATTAGGCGAGGGGTGTACAGAGTACCAACTACCCTGGTGTTCCTTACACCTTCTTCTCACAGAGGCAAGGGTGTAAGGTTACTCTATATCAGGATGCTCATGTCCCCAACAACTTCATTCCTAGGATCCCGCTTGTTGATGGCAAGATCTCCGAGCCACAAAGGTGTTGGGAGGATATCTTTGATGCCATAAGTAAGGCCCGACATTTGATTTACATCACTGGTTGGTCCGTGTACATGGAGATCACCTTGGTTAGGGACAGCAATAGTGCAAAACCTAGAGGTGATGTTACTCTAGGGGAGTTGCTCAAGAGGAAGGCCAGTGAAGGTGTTCGAGTCCTTATGCTAGTTTGGGATGATTGGACTTCAGACGACCCACTTAAGAATGATGGCATGATGGCTACCCATGACGAGGAGACTACAAATTACTTCCGTGGCACGGACGTCAACTGTGTTGTGTGCATTCGGGAAACTCATGGTTCAAGCAGCATTGCTCAGCGTCTGCAGACATCAGCTACGTTCTCACACCATCAAAAGATACTAGTAGTTGACCATGAGCTACCAAACCAGCTAGGCTCCCGGCAGAGGAGGATAGTCAGCTTCATTGGTGGCATTGACCTTTGTAATGGAAGGTACGATACCCAGTATCACTCCTTGTTTAGGACACTTGACAATATCCATCATGATGAATTCCACCAACCAAACTTTGTGGGTGGATCAATCAAGAAAGGTGGTCCAAGAGAGCCATGACATGATATCATTCACGCCTAGAAGGGCCAATTGCTTGGGATGTTCTTTATAACTTTGAGCAGAGATGGAGGAAGCAGGGAGGTAAGGACCTCCTTGTACGTCTTTGGGATCTTTCTGACATTTTAATTCCCCCGTCTCATGTGATGCTCCCAGAGGATAAAGAAACATGGAATGTTTAGCTCTTCCGATCCATTGACGGTAGTGCAGCTTTTGGTTTCCCTGACCATCCTAAAGATGTTGCAAGAGCTGGGCTTGTGAGTGGAAAGGATCAAATCATCGACCGCAGTGTCCAAGATGCATACATACATGCCATCCGGAGGGCAACGAACTTTATCTACATTGAGAATCAGTACTTCCTCGGAAGTTCATATGCTTGGAAATCTGAAGGCATCAAGCCGGAAGATAATGGTGCCCTTCACTTGATTCCGAAGGAGCTCTCATTGAAGATCGTCAGCAAGATTCAAGCTAGGGAACAGTTTACTGTTTATGTTGTGGTTCCAATGTGGCCTGAGGGTGTTCCAGAAAGTATTAATTCCACTCAGCCAATCCTTGACTGGCAACGGAGAACAATGGAGATGATGTACACTGACATCACACAAGCTCTCCAAGCCAAGGGAATCAAAGCCAACCCCAAGGACTACCTCACTTTTTTTCTGCTTAGGTAACCGCGAGGTGAAGCATGAGGGAGAATATGAACCCGAGGAACAACTAGAACCTGACACTAATTACATACGTGCTCAAAAGGCTAGGAGGTTTATGATCTATGTTCATAGCAAAATGATGATTGGTAATGGATCAATTTTATTTTGCTCTTGTATTTGCACTATATTTTATTTTTAATTTTACTGAAGTTTTTGGAAAAAAAAGTTTATTGATATAGAATATATATTTTATATGTTCACACCTAGAGCATGTTTTTTAGCTGCAAAGAATATATTTATGCTTTACATGTCCTAGAAGCATGGAATCATTTAGGGTGTGTTTGGTTGAGCTGTGGCTTTTGGAAAAGCAGCTGTGAGCTTTGACTTTTGGAAAAGCAGCTGTGAGAAAGCAGCTGTGGTAAAAGCAGAAGGTCGTTTGATGCACAAGCTGCTGCAACTAGTAGTCACTTTTACAGTTTAGTCCATTTCCTATTTACAAATTAAAAACTAACTTTACTATTGTTTCTTGTCTCTTATGGCTTTACAGTTAGACCCTTTTCCTTTATTGAATTCATATCTACAAGCCCTTGCTTCCTCCCGATCGGAAAATCGAGTGCTCACCAACTCCAGAGCGAGGGACACGACGCGTTCGAGCCCATGGCCGGTCTTAGCCTGCTGCTCGGTGGCAGGGATGCCCTCCGCCCTTGGCCGCATCTGCACGCGGTGGCTCGATGGGGTTGGGGCGGTGCGCGGCACTTCTCTGCAGCTGCGCGCGGCGGGCTGCCGGGGTGGGGGCAGACCGGCATGGGCATGCCTAGCGACGGGTGACGGAGGACCTCACCGGAGACGGACTCGGCGACGAGCAGAGGCCCTCACCGGGGCTGGTGCAGGGGCCCTCGCCAGCCATCCCGAGTAGGAGATGCGCCGCCATCTGGAGCATGGCCGCGTCCTGGGTCTTGGGTTACCTCGCACGGATGCGACGGGTACTCGCCGGAGTCGGCAGGGGCTCACCGGAGCTGGAAGGCGCGCCGGGAGAGGGCCGCCGCTGGCGGAGCCGAGAGGCGCGACGGGCGGACGCGAGACTTCTCGTCCCCTCCTCCTCCGTGAACGCGAATAGAAGAAAGAAACGAAGGGGTATGTTCATAACCAGTGGCAGGTGGGTAATTTTTTACCCCAAAAGCCAGTAAAAGCAGGGGTGGAGGTGCTTTTGAGTTTGTACTATGGTGGCTTTGGGCAAAAGCTGCTTTAGCTTTTAAGCCCTTTGGTTGGTTTTTTTAGCTTTTAGGAGAAAAAGCCACAGCCAAAAGCTCAACCAAACACACCCTTAATATAGAATTTAAACTATTTTAGAGATTAGCAGAATCAAGCATAAATAAAGTATGTCATGATGAAATTTTCTTATGCTACTATATACAATCTTGCTTCATTCAAAGATCTATCTTTTCTGTTTTAGCTTGAAAGTAAGGTTTGTACTTAGTTTCCATTAGTAGGGATTCGCAAAAAAAAAAAAAGTTTCTGTTGGTAGCAAAGCATTGGGAACACTCCTTACCCTTGACATAGGCCACCAATCTTATATTTATCAAAATTTAGGAGCATGGTTGATGTTATTGTGAAACTTACTCTTCTGATGCGCAAACCAAAGGATCAACATGTTTTCGTAGTTAAAAGGAAAACTATGCTGGATAGGAAAGGCATCAATATAAAACTACAAATTTTAATGGGAATAACTATCCTGTTTATATTCATATAATTCCACAATCTGAAAGGAGCTACTCTTGATATTAATATGTTGAACAACTGAATTCCGGCTTGGATTGCTCTCTTTCTTGTATTGAAAGGCGTCCAATCATCGATGAAGATGGTAATATTTTTTGTTTTAATTTCAGTGGACGATGAGTACATCATCGTTGGGTCTGCCAACATCAACCAAAGGTCCATGGACGGTGGCAGGGACTCTGAAATCGCCATGGGCGCATACCAGCCATACCACCTGGCAACAAGGCAGCCTGCCCGTGGCCAGATCCATGGCTTCCGGATGTCTCTGTGGTACGAGCACCTGGGAATGCTGGATGATGTCTTCCTGCGCCCTGGGAGCGTGGAGTGTGTGCAGCAGGTGAACAGGATCGCCGACAAGTATTGGGATCTGTACTCAAGTGATGATCTGGAGCAGGATCTCCCAGGCCACCTCCTCAGCTACCCAATCCGTGTGACTGCCGACGGCAGAGTTAATACTCCAATGCTAAAGATGTTCCCCGACACCCATGCCCCCATCCTTGGTAACAAGTCACCATTCGTCCCGCTGACCCTCACCACATAATGGTGCAGACACCATGTAGCGCCATGGCTTGTGTGCTGTCTGGTCATTGGTCTGGTGTCTGTGTTCAAGACACTCAAGGTTCAGATATATAAAGCGGTGTAGTAATTATAGTTTTTGATTGATAATAACTGCATTATTGTACATGCATGGTGGGACGGTAGGAGTTGTCCCTTCGTCTATTATACCTCGTGTAGTTTGCTACATTGTGGTGTCGTTTGTAAGAGGTGACTTCAGAGTTCAAAACTAAAACTTGATTGCTTGTTCAAGTATGTTCCTCCTAAATGTCAAATTGTCAACAATTTGAGAAAAATCTCTCATCTATCTATTCTATATAAAAAGCTTTAAATGTGGTAAAATTCTCCACTTGCTAAATACTATAAATCCCACACCCTATGCCGGAAAATCTTATCAGTGACATGTTACTCAGTGACACGAAATCAAAACGCATTACTATCGACGTGGGTACACAGTACACATCACCATGTATTTCTCGTCCAGGCACAAAGCATAAAACGTGTCACTGCTTGCTAGTTACCGTGAGTCATGTTAATTAGAAGCGTCACCTCTAACCAGACACGGTGTCTGTGACTCATGGAGAAAACACGTTACTCCTTCAGTAATATGTCCAGAAGGTTTTTCTTGTTTTGGGGTGTCGTTGGGTTCAGCCATAACTATGTAAAAAAAGCCTATCAATGACGCGATTACTATAGACATCTTCGCAACACAAGTCTGTAACAATTGACACACGTCTGTAATAACTCCTTGCTGGAGACCCAACGATGGCAGGGGTATATGCGCTAATATGATAGTTCTAACACAGACGTGTGACGTGCGTTTGGACACACGTCTGTAGGAACTAACCCAGATGTGTGTTTATACACACGTCTGTATAACCTGCGAATTTTTTTTTTTTTTTTTACATGTCGACTGGTGGGTGGTCGTAGTAGTTTTAGTTCTTTTTTTGCTAGGTACTTTGATGGAAAGCTCAGATGCTTAACATTTTCAGATGGTGTTTCGCAGAAATTAAATTCTGATGGTGTCCCCATCTACTGGTGCTGCAATAACTGTTTTCATGGCCTAGCTGCTGACCTCGGTTAATGGAGGGGGATCTACCCTTTAATTCTTAAAAAAAATCTTTACCTAGTAAATCTCATAGTGCGTCACACATGTTGGTCAATTAGAAGGATTTGTAAATAAATGAAGAATAATCCTGCTAGCTAGGAATGGTCTCTATACACATGTATTGCTTCGGTTGACATAGTCAGATGTAGTATTGGAAAATTAAAAAGAATATTGTTCTCCTTCATGGATTTTCTATGCAATTATCCACTAACTCTATACTTTGTTGGGTGAGTCTACAGTAGCTGTGGCACATGACTCTCGGATTGCATTTTGAATGCGGACTCTACAACAATATACAATTGGCCCTATATCTATCTGTCGGGTACCTAGATTAGGGGGTCCTAAACTAGAAAGATTAGAGACAGGCAAACCTGCTTCACCCCTCTCTAAATCCCAAAAGCTACTAAAAGAAATCCCCAATCCTCCTCGAACTAGGCCGACACACGTATCAGGCCCACAAAACCACAAAGACCACCGACTCGAGCAGCGGTCACCCGCCCGCTCGGGAAGGGAGTACGGAAACTGCTCGAGCGAGCAACTGCTCGAGACGGTGACGGGAACCGCTCGAGCAGTAACGGAGAGCGCTCGAGCGAGCGACCGCTCGAGTCTGTCTGCAATAATTGCCCTTCCAGAAGCACGCACATGGCTACAGGGCTCGAACAGTACCACGGTACACCAACCCTGCCTAACCCCATGGCTACAGGGCTCGTGACAGTGGATGGCACGTGGGTCGCTTCCATCATCACGCTGCCCATTCCCAGGATTCGAGGATGGCAGGCACCACTATTACGCCACGCCTCGCACTGTGACGCGTATGGCACCCCCTCAACTCGCCATTGTCAACTCCCCGTACCACCTAACACGTCGCTCAGTCCCATCGCTCGGATCGTCGACCCCTCAGGGCGGCCCTCAACCGCTCGAGGAATGATGACAGATGCGACCGGCGTACGGGGTGCACAGTGCCACGTCCATCCCACCTCGACAGCCGCTCGACGGGATTTCAGGGAAGACCATCACCACCCATGCCTCTACAGTCTCGACCCGGGTAAAAGCAGGGATCCACAGGCTCGGACCGGATCAAGGGAGGCGTCCACAGTTCCAACGACCTGACCCGACGACCATACCTCGACGTCATGCATACGATTGCCCTACCTACTCTTGTACTCCTGAGCCTCCCCTTGGCCTATAAAAGGGGACGCCAGGGCCCTAGTATAGGGCAGGTTCTTAAGTTCACGCACACTCCAAAACTCTCACTCGCAAAGTCTCAGGACTGCCTTGTACTCACCCCTGTACGAGCACCTAGGTGCAAGATAATACAAGTCTCCTCCCCCCGCTGGACGTAGGGCTTTCTTTTGCCTGAACCAGGATAAAAACCTTGTGTCCTTCTTGCATCACCATCCGGATTAGGGAGCACGCTTAGAAATTTACTCGTTGGTGTGACACCCCCCGGGGTATGAAACACCGACAGTTGGCGCGCCAGGTAGGGGTTCCGCGTGTTTCGCCCGATTCCCGCCATTCTCCGGATGGCATCACCCATTTCCTCATTTCCGTTCGCTACGGTGATCTGGTTTGGGAGTTTAGAGTCCGTGTCGCTCGGCCCAGGCCACGACATGGCTCTGCTCTCGATCGGTGAACCAGGAGGGGGACGCTCGTCACCCCCACCCGCTGCGGGAGCCGCGCGCCGACCGCGCCACCACGGCTCACTGCCACGTCGCCGACGCCACCAGCATCAGCGACATCGCCAGCAGGCACAGGGCCATGAGCACCCCGCTCGTGTGCCCTCCCAGCCAGACGCTACAACACACCCAACAGGGGTGCCGAGTGCGCGGCAGGGAGTGGCGCATGGACAGGGAGTTCTCAACATGGACCCTGGCTTCACGTTCGCCATGCGCTCGCCGAGAGAGCCCGGCGTGGCGCCTTGAGCGCGCGCACGGCCGACATCGCCCAACCAGATTTTCAAGGGGATTTTGCCACGGAACTGCAACTGCAAGCAAAATGCCACGGAGTCTCTCCGGGATTTTGCTCGACGTTTCTCCAAGCTGCGCACCGAGCTGCCGCACATCCCAGATCACGACGTCATCTTGGCGTTCGTCTCAGGCACCACCTGCAAAGAGCTCGTGCGGGAGCTCGGGCGCAACCGCCCAAAGACGGTCGACGAGCTCATGGACGTCGTCGCCGACTACGCTGCCGGTGACGAGGCCATGGGGGCCTTCTTTGGCGGAGCTGAGAACAAGCCCACGCCGCCCCCAGGGGATGATGAGGGCTCGAGCAAGGCCTAGAAGAAAAACGGGAAGAAGAAAAAGGGCAACCAACAAGGCAAGCGCGTGGTCGCGGAAGGCGAAGTAGCCGCAGCCGAGCGCAAGAAGCCTCGACCCCCTCCGGATGGGGCCGTCTTCGACAAGATGCTAAAACAGCCATGCCCATATCATAAGGAGCCGGTCAAGCATAACCTCGAGGATTGTCGTATGCTTCGAGGCTACTTCAAGAAATTCGGCCTCGGTAAGGACGATGATAAGAAGGATAAGGGTGGCGACGATCGAGCCAACGACAATGACGACAATGGGTACCCGCGCATTACCGAGTGCTATATGACCTATGGTGGCCCTACCACCCAGATGACGCGTCGAGAGCGGAAGAACGAGCGCAGAGAGGTCTTCTCTGTGAAGCCTGCTACGCCTCAGTTCCTCGACTGGTCGGATGCTCCTATCACGTTCGGCCGTGATGATCATCCAGAGCATGTCACCAATCCCGGCGCGTACCCCCTCGTCGTCGACCCAATCATCCTTAACGCCCGCTTCACCAAGGTCCTCATGGACGGAGGCAGCAGCCTCAACATCATCTACATGGAGACACTCACGCTGCTCGGCATCACGAGGGCTCAGCTAAAGCCGAGCGCCGGGGGCTTTCATGGAGTCGTCCCCGGCAAGAAGGCGCTCACGATCGGCCGCATCGACCTCCCCGTCGTCTTTGGCACACGCTCGAACTTCCGCAGGAAGATCCTCACTTTCGACGTACCCGGCTTCGAGGGGACTTACCATGCGATCCTGGGCCGACCATGCTACACCCAGTTCATGGCGATCCCCAACTACGCCTACCTCAAGCTCAAGATGCCAGGACCAAAGGGAGTCATCACCGTCGAGTCCACGTACGAGCACGGGTACTGCTGCGACGTGGGATGCGTCGAGTACGGGGAATCCCGATACGCATCCAAGGATCTGGCCAAGACGCTCGACCGTATGGCGGCCGAGGCTTCTGCGCCAGCACCCAAGCGACAGGCCGGCAACTTCGAGCCCGCCGAGGACACCAAGAAAATCCCGCTCGATCCGAGCTCCTCGGGGAGAAGACGCCGATCATCGCGCCTCCTCGACAGCGCATAGGAAGCCGTGCTCGTCGACTTTCTCCGCACAAACGCTGATATGTTTGCGTGGAGTTCCTCAGACATGCCTGGCATACCGAGGGATGTCGCCGAGCACGCCTTGGAGATCCATCCCGGTTCGAGACCTGTCAAGCAACGCCTGCGCCGCTTCGACGAGGAGAAGCGCAGGATCATCCGCGAGGAGGTCGAGAAGCTCGAGAAGGCCGGATTCATCAAGGAGGTACATCATCCCGAGTGGTTAGCTAACCCGGTATTAGTAGAGAAAAAGAACAGGAAAATGAGGATGTGTGTAGATTACACTAGTTTAAATAAAGCATGTCCCAAGGTTCCATTTCCTTTACCTCGAATGGATCAAATAGTTGATTCCACTGCGGGTTGTGAAGTACTTTCCTTTCTCGACGCTTACTCTGGCTACCATCAAATCAAAATGAAGGAGTCCAACCAGCTCGCGACTTCATTCATCACTCCTGTGGGCCTGTACTGTTATGTCACGATGCCTTTCGGCCTTCAAAACGCCGGGGCAACATATCAGCGCTGCATGCTTCACGTTTTCGGCAAACACATAGGAGAAACGGTCGAGGCGTACGTAGATGATATCGTTGTCAAGACACGTAAGGTCAAAAACCTTGTCGAGGACCTCAAGTTGACGTTCGAGTGCCTCAAGGCCAAGAACATCAAGTTGAACCCCGAAAAATGTGTCTTTTGTGTGCCTCGAGGCATGTTGCTAGGCTATATCGTTCCCCAGCGCGGGATCGAGGCCAATCCCGAGAAGGTCACGGCCATCATGAGAATGGGGCCGATTCGAGACCTGAAGGGGGTGCAAAGAGTTACAGGGTGCCTAGCCGCCCTTAGCCGGTTCATCGCACGCCTGGGGGAGAAAGCCTTGCCTTTGTATCGACTTCTCAAAAAATCCGAGCACTTTGCATGGACACCCGAGGCGGAGGAAGCCCTCTCGAGGCTGAAGAGCTTGCTCACCTCCCCTCCCATGCTCGTGCCACCTCAACCAGCAAGACCGGACAAACCAGCCGAGCCCCTCCTCCTTTACATTGCTGCAACCACTCAGGTGGTTAGCGCAGTCATAGTGGTGGAGAGGCAGGAAGAGGGGCACGCACTCCCTGTACAACGGCCAGTTTACTTTGTCAGTGAGGTGCTCTCGGATGCCAAGACTCGATATCCCCAAATCCAGAAACTGCTCTACGCAATCGTGCTCACACGTTGAAAGCTCCAACACTACTTTCCGAGCCACCCGGTGACAGTGGTATCTTCATTCCCGCTCGGGGAAATCATCCAAAACCGGGAAGTAGTGGGTCGAATCGCTAAATGGTCGGTCGAGCTCATGGGCGAGACCATCACTTACGCCCCACGAAAGGCTATCAAATCTCAGGTGCTGGCAGATTTTGTCGCTGAGTGGACCGACGTCCAACTCCCCCCAGTTCAGATCCAGGCCGAGCTGTGGACCATGTACTTCGACGGGTCGCTCATGAAAACAGGAGCGGGCGCAGGCCTACTCTTTATTTCGCCCCTCGGAGTACACATGCGTTACATGGTGCGCATCCATTTTGCAGCCTCGAACAACATGGCAGAATACGAGGCGCTCATTACTGGGTTGCGTATCGCTATCGAGCTCGGAGTCCGACGCCTCGACGCTCGAGGTGATTCGCAACTCGTCATCGACCAGGTAATGAAAGCCTCGAGCTGCCATGATGAAAAAATGGAAGCATACTGCAACGAGGTGCGCAAATTAGAGGCCAACTTTCATGGCCTCGAGCTCAACCACATCCCCAGGCGCTTCAATGAAGCTGTGGACGAACTGGCCAAAATTGCATCATCTCGAGCGACCATTCCCCCAGACGTCTTCTCGAAAGATCTTCACAAGCCATCTGTAAAGTGGGACTCGGGGGCTGGAGCGGAACCAGTCATCGAGCCCTCTCCTACGACCGAGCCCCCCTCGGTGGAGGCTGAGGTCATGGGGATTGACCAAGATTCAAACCCACCGGCAGATTGGCGAGCGCCCTTCCTTGAATACCTTATTCGAGGGGAGCTACCAGAGGATCGAACAGAAGCAAGACGACTGGCGCGTCGAGCCAAAACATACATCATCTATGGAAATGACAAAGAGCTCTACCACCGCAGTCCTACGGGCATACTCCAACGATGCATCTCGATCGGGGAGGGCAGGAAGTTGCTCGAAGACATGCACTCGGGGGCTTGTGGCCATCACGCTGCGCCAAGAACCCTTGTCGGAAACGCATTCCGTCGAGGCTTCTACTGGCCCACGGCGACCGCTGACGCCATCAAGCTTGTTCGAGCGTGCGAGGGGTGCCAATTCTACGCCAAGCAGACGCATCTCCCAGCACACGCACTCCAGATGATCCCCCTCACTTGGCCGTTTGCGGTCTGGGGGCTCGATTTGGTTGGACCACTCAAGAAAACGACGGGAGGCTACACCCACCTGCTCGTGGCCATCGACAAGTTCACCAAGTGGATCGAGGCCAAGCCCATCACTAACATCCGCTCGGAGCGAGCGGTCGAATTCTTCACCGACATCATCCATCATTTTGGGGTCCCCAACGTCATCATCACTGACAACGGCACTCAGTTCACGGGCAAAAAATTCCTGGATTTCTGCGATCGACATCACATCCGTGTGAATTGGTCGGCAGTCACCCATCCTCGAACTAACGGTCAAGTCGAGCGCGCAAATGGCATGATCTTGCAAGGGCTCAAACCAAGGATTTTCGACCGCCTTAACAAGCACGGCAAGAAGTGGATGGCTGAGCTCCCTTCCGTTCTATGGAGTCTACGGACGACCGAGAGCCGAGCCACGGGGTTCACTCCATTTTTCTTGGTCTATGGGTCGGAGGCCGTCCTCCCCACCGACCTCGAATATGGCTCCCCTCGGCTCAAAGCCTACAACGAGCAGACTAACGAGGAAAGGCTGGCCAACGCCGTCGACCAAGCCGAGGAAGCTCGAGACACGGTGCTCCTACACTCTGCACGCTATCAGCAGAAGCTACGACAGTACCACGAGAAGAATGTGCGCAGGAGAGATTTCGAGGTCGGCGATCTCGTGCTCCGTCGACGACAAGACAACAAGGGGCGCCACAAGCTCACTCCTCCTTGGGAAGGCCCGTTCATCGTGGTTGAGGTGCTGAAGCCAGGGACCTACAAGTTAGCTGATGAAGACGGCTCGACCCTCACCAACGCGCGGAACATCGAACAGCTACGTCGTTTTTTTCCCTAGGCCTCGATGCCTTGTACATATTTCGCTTAAATATACCGCTAGTATGAATGAATAAAAACCATGCAACCAGTTTCCTACTTTTTTGTTCGTTCATATGCAAGGTGGGCTCGACTTTGTTTTCACAAAGCCAAGCCCCCCTCGGGGGCTAGACCAGGGGGGACCCCCTGAAGTCCTCGAAAAAACGCGCCTAGTTTTTTCAAAGACGCTCAAAGCACTCTTTTTTCCTTCTCGCCTCGAAGTTTTTCTTATAAAAACTGAGTGTGAGCGTCACCTCGAGCCCTTCGAGCCGGGACGATCGAGCACAAGGCTCCCTACGCTTCCGAGCTACGGCACCCCAACTCATCTCCCCTTAGAGCAGTTCGAGCACAACGCTAGCACTCGCTTAAAAGAAACAAGGCAAGGAATGAAAGACGATTTAGAGCACAGAGGAAAAACTAAAGCACAAACAAGCTTAAGTTATAAACATCATGTTTAAAGGCCACTTGTGCCATCCCACGACCAAGATAATTTTTCTTACAAGGGCCTTTCTGCCCAGATCTCGGCTCGCAGGCCGGTGACGACTGCGACTATTGCATGGCGGGAGGAAGGACGAACGCCTCGAAGCTTCGGCCCAATTGCTCTCCAGGCCCCGCGGCGTCGACAAGGAGTTGATCATGCCTCGGGTTCGCGGCTCCCTCTTGCTCACCCTCAGCATAAGTGAAGCCACCAGCAACGGCCTCCATCCCATCTCGAGCCTCCTCCCTCGTAAGGGCGAACCCGGAGTAGAAAACGAGGGCGTCCCGGACTCGGTCCCGCAGCGAGAGGCCGAAGGCGAAGACACGAGCGGCGTAGCCACGCCCAGCGTCCGGCCCCTCGGCGTCCACCACGGGCTCGAATCCCCAGCGTTCGCTGAGGGTGTCGATGGCGCTGCAGATCCGAGCCCGGGCATCCACCTCGGCACCTAACGTCCTCTAGGCGACTTGGAGGTCCGTGCGTGCCGTGGTGAGATCAGCCTGGGCGAGCTAGAGAGCCGCGCGCGATGCGGACAAATCAGCCTCGAGCGCTGAAAGGTAAAACCCAAGTCAGCAAAAGGAGAATTCAAGTCGACGGGCAGAAAGAGTACCTTAAGCACGCCCAAGGACCCGGTCAAAAGCGGCTCGAACACTTACCTGTACAACGGGTCGACAATCCTTGCTCGCGCTCGAGCGTGCTCATAAGCTCGGCCTGCTTCCCCTTGAGATCGCGGCCAAGGTCGTGCTTCTCCACCCGCAGCTCCTCGTAGGCCTTGCCGGCGCCTTGGATGGCGAGGTCTTTATCCGTCACCATCTGACGGAGATTGGCCGCCTCCGTTTTGAAGTCGTCTGCCGGCTTCTTTTCCGCTTCGAGCGCGCTCACGAGGGCCTCCTTCTCGGCGGTTGCTCGGGTGACCGCTGTTGGTATTTTTAACACCCACAGATAAATCCGCAAGCGCACGGATACCGTTGTAGCTTTCACCCGGAGGGTTTTAAATATCGTATCCACAGGGAAACGTGTGTGGGTCGCCAAACAACTAGTTTATCTATGGGTAGCAATCAAGGTTTGAGATATGATGGGTAAAGAGGATTCCTATGGTAATGATCCTATGCAAGGCAAGGTTATGAAGCAATTGTCCTTCTAATGTTCACTTCGGGACGCCACTAGACGGGAAAGCACCACAAAGGATAACTCTACCGACGTGACTACGGTCCTACTAATTTAAGAACCTACTCAATTCGGTGTGGACGGGGCTGTCACCTCCTGTAACTACCACACAACCAGAGAATAGGGCGCAAACACAGTAACCGACGACCCTAAGCACCACGTTTATGCTAACAATTACTACTCTAATTCGGAGCGCTAACAAGAACTAGAGCAATCATAAGAACTGTGAACCAATGAACAAAAGAGTAAAATAAATACTTGAATAAAGATCAATTACCGAAGTATCTGGATGCGAGGCTTGGAGAAGCTCGAATCCGCATGAAGTACAAGCTCGAGGGGAGCACCGACATGCCGGCACCACCTCCAACTCTTCCCTCGCTCTCTATCTCTCTATTATGCTAAGACTAGATCCTAATGAGGACTAATCTTCTCTTGATGGCTAGGTTTAGCGAGGAGATCCATTCAAGGGACCCTCTCGGCTGATCCCGGGTGGAGCAAATGAAATTAGGGTTTAAGGGATGCCTCCTCCGGGGGCCGGGGCCCCTTATATAGCCCCCTAGGATGCACCACGCCATCGGATCAAACCGACCTAAACGGACGATAATTATTGCTCCTCAAGGTCGGTGGAGGCGAGATCCGCGAGCCTCCACCGATTGGTGGAGGTGGCCGGTCGGCCGACCCAAAGAGGGAGTCGGCCGACCCACCACCGAGCCCGTTCGGGCTCCCGTTTGGTCCGAGCCTTCTCGAACCTTCCGGTTTACTGAGAATTTTCACCGGTTCCCGATTATCTCTATGTAAACCTCGACATGTGGGCCTTCCTTGGGTATTTTCGGCCGACACCTACGAAAAGGACATTCACCAAAACTCGTGGAATTACATCGGTATAACCCCTATATCTAGTTGGTGAACATATTTTAGTCCTTTCTCTTGCTGCGTTGACGGTATAAAATTGATACTTAACGACCGTCAACAAACTCCCCCAAGCTTACCTTTTGCTCGTCCCTGAGCAAAGATAGACTCAGTGATGGATCAGGAGTTGCTACAATGCTTTCACGCCTCAAAAGTACACATGCGTTCAAACAAGAACTCTCCTCCGGATTAGAGTGAACTATTCTGACTCAAAACTTACTCATATTACCTTTCACCATGGGGCTTGTAACCGTCACTTGGGTCTTGAGCAGTTGAAAGACAGAACGGTCAAGTCAAGCGCTATGTTTCTCGCTCTTTGATCAACTATTATTCCGAGTTTTTGCAAGATTTTCAAATAAAACTCGAGTTCCTTGTATGAACCTTTCGGTCTCTCATTTGTGGTATTTTTGGATCCTCTCCAAGGCATGAGTAGTGTATGCCTTCTCTCTTCTCTCGAATATGTGGTATTTGTGGAACTAAGGCATAGTGAAAAGAGCCTTCTCTCTCTCACCCTACTTTCTAATAGGCTTATGTGGAGCTCATAGGTGGGGAGACACTCAAACTCACTTGCATATATTGCACAGTTAAGACATGGATCCAATAGGAACTAAAATAATAATAAAGTCATATGTGCATGTGAATGAGGAAATGGATGATAAGATGATGATAGGATGATGATGAGATGATGATAATAAGGAAATGATTATAAGGGGTGATCACTTGGTGAACATCTACTTCTACACTTGCTCCTTTGGGGATAACATGACTCCCTTTATTTGGAAACCTTGAAGACCTTTGAAGAGGAGGACTTGGTTGCTCTTTCTTTTTTCTTTTTTTTTAAACAACCAATCCTCTGAAAACGAAACTTTAGCAACGAGGAGTGTATAACTTGAAACGATAATGACTGGAGCTTTTATGTAGACAAATGGAATGGCGATGATTATTTCTAGATGTTCACTCCCAGGATAGGAGTAAAACCTTTTTCTGGATGGAATGAAATGAGTTGCATATGTATATGTGGATGGATGGATGGATGGATGAATGCGTACTCCCAGGGTAGGAGTAGCATAGGTGCGTATCTCCAGGGTAGAGACAGCACAGTATGTGGGGGAATGCGTACTCCCAGGGAAGGAGCAGCATAAGTGTGTACCTCCAGGATAGAGATAGCACAATATGTGATGGATGTGGATCTATATGTGGGTGGTACTTCTAGGGACAGTAGCACGAAGGAATGTAGTATTTATAAAATGGGTGCAAGCTTCGAGGACGAAGTAGCATTGATCAATGGATGGAGAGCACATAGTATTGACTTTTAAGCGCATGACTGATTCCTTATGGGTCCACAAAGCATAACCACACTCAATGCCTAAAGATTACACTCAAGCCTACAAAATGATCTATATAAACGAGATAGGTTTTCCTAATCTAGTAAGCATGAATATATGGTCATGGTAGGAATTTGAACTCTCATCATAAAGGAACTCATCATGCATGAATTTAATATTTTCACGAGATAAATTCTCCGAACTCTAGTATCTCTAGGAACAAGATGGACAAAGACTCAAAACTTTCCCATATCATACCCATCAACCACCTAGACTTAGATCAAGTGTTTGCTACCCACAAGTTTCGGGTTGAGCAAATCTCAAATCTAAACAGTTGTGTCCAAAACTCGGGAGAGTGCAAGGTTGAAAACTAGGTACTTGAAAGGAATTACGGCAGAGCAACTATTCATCATTTCCATATAAGAGTTATTCTAGGGGTTCATTTTTAGCAAGATGAACTTTAGCACAGTTGATAAGTAGATAGATGAACGAAAAAAATAAGCTAGTGATACTTAGCTGGATACACGGAGGTGCTCTCCCCCAAGCTGAATGTTGACGCAATCTGTTGATGTTGCCGATGCGCGGTGAAGGTGTCTTGCTCTTCCTAGAGTGTCGGGGATGATGGCTGTAAAGACAACACTATGATTGTTGAAGACAAGACACTCCGGCGAGGGAGAGGACATCCTTACGCCTATTTAGCTCTTCTTGATAACTCTGCTCAATTCAAATAGACAACAAAACTCGTGGAGCAGTTAAGGGTTAGTAAATTAAGCATTACTTATCTAGAGAGTTGCCCATGATTTCTATGCAGGACTAAGCAGGATACCCTTTTTCTTTCTTTTAGTAACTTCAAGTTCTATATAATTAATTATGTCCAATTCTTCTTCTGGTGGTTGTGCATCAAAGAAAACTTTTAGACGTTGACCATTTACCTTGAAAAGTTTGCCTTCATCATTTTGAAGAGTGACTGCTCCATGTGATGCCACTTCAATTACCTTGAATGGTCCTTCCCATTTACTTCGTAGTTTCCCATGTCCAAACAGCTTTACTCTAGAGTTGAATAGTAACACCTTGTCACCTGGTTTGAATTCCTTCTTCTTCGGTCTTTTGTCATGCCACCTCTTTGTCCTCTCTTTGTAGATCTTTGCATTATGATATGCTTTTTCTCGCCATTCCTCAAGCTCGAGAGTTGCATCTTTCTTTTCTCCCCACCGCTTCAAAGTCCATGTTCCATCTCTTTATGGCCCGGTGTGCCTTGAATTCTAGTTCGGCGGCAAGTGGCATGTCTTCCCATAGACCAGTTGGTATGGTGACATTCTAAGAGGTGTTTTGTAGGCTGTTCTGTAAGCCCATAATGCTCCATGAAGCTTGTCCTTCCGGGCTGTCCCCATCTCGTTGATGGTCTTTTGCGGAATATTCTTGATTTGCTTGTTTGATGTTTACGCTTGCCCACTTGTTTGAGGATAGTATGGCGTCGCAACATTGTGACGGACCCCATGATTGTGTAAGAAGCGTTGAAACTTCCTATCAATGAAGTGAGAGCCTCCATCACTAATCACCATGCGTGGAACTCCAAAGCGTGGAATGATGGTTTCGCAAACATCCTTTTGGCGTGGTTGGAATCTGCAGCTCGACATGGTAGAGCTTCAACCCACTTTGAAACTTAGTCCACCGCCACTAAGATGTATTCACACCTTTGCTTGGACTTAGGAAATGGTCCCATGTAGTCTATTCCCCGACATCAAAGAGTTCTACACGGAGGTTATTGGTGAGTGGCATGGCATCTCGTGTATTTATGTTCCCATGCCTCTGACATGCTCCACATCTCCGGATGAAATCTTTCGTGTCTTCATACATGGTTGGCCAGAAAAATCCACATTGCCAGATTTTTGCATGAGTGCGGAATACCCCATAATGTCCTCCATATGGTGATGAATGGCATCTTTCAATGATCTTGATTCCTTCTTCGGTTGGTACACACCTCCCGAGTAGACCATCGGAAGCGGACTCGGAAGAGGTACGGTTCATCCCATATGTGTTGACGACTCTCTTGGATGAGCTTCCGTTTGTTTTCCCCTGGTGGTACATAACCCGCAACCATAAAATTGACAATATTTGCGTACCGGGGTCGACGCTCGTGACCTTGTAGAGCATGTCGTCTCGGAGGTAGTCGTTGATGGGCAAATCCTGTGGTTTTTCAAACGCATCCTGGACAAGTGATCTCGCTACAGAATTTTCTACTCCCTTTCTATCTTTTATTTCTAAATCAAATTCTTGGAGTAACAAGACCCATCTTATAAGTCGTGGTTTAGCATCTTTCTTAGTGAGCGGGTATTTCAAAGCGGCATGATCGGTATGAACAATCACCTTAGCTCCTACTAAGTAAGATCTAAACTTGTCAACAAAAAAAACAACAGCCAGGAGCTCTTTTTCGTTGTTGCATAATTAAGTTGAGGTCCTGACGAGTTTTACTAGCATAAGCAATTGCGTGATGCTTTCTATCCTTTGTTTGACCCAAAACGCCCCCAAAGCATAATCACTAGCATCACACATGATTTCAAAAGGTAGCGACCAATCGGGGGTTGAATGATTGGTGCGAGAGATGAGTGCTTTCTTAAGAATATGAAAAGCATCTAAACACTCATCATCAAACTCAAAGGGAGCATCCTTGGCTAGCAAACTTGTAAGGGGTCTAGCAATATAAGAAAAGTCTTTTATAAAACGTCTATAGAACCCCGCATGGCCAAGAAAACTTCGTATCCCTTTGACATTTGTGGGAGGAGGCAACTTCTCTATTACTTCTATCTTTGCACGGTCTACCTCGATCCCACGTTCAGACACTAAGTGTCCAAGCACTATGCCTTCTCTAACCATGAAATGGCATTTTTCCCAATTAAGAACTAAGTGCTTTTCCACACATCTTTGCAAAACCTTGTCTAAGTTTTCTAAGCGGTCATCAAAAGTTTTTCCATATATAGAAAAGTCATCCATGAAAACTTCCATGATCTTTTCTATCATATCTGAAAATATAGACATCATGCACCTTTGGAATGAAGGCGCGCATTGCACGGACCGAAAGACATCCTACGATAGGCAAAAGTTCCATAGGGACAAGTAAAAGTGGTTTTGCTTTGGTCATCGGGATGGATTGGGATTTGATGGTAACCAGAATACCCATCAAGGAAACAAAAGAAAGAGTGCTTTGCAAGCCGTTCCGGCATCTCATCGATGAAGGGTAACGGGAAGTGATCTTTCTTTGTTGCCTTATTAAGTTTTCGATAATCAATGCACATTCTCCATCCGGTGACCGTTCGTTGTGGAATCAATTCATTTCTCTCATTTCTTACCACGGTCATACCCCCTTTCTTGGGTACAACTTGTACCGGGCTTACCCACTCACTATGTGGTACAGGATAGATTATCCTAGCTCGCAAGAGTTTCAAAACCTCTTTCTTAACAACCTCCCTCATCGCATTGTTGAGCCTTCGTTGGGGCTCCCTACAAGGTGTATAAGCTGGGTCTATTGGAATGCGATGAGTGCAAAGGACTGGACTAACTCCTTTGAGGTCTTCGAGTGAGTAGCCAAAAGCAGAACGATGCTTTTCTAAAACAGTAAGGAGTCGGAAGGTCTCATATTCAGAAAGTTTATCACTAATTATGACGGAGACTCCTTGTTGTCATTTAGGAAAGCGTATTTCAATCTGACGGAAGGGTTTTAGCTCAATGGGGGACTTTGGAGGTTCCCGAGTTTCATCCAAGGGTAAAGGATCTCGTGGTTGTTCTACTTCTTCGATGAAATCTTTGGTGACTTCTTCGAGATCTTTGTCGGATGATTCTAGGAGAGACATCGCCATTATCTCTTCCATTGGTTCTTGCTCGGGGCTTAGCTCTACCTTGGCATGGAGTGAATGAGTGATGGGAATGGAAAGGTTTATGTTTTTTCCGAGATGTATATTTATACTCCCCTTTCTTCCTTCATGGACAAGTCTCTTTATTGGATGCCCAATTAAAAGGTCAAATTCCCTAGTATTGAAAATATAGAAACTAAGGTACAACTTGGTTTCATCTACTTTGATAGGGATGAGGTGGAAGATTCCTTCACTAGGAAGGATTTGGCCGAGAGACTTTTTAGATGCCTAGTCGTTGGGGTTAAATTCATGTCTTCAAAAAGTGTCTCGTGCAAGAGACTCGAGACATGATATTTACTCCTACAACTGGATTGTAAAGGCCATCGAAGGAGGTTTGGTGAATCGACAACTAATAGAGGTAGAAGGAGAATCTAGACGAATGACTTCATGAGAAAGCTCGGATTCTCTCAACCATTCATTGCTTATGATTGTTGTCAACTCCTTCACGGTATCTTTAAGGAATTTATCTTCGGTTGGATCAGAAAAGTGTTGGTTGGGTGCAGATGGTGCCGAAGACTTCCTAATTGCAGAATAATTCGAGGTGTTTCCATAATTCGAGAAAAGACCCTCCTCGAAATTAAACATGTCTTCCGAAAGTGGAATTTCTTCCTCCTTCGGTGGTTCGGGGAACTTGGAGGATAGTTGAGGCTAGAAGTGGAGTAGCTAAAGGTTCGGGCTCAACTATCATAGGTTCTTCCTCGGGAGCTATCTCAACTATATCTTCTCGGGGATTATCGAAATGCTAGTGTACGGAGTGTTTTCAAGAATTTTTGTAAGGATTTCTCTCGCTTCACTAGCGAGAGAGATGCAAGAAAGAACCTCCGGAGGATGTGTCAAGAATTTGTTTGGTTTCTCCACTAAGACCCACATAAAAGTGTTGCAAGAGCATTTGGTCTTGAATGGAAAGGTTAGGGCCGAATTGACTAGGTCATTAAAACGTGCCCAAGCCACACCAAGAGATTCTTTTTCTTTTTGTTCAAAAGTTAGAACCTCTTGTTTGAAGGTTAACCACGAGAGAGGATGGGAAAGAAATGTAAGAAAAATCTAGAGCATAGAGTTCCCCGTCTCCTGCACACTCCCTACGGTTCGGGAATACCGGTGTCTAGCTTTTCCCGTTAAAGAGAACGGAAATAGCTTCCACCTTAAGGTTTCATGTGACATGCCTTTAATTTGCAAGCATGCACAAATTAGCTCAAATTCCCGCATATGTGTGTATGGGTTTTCATCGTCTTCTCCGAGAATGAATGGTCCTTGACCATTTTTATCAAAGATGGGCGCAAATCATAGCCAGGTGTAAGGATAGGTTTGGAAGATTCCAGTGGCTCTAGTTGTGCGCCCGTGGGAGCAGCATATTGATTGATAGGAGTGATATTATCCATGCTTTACAAGGTAAGATATAAGAACAAAAATGATTTGACGAATCACAGCAACCGTTTCCCCGGCAACGGCGCCAGAAAGCTTGTTGGTATTTTTAACGCACACAGATAAATCCGCAAGCGCACGGATACCGTTGTAGCTTTCACCCGGAGGGTTTTAAATATCGTATCCACAGGGAAACGTGTGTGGGTCGCCAAACAACTAGTTTATCTATGGGTAGCAATCAAGGTTTGAGATACGATGGGTAAAGAGGATTCCTATGGTAATGATCCTATGCAAGGCAAGGTTATGAAGCAATTGTCCATCTAATGTTCACTTCGGGACGCCACTAGACGGGAAAGCACCACAAAGGATAACTCTACCGACGTGACTACGGTCCTACTAATTTAAGAACCTACTCAATTCGGTGTGGACGGGGCTGTCACCTCCCGTAACTACCACACAACCAGAGAATAGGGCGCAAACACAGGTAACCGACAGCCTAAGCACCACGTTTATGCTAACAATTACTACACTAATTCAGAGCGCTAACAAGAACTAGAGCAATCATAAGAACTGCGAACCAATGAACAAAAGAGTAAAATAAATACTTGAATAAAGATCAATTACCGAAGTATCCGGATGCGAGGCTTGGAGAAGCTTGAATCCGCCGAAGTACAAGCTCGAGGGGAGCACCGACATGCCGGCACCACCTCCAACTCTTCCCTCGCTCTCTATCTCTCTATTATGCTAAGACTAGATCCTAATGAGGACTAATCTTCTCTTGATGGCTAGGTTTAGCGAGGAGATCCATTCAAGGGACCCCTCTCGGATCCCTGGAGCAAATGAAATTAGGGTTTAAGGGATGCCTCCTCCAGGGGCCAGGGGCCCTGCTTATATAGCCCCCTAGGATGCACCACAGCCATCGGATCAAACCGACCTAAACGGACGATAATTATTGCTCCTCAAGGTCGGTGGAGGCAGGATCCGCGAGCCTCCACCTGATTGGTGGAGGTGGCCAGTCGGCCGACCCAAAGAGGGAGTCGGCCGACCCACCACTGAGCCCGTTCGGGCTCCCGTTTGGTCCAGAGCCTTCTCGAACCTTCCAGTTTACAGAATTTTCACCGGTTCCCGATTATCTCTATGTAAACCTGACATGTGGGCCTTCCTTGGGTATTTTCAGCTGACACCCTGCAGAAACAGACATTCACCAAAACTCGTGGAATTCTGTCAGTATAACCCCTATATCTAGTTGGTGAACATATTTTAGTCCTTTCTCTTGCTGCGTTGACGGTATAAAATTGATACTTAACGACCGTCAACAAACTCCCCCAAGCTTACCTTTTGCTCGTCCCTGAGCAAAGATAGACTCAGTGATGGATCAGGAGTTGCTACAATGCTTTCACGCCTCAAAAGTACACATGCGTTCAAACAAGAACTCTCCTCCGGATTAGAGTGAACTATTCGACTCAAAACTTACTCATATTACCTTTCACCATGGGGCTTGTAACCGTCACTTGGGTCTTGAGCGGTTGAAAGACGTAACGGTCAAGTCAAGCGCTATGTTTCTCGCTCTTTGATCAACTATTATTCCGAGTTTTTGCAAGATTTTCAAATAAAACTCGAGTTCCTTGTATGAACCTTTCGGTCTCTCATTTGTGGTATTTTTGGATCCTCTCCAAGGCATGAGTAGTGTATGCCTTCTCTCTTCTCTCGGAATATGTGGTATTTGTGGAACTAAGGCATAGTGAAAAGAGCCTTCTCTCTCTCACCCTACTTTCTAATAGGCTTATGTGGAGCTCATAGGTGGGGAGACACTCAAACTCACTTGCATATATTGCACGGTTAAGACATGGATCCAATAGGAACTAAAATAATAATAAAGTCATATGTGCATGTGAATGAGGAAATGGATGATAAGATGATGATAGGATGATGATGAGATGATGATAATAAGGAAATGATTATAAGGGGTGATCACTTGGTGAACATCTACTTCTACACTTGCTCCTTTGGGGATAACATGACTCCCTTTATTTGGAAACCTTGAAGACCTTTGAAGAGGAGGACTTGGTTGCTCTTTCTTTTTTTTTTTTTAAACAACCAATCCTCCGAAAACGAAACTTTAGCAACGAGGAGTGTATAACTTGAAACGATAATGACTGGAGCTTTTATGTAGACAAATGGAATGGCGATGATTATTTCTAGATGTTCACTCCCAGGATAGGAGTAAAACCTTTTACGGATGGAATGAAATGAGTTGCATATGTATATGTGGATGGATGGATGGATGGATGAATGCGTACTCCCGGGGTAGGAGTAGCATAGGTGCGTATCTCCGGGGTAGAGACAAAGACACGATATGTGGGGGAATGCGTACTCCCGGGGAAGGAGCGGCATAAGTGTGTACCTCCCGGGATAGAGATAGCACAATATGTGATGGATGTGGATCTATATGTGGGTGGTACTTCTAGGGACAGAAGTAGCACAGAAGGAATGTAGTATTTATAAAATGGGTGCAAGCTTCTGAGGACAGAAGTAGCATTGATCAATGGATGGAGAGCACATAGTATTGACTTTTAACTGCATGACTGATTCCTTATGGGTCCACAGCATAACCACACTCAATGCCTAAAGATTACACTCAAGCCTACAAAATGATCTATATAAACAGATAGGTTTTCCTAATCTAGTAAGCATGAATATATGGCTGTGGTAGGAATTTGAACTCTCATCATAAAGGAACTCATCATGCATGAATTTAATATTTTCACGAGATAAATTCTCCAACTCTAGTATCTCTAGGAACAAGATGGACAGCGGCTCAAAACTTTCCCATATCATACCCATCAACCACCTAGACTTAGATCAAGTGTTTGCTACCCACAAGTTTCGTGTTCGAGCAAATCTCAAATCTAAACAGTTGTGTCCAAAACTCGGGAGAGTGCAAGGTTGAAAACTAGGTACTTGAAAGGAATTACGGCGAGCAACTATTCATCATTTCCATATAAGAGTTTATTCTAGGGGTTCATTTTAGCAAGATGAACTTTAGCACAGTTGATAAGTAGATAGATGAATGAAAAAAATAAGCTAGTGATACTTAGCTGGATACACGGAGGTGCTCTCCCCCAAGCTGAATGTTGACGTAGTCTGTTGATGTTGCTGACTGGCAGTGAAGGTGTACTGCTCTTCCTGGAGTGTCAGGGATGATGGCTGTAAAGACAACACTATGATTGTTGAAGACAGCACTCCGGCAGGGGAGAGGACATCCTTCTGCCTATTTAGCTCTTCTTGATAACTCCTGCTCAATTCAAATAGACAACAAAACTCGTGGAACAGATTAAGGGTTAGTAAATTAAGCATTACTTATCTAGAGAGTTGCCCATGATTTCTATGCAGGACTAAGCAGGATACCCTTTTTCTTTCTTTTAGTAACTTCAAGTTCTATATAATTAATTATGTCCAATTCTTCTTCTGGTGGTTGTGCATCAAAGAAAACTTTTAGACGTTGACCATTTACCTTGAAAAGTTTGCCTTCATCGTTTTGAAGAGTGACTGCTCCATGTGATGCCACTTCAATTACCTTGAATGGTCCTTCCCATTTACTTCGTAGTTTCCCATGTCCAAACAGCTTTACTCTAGAGTTGAATAGTAACACCTTGTCACCTGGTTTGAATTCCTTCTTCTTCAGTCTTTTGTCATGCCACCTCTTTGTCCTCTCTTTGTAGATCTTTGCATTATGATATGCTTTTTCTCGCCATTCCTCAAGCTCAGAGAGTTGCATCTTTCTTTTCTCCCCAGCTGCTTCAAAGTCCATGTTCCATCTCTTTATGGCCCAGTGTGCCTTGAATTCTAGTTCGACTGGCAAGTGGCATGTCTTCCCATAGACCAGTTGGTATGGTGACATTCTAAGAGGTGTTTTGTAGGCTGTTCTGTAAGCCCATAATGCTCCATGAAGCTTGTCCTTCCAGGCTGTCCCCATCTCGTTGACAGTCTTTTGCAGAATATTCTTGATTTGCTTGTTTGATGTTTCTGCTTGCCCACTTGTTTGAGGATAGTATGGCGTCGCAACATTGTGACGGACCCCATGATTGTGTAAGAAGCGTTGAAACTTCCTATCAATGAAGTGAGAGCCTCCATCACTAATCACCATGCGTGGAACTCCAAAGCGTGGAATGATGGTTTCTGCAAACATCCTTTTGGCGTGGTTGGAATCTGCAGCTCGACATGGTAGAGCTTCAACCCACTTTGAAACTTAGTCCACCGCCACTAAGATGTATTCACACTTTGCTTGGACTTAGGAAATGGTCCCATGTAGTCTATTCCCCCGACATCAAAGAGTTCTACCTGGAGGTTATTGGTGAGTGGCATGGCATCTCGTGTATTTATGTTCCCATGCCTCGACATGCTCCACATCTCCGGATGAAATCTTTCGTGTCTTCATACATGGTTGGCCGAAAAAATCCACATTGCCGATTTTTGCATGAGTGCGGAATACCCCATAATGTCCTCCATATGGTGATGAATGGCATCTTTCAATGATCTTGATTCCTTCTTCGGTTGGTACACACCTCCCGAGTAGACCATCGTAGCGGACTCGGAAGAGGTACGGTTCATCCCATATGTGTTGACGACTCTCTTGGATGAGCTTCCGTTTGTTTTCCCCCGGTGGTACATAACCTGCAACCATAAAATTGACAATATTTGCGTACCAGGGGTCGACGCTCGTGACCTTGTAGAGCATGTCGTCTCGGAGGTAGTCGTTGATGGGCAAATCCTGTGGTTTTTCAAACTGCATCCTGGACAAGTGATCTGCTACAGAATTTTCTACTCCCTTTCTATCTTTTATTTCTAAATCAAATTCTTGGAGTAACAAGATCCATCTTATAAGTCGTGGTTTAGCATCTTTCTTAGTGAGCAGGTATTTCAAAGCAGCATGATCAGTATGAACAATCACCTTAGCTCCTACTAAGTAAGATCTAAACTTGTCAACAACAAAAACAACAGCCAGAAGCTCTTTTTCAGTTGTTGCATAATTAAGTTGAGGTCCTGACAGAGTTTTACTAGCATAAGCAATTGCGTGATGCTTTCTATCCTTTGTTTGACCCAAAACTGCCCCCAAAGCATAATCACTAGCATCACACATGATTTCAAAAGGTAGCGACCAATCAGGGGGTTGAATGATTGGTGCAGAGATGAGTGCTTTCTTAAGAATATGAAAAGCATCTAAACACTCATCATCAAACTCAAAGGGAGCATCCTTGGCTAGCAAACTTGTAAGGGTCTAGCAATATAAGAAAAGTCTTTTATAAAACGTCTATAGAACCCCGCATGGCCAAGAAAACTTCGTATCCCTTTGACATTTGTGGGAGGAGGCAACTTCTCTATTACTTCTATCTTTGCACGGTCTACCTCGATCCCACGTTCAGACACTAAGTGTCCAAGCACTATGCCTTCTCTAACCATGAAATGGCATTTTTCCCAATTAAGAACTAAGTGCTTTTCCACACATCTTTGCAAAACCTTGTCTAAGTTTTCTAAGCGGTCATCAAAAGTTTTTCCATATATAGAAAAGTCATCCATGAAAACTTCCATGATCTTTTCTATCATATCTGAAAATATAGACATCATGCACCTTTGGAATGAAGGCGCGCATTGCACGGACCGAAAGACATCCTACGATAGGCAAAAGTTCCATAGGGACAAGTAAAAGTGGTTTTGCTTTGGTCATCGGGATGGATTGGGATTTGATGGTAACCGAGAATACCCATCAAGGAAACAAAAGAAAGAGTGCTTTGCAAGCCGTTCCAAATCTCATCGATGAAGGGTAACGGGAAGTGATCTTTCTTTGTTGCCTTATTAAGTTTTCGATAATCAATGCACATTCTCCATCCGGTGACCGTTCGTTGTGGAATCAATTCATTTCTCTCATTTCTTACCACGTCATACCCCTTTCTTGGGTACAACTTGTACCGGGCTTACCCACTCACTATGTGGTACAGGATAGATTATCCTAGCTCGCAAGAGTTTCAAAACCTCTTTCTTAACAACCTCCCTCATCGCATTGTTGAGCCTTCGTTGGGGCTCCCTACAAGGTGTATAAGCTGGGTCTATTGGAATGCGATGAGTGCAAAGGACTGGACTAACTCCTTTGAGGTCTTCGAGTGAGTAGCCAAAAGCAGAACGATGCTTTTCTAAAACGAAGAGTCGGAAGGTCTCATATTCAGAAAGTTTATCACTAATTATGACAGGAGACTCCTTGTTGTCATTTAGGAAAGCGTATTTCAATCCTGACGGAAGGGGTTTTAGCTCAATGGGGGACTTTGGAGGTTCCTGAGTTTCATCCAAGGGTAAAGGATCTCGTGGTTGTTCTACTTCTTCGATGAAATCTTTGGTGACTTCTTCGAGATCTTTGTCGGATGATTCTAGGAGAGACATCGCCATTATCTCTTCCATTGGTTCTTGCTCGGGGCTTAGCTCTACCTTGGCATGGAGTGAATGAGTGATGGGAATGGAAAGGTTTATGTTTTTTCCGAGATGTATATTTATACTCCCCTTTCTTCCTTCATGGACAAGTCTCTTTATTGGATGCCCAATTAAAAGGTCAAATTCCCTAGTATTGAAAATATAGAAACTAAGGTACAACTTGGTTTCATCTACTTTGATAGGGATGAGGTGGAAGATTCCTTCACTAGGAAGGATTTGGCCGAGAGACTTTTTAGATGCCTAGTCGTTGGGGTTAAATTCATGTCTTCAAAAAGTGTACGTGCAAGAGACTCGGACATGATATTTACTCCTACAACCGGATTGTAAAGGCCATCGAAGGAGGTTTGGTGAATCGACAACTAATAGAGGTAGAAGGAGAATCTAGACGAATGACTTCATGAGAAAGCTCGGATTCTCTCAACCATTCATTGCTTATGATTGTTGTCAACTCCTTCACGGTATCTTTAAGGAATTTATCTTCGGTTGGATCAGAAAAGTGTTGGTTGGGTGCAGATGGTGCCGAAGACTTCCTAATTGCAGAATAATTCGAGGTGTTTCCATAATTCGAGAAAAGACCCTCCTCGAAATTAAACATGTCTTCCGAAAGTGGAATTTCTTCCTCCTTCGGTGGTTCAGGAACTTGGAGGATAGTTGAGGCTAGAAGTGGAGTAGCTAAAGGTTCAGGCTCAACTATCATAGGTTCTTCCTCGGGAGCTATCTCAACTATATCTTCGGGGATTATCGAAATGCTAGTGTACGGAGTGTTTTCAAGAATTTTTGTAAGGATTTCTCTCGCTTCACTAGCGAGAGAGATGCAAGAAAGAACCTCCGAGGATGTGTCAAGAATTTGTTTGGTTTCTCCACTAAGACCCACATAAAAGTGTTGCAAGAGCATTTGGTCTTGAATGGAAAGGTTAGGGCCGAGAATTGACTAGGTCATTAAAACGTGCCCAAGCCACACCAAGAGATTCTTTTTCTTTTTGTTCAAAAGTTAGAACCTCTGTTTGAAGGTTAACCACGAGAGGATGGGAAAGAAATGTAAGAAAAATCTAGAGCATAGAGTTCCCCGTCTCCTCGCACACTCCCTACGGTTCGGGAATACCGGTGTCTAGCTTTTCCCGTTAAAGAGAACGGAAATAGCTTCCACCTTAAGGTTTCATGTGACATGCCTTTAATTTGCAAGCATGCACAAATTAGCTCAAATTCCCGCATATGTGTGTATGGGTTTTCATCGTCTTCTCCTGAGAATGAATGGTCCTTGACCATTTTTATCAAAGATGGGCGCAAATCATAGCCAGGTGTAAGGATAGGTTTGGAAGATTCCAGTGGCTCTAGTTGTGCGCCCGTGGGAGCAGCATATTGATTGATAGGAGTGATATTATCCATGCTTTACAAGGTAAGATATAAGAACAAAAATGATTTGACGAATCACAAAGAAACCGTTTCCCCGGCAACGGCGCCGGAAAGCTTGTTGGTATTTTTAACGCACACGGATAAATCCGCAGCGCACGGATACCGTTGTAGCTTTCACCCCGGAGGGTTTTAAATATCGTATCCACGGGGAAACGTGTGTGGGTCGCCAAACAACTAGTTTATCTATGGGTAGCAATCAAGGTTTGAGATACGATGGGTAAAGAGGATTCCTATGGTAATGATCCTATGCAAGGCAAGGTTATGAAGCAATTGTCCATCTAATGTTCACTTCGGGACGCCACTAGACGGGAAAGCACCACAAAGGATAACTCTACCGACGTGACTACGGTCCTACTAATTTAAGAACCTACTCAATTCGGTGTGGACGGGGCTGTCACCTCCCGTAACTACCACACAACCGAGAGAATAGGGCGCAAACACGGGTAACCGACACCTAAGCACCACGTTTATGCTAACAATTACTACACTAATTCAGAGCGCTAACAAGAACTAGAGCAATCATAAGAACTGCGAACCAATGAACAAAAGAGTAAAATAAATACTTGAATAAAGATCAATTACGAGAAGTATCCCGGATGCGGCTTGGAGAAGCTCCGAATCCGCCAAGTACAAGCTCGAGGGGAGCACCGACATGCCGGCACCACCTCCAACTCTTCCCTCGCTCTCTATCTCTCTATTATGCTAAGACTAGATCCTAATGAGGACTAATCTTCTCTTGATGGCTAGGTTTAGCGAGGAGATCCATTCAAGGGACCCCTCTCACCGATCCTTTGGAGCAAATGAAATTAGGGTTTAAGGGATGCCTCCTCCGGGGGCCGGGGGCCACGCTTATATAGCCCCCTAGGATGCACCACGGCCATCGGATCAAACCGACCCAAACGGACGATAATTATTGCTCCTCAAGGTCGGTGGAGGCGGGATCCGCGAGCCTCCACGATTGGTGGAGGTGACGATCGGCCGACCCAAAGAGGGAGTCGGCCGACCCACCACCGAGCCCGTTCGGGCTCCGTTTGGTCCCGAGCCTTCTCGAACCTTCCAGGTTCAGAATTTTCACCGGTTCCCGATTATCTCTATGTAAACCCGACATGTGGGCCTTCCTTGGGTATTTTCAGGCGACACCTACCCAGAAAATGGACATTCACCAAAACTCGTGGAATTCTATCGGTATAACCCCTATATCTAGTTGGTGAACATATTTTAGTCCTTTCTCTTGCTGCGTTGACGGTATAAAATTGATAATTAACGACCGTCAACAACCGCCGCCTGCAGATCTTTTGCATACGCCTCGACGGCGGCCTTGTCTTTTTCGAGCTGCTCCATATCCCGGCACTTGGCCCTGTAGGCTTGCACCGCCGTGGCTGCATCTTTCTTGAGCTGCTCGAAGACTTCCTGTTGCTGTGCGTACTTTTGTCGAGCGGTCTCCGCCTCACGCGCGGCTTGGGCAAGCTTTTCGCCTGCCTCCAGCTGAGCCACCTCGGCCTCATGCGCCACTCGAGCGAGCTCGTCTTGAGCTTTCTTGGCATCCTCCTTGGCGGTGTCCAGGGCGGCGTTGGCCTCTCGAAGGAGCCGAGCAAAGCGGTGCCGCTCGCCCTCCGCATCCTGCCCCATCCGCACGTACCGCCGGATCTCGTGCTCGCTCTCTTGCACGGCATGGATGTGTGCAGATTTGGCATAGGAGCGGCTCTGCGTCGTCTGAACCACGAAAAGGAAGCGTTAAAACATAAACTATGATAAATTAAAAGGAAAGGCAACCAAACTCGAGGGCACTCACGGAGAGAAGCCGGGGCAGGTCTTCGGAGACGAGCGACAGAGCGGTCTTCAAGGCATTCTCGAGCCATTGCCGGCGCTCCTCGGCCTCCACGTGCGCCTCGAGCTCCTTCTGATCGTTCATCACGATCGGAGGAGCCTCGTGGTCGAGATGGTCGGAGAGCACTAGCGGCGGCCTCTCCCAAAGAGGGAACTCCTCCCGCATCTCCTTGTCGACGGAGGAGTGGAGTCTCCTCACCGCCTCCAAGTCGACATCCACTGTCACCACCCGCTCGGCCAGGGTAGGCGGGCGTTGCGGCTGACTCCAGGAGGAGGACGCCTCTTGGGCGAGCGCCCGCGCGTCGATCCGCCTCCGCTCCTCGATAGAGACATCAGTGGGCTCGGTGGGCCCGAGGCCGACCGACCGCATGTGGCTGTCGACGATAGCAGCCGCCGTCAGCTTCCTTTGGGCCTCCTCCCACTGGTCGGCGTCGGTCATGTCCTCGAACCTCACCTCGCCCGTTTCCGAGTCGGGCACGAGGTGGGGCACCAGGGCCCCCAACAGCTGCAGAGGCTGCGGCGGCGCCTGGTACGGCACCAGACGGAGCTCTCGCTCGCCGTCCTGGCGCTCATCGCCACCCGTGACGGAGGGCTGCTCCGCCTGCTGCCCCACTCGCGGCTGCTGCTCCACCGGCTCCGCCTGCTGCTCCACCAGCGCCGCCTGCTGCTCCGCTTGCAGCTGATGCTCTTCGCCGCCTGCGGCGGCAGGCTGGACCACCGGCTCCGCCTGCTACTCCACTTGCTCCTCCGCCTTCTCCCCCTCCTGCGTGGGGGCGGGGTGCTCCTCGAGCGCCCCCTCTTGAGCGGTAGTTTGGGCCTCCCCCTGCTCGACTGGGGAAACCTGGGGCACCTCGACCCGTTGCCCAGTAGGGGAGTCGACCTCCATATCCCAAGGGGGGTTGGGGCCCGGCTCGGCTGAGGCTCAAGTACCGGGCCCGCGTCCTGCATCTCCACGTCCCCCACCGGCCGATCGGTGGCCCCCGGCGTCTGCTCCTCCTCCTCCTTCTCCTTGCGCTCCTCCTCGAGCTGACGCAGGCCGATTGGCCAGGAGGTCTTGGAGCCCGAGCTCGGGCTCTCGTCCTCGAGCACGATGGGCTGTTGCTCTGACCCAGCCCCCGTCACCGGAATGGAGGCCGTCGGCCCCGGCGTCGTCGCCCCCTTGTCACCAACCGCCGTGTCGCCCAGCACGACTGGCAACGACGGGGTCTCGAGCGGGGAAACGATCGAAGCCGTGGTGGTGGTGGTAGCCTTCTCTCCCGCTGCCAAGGTCACGGCCCCGGTACCTGCACGAGACGCAGCCGCCATCAGCTTGCCGCGCATAATTGCATCCTTGGCCCGCGCTAGCCAAATGAGGGTAGAAGGAGGAAGAGTCACTCCACCTGGGACGGATGGGGTGCCTCTCGATCCTCAGGAAGTCCACAGCCTCTTGGTAGGCAGGATGAGAGGAAGGGATGGCAGCGACTGCAGAGGGCGCTTGGTCCTGAAAGAAAGAGAAAAACAAAAAACTACTATGACGACGCATTCACACGCCAAACGGAAAAGGCGATAAAGGGAGGGGTAATCGAAAAACTCACCCTGTAGTCGAGGTGGCACTGCTCCAGCCACCCGGCTTGCTCAAGACGCTCGGGGGCTTTCGAGCCTCAGTTGGCCCCCTCGAGTCGCTCGAGGACTTTGGGGCCTCGAGCCCGCCGCTCGTACCGCTCGGGGGCTTCGAGACCTTGGCGGCCTCCCCCGCCCCCGCCGACTCCTTGGCCGGGTCGGGCACGGAGTCCCTTACGGGACCTTGGGTCCTGCGGGTCGAGGTCCGCTCGGCCTGGCGATCGCTGGAAGGAGCCTGGCGCTCCACGGGTTGCTCGCCCGGCTGTACAGAGGATGATCTGCGCACATTTGCAGCCTGATGCTGCCGGATGTGTGCGCCCGTTGATACGAATGGCGACGGGAGGAGGAGTCCCGCCGCGCCGGAGAGGGCGCCCGCCCGCCATGACTAGAACGGTGGGGCGACTCCTCCCGCCACCCCGCTCGAGTCGGTGACGGTGAACGGGCGCAGTGGCTGGAACGGTGAGATGTCCCCCCCCGTAGCCCTGCTTGGGTCGGCGATGGCGTCTGAGCGCCGTGGCTGGAGCGGTGAGACGACCCCTCCTGCTGGCCCGTCTGACCAACGACGAGTCGCCGCGTAGAAGGGGCGCCGCTAGAATCAACCCCTGCACACGAGAGCGAGGAGGCGTCAGCGCTCGAGGGGCGGTGGCGCCGTCGCTGTCAGTCGCCTCGTCGTCCCCCTCGTCGTCCTCCCCCTCGTCCTCATCGGTCGACTCTAGACTGGGGCTCCAGTCGCACGGGTTTGCATCCAGACGCATCATCTGCTCCCGGCGGCGCCTAGACTTACGCTGCTCCTTCTCCTCTAACTCGCGAGCCTTCCTCGCTCTCTCCTCCTTTCTCAAGAGCGCCGCCGCGTGTTCTCGGTCGTTTTTTAGGCGTCTTACCTCACGGCCGGGCGCATCCTCCTTCACCGGGGGCACCGAGTCCGCGTGGTCCATGATATCCTGAAAAAGCATACCTCGATGAGGACGGCTCGAATAAAAGGAATGACGAGAAAGACATCAAAAGGACTTACATAGCCAAGCAGGTTGTTGACCGGGCGCATGGGGAAAAGGCCGACTTGATTCTCCCCAAAATTCCTCCCACCGTCGATCGCCTCGCGCACTCGAGCCACGATCATGACAGTTGAAAGGGGTACGTCTGACACCCTACTGGCTTCGAGCGCCTCAGGGTCGGTGTCCTCCGTCATCTGGTCCAACCGCAGTGGGCACTCGGCGAGCGGGATCACCCGACGGGAGTGGAACTCGACGACGACATGGGCAAGGTTAAAGGTGAGGTTGCCGGCCCTCCGACGACGGAGGCTCGCGATGGCATCGAGCAGGGGGTCGAGACGGGGCTGAAGATTCTTCGGCTGGCCCCAGATCCAATTCTCGCCGGGCACAGTCAGCACGGTGTCGGTGTACTCCGGGAAGTGATTCCCCTCATTACGGAGGTAGAACCACTCCGCGTCCCACCCAGCGTTATTTGACGCCCATGTGCCGGTCAGCCAGCACTCCCACCTCTTCAGGCCGATCGAGCAGGAGCCCGCTCGGATGTAGCAACGGGCATTCGGCTTTTCCTTCTCCTTCTCCTCTTCCCCCTCCTCGTCGCCATCGTCGCCGTCGTCGCCGTCAGCGCCGCCGCTCACCACCTTGGTGAACAGCGTCGCCTTGAAGACATGGGTGAATAGGTCCCACTGCGGCGCCATGCCCAGGTACCCCTCACACACGGCGGTGAAACTGGCCGCGTGTGAGATCGAGTTTGGATTAAAATGCTGGAGCTCGACCCCAAAGTGGTGGGGGAGCGCCCGCATGAAGCGGCTCGGCCGCGCCCCGAGCCCCCGCCGATGGAACTTGACGAAGCTCAGGACATAGCCCGGTGGAACCACGGGCTCGAGGTGGTCGTCATTCGGCACCTGCCATTCCGGCGGCCCCTCCACCGGGTTGGGGGGAAGCAGCCCGCCGTTGACAAGGTTCGTCAACATCGCCTCAGTCACCGTGGACCGGGGCCACAGGAGCGCGTCGTGCATCACCACCGGCGTGGGAGGCTTAGCGGGCTCTTTGCCGGCGGCACCCTTGCCGCCGGTCTTCCCCGCCCGCCGTCGACCTCGAGCCCTTGCTCGCTTTCTTGCTTGTCCGTACCATGGCGTCGACGGGAGAACGACGGCGAAACGGTGAAGAAAGTAGGGCGGCGGCCAAACAAGAAGGGCAGCGACGCGAAGAACAGCGGCGCAAAGCACGGACGTAGCCGTGAGCGAGCACGGCGGCGGTGGTCGCAAGCAAGAACGGTGGCGGCGGCGGTTGCAGATGGAAGCGGAGGCGATTGGATCTAGGAGCGGATCGCAACCGGCGGCGGCAGGAATGGCGAGAGAGGCAGAATGCGGGGAAGAGGAACTAGGAGCCCACTCCTCCATATTTATAGAGCCCGAACCGATCCACGTCACTCGCATCCGACGGCCCAGATCATGCCATCCAACGGACGCGCGCCCCCGGCGGACTCGATGAGAAACGGTAACTGCCTTTACTCCATCTGACAACCACCACCTACCTCCACTCACAGGGCGCACGCGTCGCGAGACGGAGCGGAACCGTCGCCGAGCCACGATCATCATGACGCGCCGGTTTCCACCTAAAAAGACGCGCCGCCAGTGACGGACGGATTCACCTCGAACGGGCGCAACGATGGGACGTCTCGACAGACGGTTCCTTACACGGTAAGACAACTTGGGACTCCGGTCCCACCCGTAAGACTCGAGGGAGCGGAGGCTGACCCACGAATGCGTTCGAACAGCCGCCCTCGAGCACCCGAGTTAGGGGTGCCCTTGGGAAGGATCCCTCGAAAGGGTCCACTCGAGAATGAACTCTCGAAACCCAAGAGCACATCCAAGGCAGGGCGCTGAGCTTCCATGAGATCCCATCGACGGGAGGCACTCGAGCCGCCGGTCCCCTCGAACAGGGCCGGTCCTCTAAAAGCTATGCGCCCAGCTCTAATGAGAGCGCCCCCGGGCCTCGATGTCGCCTCCCCTCGAAAGGAGACGGACTCTCACTTGGATTCCCCGCTACCAGCTCACAGGGAGACTCGGCGCTCGCTCGGCCACGGTAGCGTCAGTCCTCCCGCCCCTTGGATCAGATCCAAGGGATCCAGCGACAAAGTGGATCGCGACTCCAGCCCCGCCATTCGAGGCTCGGGGCTCGAGTCACATAAACAACCTCCTCGACACGGGAGGAGCGGGAAATACTCGGGGCTCGAAGAGTTGTCGAAATCTCCCGCCTCAGCCGCTACAACTCCGGTTAATAATACTCTTACTCAAAACCGCTCATCTCAAAGCCCCCAGAGGAATGCCTCATTCCTCTGGGGCCTCGGGGGCTACCCCCGCGGGGGACGCTCGCGCGCCCCCCACAGAGAAAGGACAAAATAACTCCTCGAGACAACATGACCCTAAGTCTAGGTACTTCAACTCCACTTCATGATCCCTTGCTTGAAGTTTTCCACAATCAAGCAAGGGCTCGGGGGCTACTGTCAGGTACCTAGATTAGGGGGTCCTAAACTAGAAAGATTAGAGACAGGCAAACCTGCTTCACCCCTCTCTAAATCCCAAAAGCTACTAAAAGAAATCCCCAATCCTCCTCGAACTAGGCCGACACACGTATCAGGCCCACAAAACCACAAAGACCACCGACTCGAGCAGCGGTCGCCCGCCCGCTCGAGAAGGGAGTACGAAAACTGCTCGAGCGAGCAACTGCCGAGACGGTGACGGAACCGCTCGAGCGAGCAAACCGCTCGGCGAACGAGACGCTCGAGCGGCGACCGCTCGAGTCATGCGCAATAATTGCCCTTCCAGAAGCACGCACATGGCTACAGGGCTCGAACAGTACCACGGTACACCAACCCTGCCTAACCCCATGGCTACAGGGCTCGTGACAGTGGATGGCACGTGGGTCGCTTCCATCATCACGCTGCCCATTCCCAGGATTCGAGGATGGCAGGCGCCACTATTACGCCACGCCTCGCACTGTGACGCGTATGGCACCCCCTCAACTCGCCATTGTCAACTCCCCGTACCACCTAACACGTCGCTCAGTCCCATCGCTCGGATCATCGACTCCTCAGGGCGGCCCTCAACCGCTCGAGGAATGATGATAGATGCGACCGGCGTACGGGGTGCACAGTGCCACGTCCATCCCACCTCGACAGCCGCTCGACGGGTTTTCAGGGAAGACCATCACCACCCATGCCTCAGTTGCGTCAGCTCGTGTCAGCGAGGAATTGACAGGCCTCCATCAACCATGCTGCTACAGTCTCGACCCGGGTAAAAGCAGGGATCCACAGGCTCGGACCGGATCAAGGGAGGCGTCCACAGTTCCAACGACCCGACCCGATGACCATACCTCGACGTCATGCATACGATTGCCCTACCTACTCTTGTACTCCTGAGCCTCCCCTTGGCCTATAAAAGGGGACGCCAGGGCCCTAGTATAGGGCAGGTTCTTAAGTTCACGCACACTCCAAAACTCTCACTCGCAAAGTCTCAGGACTGCCTTGTACTCACCCCTGTACGAGCACCTAGGTGCAAGATAATACAAGTCTCCTCCCCCGCTGGACATAGGGCTTTCTTTTGCCCGAACCAGGATAAAAACCTTGTGTCCTTCTTGCATCACCATCCGGATTAGGGAGCACGCTTAGAAATTTACTCGTTGGTGTGACACCCCCGGGGTACGAAACACCGACACTATCTAAGCAGTGTAAGCAGTGCTACTCGTGAAGGTTACAGAGCAGGGTTTGCGAGTCAAAACAATCATAGCGAGGATTACATATTGGAAACGAAAACCACAGATTAAAATATTTTTTTTGAGGAAACACAGATTAAAATATAAAACGAACAAGTTGACAATCTTTCTAGCTAACAGCACGAGAAGGATTCATAGGCCGGGTGACAGCCAGATCGGTAGACAGGCAGAGCCCAATGATGGGCACACGCCTTTTGGCCCCCAGCTTGCTGTGTAAGTGGAATAGATATTTTCTGTCGCCAATCAAAGCTTGTTTGGTCATCACATGCATTGATTCGAACTCGCGGTTCCGAAAGGTTTTTCGAAGCAAGAGTGATTCTTCGGACAGATTTCCAAACATATAGCTCTGCCAATGATATCTGGTGTGGCTGTCCCAAAGTTCCTGTTGCTTCTCATGCCTGCATGGTGGCTGAGATGGACTTGCATATAACACTTGCCAAGGCATGCACGGTGTCAATATATAAGGGCTAGCAAGTGACCCGGCCAAGAATTAAAATGGTGTTAGCATGCGTAGGAATATAATGCCAGAGCTAGCCTTTGTGTTCCACACAACAAGAAAAGTGATTGACTAGTATATATATGTTGTGGCAAGAGCATTGTAGGTATATGATGCAGTTCCTCAGTCTTGAACACTTCAAGCCATGTGTTCAAGTTTTAGTGAGTTTTTTAATGGTGCAAAACATAGGATGTTACAGGTTCTTTATGATATGAATTGAGTGTCTAATCTGTAAAGGGTTCATATTGATTTACCGACCCTGAAATATCCGAGGACAAGTACATTTCTGAATACAGATTATTAAGAATGTCTCGGCATAACAATTGTGGGGAAACTGGACATGTTAAGAAGGAAATTCTTTTGGCAAGGAGGAGGAACAAAAAGAAAATATCATTTAGTTAAATGGATAAAGATTTGCAAGAGTAGAAAAAGGGGGTTTGGGGATAAAGGATATAAGGAAAATGAACATAAGTCTTCTGTGTAAGTGGTTCTGGAAGTTGGAAAAAGAACAGGGACCATAACTATAAATTGTCTTTATATTAGGTCTATCTAAATCTGATAAGTTGTCACACTTGTTTGGCAATTAGAAGGGAGAATTATTAAAAAACTTAATCACTCGTCCTGGTAGGACAGCTGCGTGCTATACTGTATGAAACAAGCTTCGGTGCCAGGACACATGATATACTGGTGCTGCTGGCCAGGTCTTGGAAGCTGGCCGTGATCTGTAGAGGTGAGCACGTGCAAGGCTGCGAACAGTGGAAATAATGGAGCTCGGTGTTGAGGTGGTTGGGTTGACCAGCTGATCAGCTTGCTAGCTCGGCCCACTTGGCGCGTCTAGGGTCAGAAAGGAAGGGGTTTCATGAGACACATGAACTGCTAGGGATGCCTCATCTTCATATAGATTTCGCAGCTAGGGACAAGTGGAAGGGTATTCTTGGTGCAAGCCCTACTGATCCTATTAACACACTGTGTTGTACCAAGGATATTAACATGAAAGATAATGAGGATGAAATCTTCTCTCAAAGGTCTGTGGCTTCTAGTGAAACTTCTAGCTCTCATTGTTTTCTTATGGAAGACAGCAGCTCATCATGGCTGTCAAAGATCAAAGGGCTGAACTTCCCACTTCCTGATGAGCATCACTTGTGGACTAGGCAGATTGAGGATGATGAGATGTTTTCCCGCAGACTTGAGGAGCAGCTCAATCAGGAACAGACATACCCTTGTTCACCTAAATGCTGCCTATATCGATTTAGTGACTGAACTCTGAAATTATGCTAACTGTCTTTTCTCGATGCCACCCATTCACATGAGGTGATCGTTGTGATCAAGGCAGATGGCCAGTGAAGTCATCAGCAGCAAATGGGATGGGAGATGGAGCAGAGAGAGCGAGTGCTATGTACTGAATTGTAATGACTAGCTAGTAGTAGTAGGGCTGAAACTGGGACAGGAGGATGAGGACACTCGGTTTTATATATGCTCCAAAGCTTTGCAGGGCTACATGGCGATTTCTGCACAGGCCCTTGGTCTGCAGAATGACATTAATGAATAGGAGGATAGGCCTGTACAATGATTGGACCTAGACCTGACCTGCTGTCGACAGACCATGTAAAAATGAATGCCAAATTAAGTCAAAACATAGACCATAGTTGTTGAATAAATTGAATCATAATTGGAATACATTCAAGGCTTAGCTCACAAAATATAGAGAAAGATGCTCAATGAAATATTTATAACCAGATAGAAATGTGCATGCATGCGGTGCAACTGGATCCCCCCAGACAATGTATTTTTTTTAGATAAAGGATAAAATATCCGGCCTCTACATCCGTAGATGTACACAGCCAAGTATTATAGTGTTGTGAACAAAATAAAAGAAAAAGGAGACCCAAAGTCTTAAAACAACGACTAGGACTACTGAAGATGATATAAATTCTTCTACCCTCTGTTTGTTATTTCTAGAGCAATCATCTCTAATTTCTTGCTCATCTCCGAGAGTGCGTCCTTGGTCTCCTCCTCACGCTGCAGCTGAGCCCAGAAGCGCAACCAGTACGCTCCCCTGAAAATAACCTGCATAACGGAGTTAGTTTTTAATTTATTAAAAATAACATCGTTCCGGCATCTCCAGATAGCCCAACACAAAGCAGCTACCCCAGACAATGTATAGAAAGTAATGATAATTTTTACTCGTTCCTCCAAGCTAGGTCTTACTCCTACAGCATGCTCCTTCCTTGCTCGGTACCATGCCCTTATATATATACCATGCTTCCTTGCCCAGATCTGTTTTAAAAATCGTAGTAGAACGACATCAAGTGTTTTTGGACCAAGAAAGTACGATAGATTTTAATTACATGGCCACTGTGTTCAAGCCAAAGATCTGGGCTGCACCGCTGTGGTTCATTCTAGTTTTGAGGTTGTTCATCGCTCTTCTTGCACTGATAGCATGCTGAATTGTAATGTGAATGACTGTATCCAAAAAACCTGTCTTTAAGGCATGCCGCGAGATATAATGCTAGCTCCTGATAAGGATCTGGATGGCTACATGGTGATTTCAGCACGGACCTATAGTCAGTGGCAAATGAAATTAAAGGAGAGGAGGATGGACCTTTTTTGAAGGGTAAGGAGGAGGATGGACCTGCATGATCTGACCCGAACCTGACCTACCAACCATAGTGGCCTTGTTTAGATTGCAAAAAATTTTAACTCTAGCTACTGTAGCAATTTCGTTTGTATATATGGTGTAATTAGTGTCCAATTATAAATTAATTGGGCTCAAAAGATTCATCTCGTAAATTAAAAAAAAACTGTGTAATTAGTTATTTTTTTACCTACATTGCATGCTTCATGCGTGTGTCGATTAAAATGATGGAGATAGAGTGAAAAAATTTAGAATTTGGGAGGAAACTTAACAAGGCCCTGGTGGAAACTCACCAAGTTTTGATTTTACCACAAACCACTAAGAAAAACTTGCTTTGTCATAGGACATTATAAATGTGTTCCAATTTGGTACAAAACGCTACAACCTAATATAATAATAATTCCCAACGAAAAGCTCACTAACGCTTATCACTGGACAAGTATGCCCTTGCCATCCAATTCACAGTTTCAAACACATGGTTGAGCTACAGACTTCATCGTTCACGTCATGATTCAGCTAATTAAAACAAATGGTTCAAAAACAGGTTTCAACTGTAGTTGGCATCAACTGTGCAACTAAATAACACATTACATGTTCATAATCGGGAAAATTGGTTTCATAGTACCGGAAGATCACGATATACAGAAAATACCATCAAAATATGTCTATCACGTAGAACACCACTAAAAGATGGACCGTTACCTCCCAATAGCTAGCATTCTGTCACGGAAAAGACCCTGAGGCCATGAATCCCACCGTCTACGACATTTCATTTCGCAGTGCAAGTGTGAGTCTACCATCCAGCATGGGGGCGCCTGTTAGAGTGCGCAGCGAAATCCGGGCCAGCTCGCACGTCCACGAGCGGCAGCCGCTCGGGCCCATGTCCACCAAAACCCACAACATATGCAGACTTTAGGCCTAACTCAACCTAGTCTTTTGGGATGACTTATAGGCCTAATGCCTGGATATGTTGTGGGCTCCAGTGGACCTGGGCCCGAGGGGTTGTCCGCTCGTGGTCGCGCGAGCCAGGTCGCGTGACCCTAGAGATTTTCTAGGTTTTTTAGACCATGGGTTTTGATACCACTTGTTAGAAATTAGCCCCACAGCGACGAGCTGTCCGCTAATCTCCAAGTGCGGAAGCGTTGATTGAATCTACATAGACAAACATGAAAGATCACAGACGACACCAGAGGCACGATATTTCTTATCGAGGTTCGGCGAAGCCTACTGTCTGGGGCACGATTGTGGGCGCTCCTCCCCAATCCAGCAACACCGGCCGCTCTTCAGGGTCCCGGCGATGAGCTGCCGCCGTCCCGCGAACCTGTCGCTATGTCGTCATGGTACAAACAGCAGCCCCCCTCGCATATTTATGCGGAGGCCGGGTTACATAGTCCGACTACAACTCTACGCTATACTGCCTAATACAATTAAAAGTTCTAACGTAACCAAACTCGTACATAATATTCGACACATATATCTAACAGCGCCCAATGCACTAAGGTGTACATGCTCTAAGGTCAAGTGTCACGCGATTCATGCTGATTCATCGTTGTTGCCTTTTCTGTTGAATGAATTCATCAAAGAAAAACAAAAAAAAGAGCAAAACAATCTTGTCCCACTTGACATGGATTAACCACGATTTATTAATTATGCCACCCACCAATCCAGCACCACCTGCTGAGTCAACGAACCGACTCCAAAATTACCAAGGACACAACTCTAGGATGCAGAAATTGTTTTAATTAATTTGGATACCTTAATAACAAATATAATTTTTTAAAAGGTGGTGACCACCAGAGGTAATTACT
>JAENPR010000651.1:0-359161 GCA_018135685.1 Themeda triandra | reverse complement strand
CCGTATCCGTTGGTATTTGTTAAGTGCAACTAAAATAAGAAGGATTCCATAAGCGCACGAACATTCCATTGTAGCATTTTACCTAGAGTATCCAGGTATCGTTATTTATATTTTACCACACAGGAAGCAAGGGTTAAAGAATCGATAACTCACCATCATGCATCTACTAACTTAGTAAACCAACTAGACTAAAGCAAGGGTAAATGATATATGATAGGATATAAGAATAAAAGCATACTGAGAATTCTATATATATATATATAAGTAGCTAGCTAGAGTGAGAGAACAATGAGAGAGATCAAGGTTCTAAATACTTCTCTAATACTGGGTTCTATGATAACAGGGAATGGTTAGAAATAGCGATCACACAATAGCACTTTGGAGCAACAAGATGCCTTTCGACTCTCGAAGAAGACTGCAAAGAGTAGTCGGGGAAGGCTGCCAAAAAGCTCTACGAAACACCAACCCGAACGTGGTGGAATACAAAGGCACGACGTAGCCGTCACCTCTCGGGCTACCACAACTATCCGTGGGATTGGGCGCAACCTCAGGTAACCTATAGTCTAGACACCATGCCTATACTATCGATTACTACTCTAGCTATGCGCAATAACTAGAGCACTCAATACGAGCAAAGATCCCATGCTAAGATGCAACAACTATACTAAGCAAACATATAAAAGGCATAAAGTAGATAGAGAAGAATAAATATATTAAAGCATAAGTCTTGTAAAGAATAGATACAAAGGCATACCAAATCTCACGAAGACTTCTCGAACCGGAGCGCGGCTCCGCTCTCCCTAACTCTCATCTAGATCTAATCTACTACATTGGAATGTCTAGCTCTAATTCTCTAGAGAAGAGAAGTCATCCATTCAAGGGACGCCTCTACAACTCGATCCCGGCGGGAGATAATGAATTAGGGTTTAAGGGATGCCTCCTCCAGGGGCCGGGGGCCTGTTTATATAGCCCTCTAGGATGCACCATAGCCCTCGGATCAAACCGACCTAAACGGACGATTATTATTCATCCTCAAAGGCGGTGGAACAAAGGATCCGCGAGGGCCGACGCCGATTAGCCGAGATGGCCGGTCCCGGCCGCCCAAGGGGAGTCGGCCGACTCTCCACCGAGCCCGTTCGGGCTCCCGTTTGGTCCCGAGCCTTCTCGAACCTTCTAGATTACAGAATTTTCACCGGTTCCCGATTATCTCTATGTAAACCCGACATGTGGGCCTTCCTTGGGTATTTTCAAGCCGACACCTTGGTAAACGAGACATTCACCAAAACTCGTGGAATTCCCCCAAGTATAACCCCTATATCTAGTTGGTGAACATATTTTAGTCCTTTTTCATGTTTAGTTGATGGTAAAAATTGACACTTAACGACCGTCAACAACTCCCCCAAGCTTACCTTTTGCTCGTCCCCGAGCAAAGATAAACTCGTATGGATCGGAGTTGCTACAATGCTTTCACGCCTCAAAAGTACACATGCGTTCAAACAAGAACTCCCTTCCGAATTAGAGAGTGAACTATTCATCTCAAAACTTACTCATATTACCTTTCACCATGGGGCTTGTAACCATCACTTGGGTCTTGAGCGGTTGAAAGACAGAATCGGTCAAGTCAAGCGCTATGTTACTCGCTCTTTGATCAACTATTATTACGGGAGTTTTGGCAAGATTTTCAAATAAAACTCGAGTTCCTTGTATGAACCTTTCAGATCTCTCATTTGTGGTATTTCTCGGATCCACTCCAAGGCATGAGTAGTGTATGCCTTATCTCTTCTCTCAGAATATGTGGTATTTATGGAACTAAGGCATAGTGGAAAGTGCCTTCTCTCTCTCACCCTACTTTCTAATAGGCTTATGTGGAGCTCATAGGTGGGGAGACACTCAAACTCGCTTGCATATATTGCACAGTTAAACCATGGATCCAATAGGAACTAAAATAATAATAAAGTCATATGTGCATGTGAATGAGAAGATGGGATGGATGATAAGATGATGATGATAAAGAAATGATTATGAGGGGTGATCACTTGGTGAACATCTACTTCTACACTTGCTCCTTTGGGGATAACATACCTCCGTTTATTTGGAAACTTTGAAGACCTTTGAAGAGGAGGATTTGGTTGCTTTTTTTTTCACTTTCTTTCTTTCTTCTTCTTTTTTTTCTCTTCTTCTTTTTTTTTAAGCAACCAATCCTTTCGAATAAAACTATAGCAATAACAATAGGGAGTATCAACTGAAATAACTGGAGCTTTATTGCACAATGGAACATGATAGGATGGCAATGAATATTTTTGGGTGTTCACTCCCAGTGTAGGAGTAGAACATTTTCTGGATGGAATGAAATGAGTGGCATATATATATGTGAAAGAATGGATGGATGGATGCGTACTCCCGGGGTAGGAAGATAGGTGTGTATCTCCGGGGTAGAGACAACACGGTATGTGGGGAATGCGTACTCCCGGGTAGGAGCAAAGATAAGTGCGTACCTCCGAGGTAGAGATAGCACAATATGTGATGGATGTGGATCTATATGTGGGTGGTACTTCTAGGGACGAGAAGTAGCCTGAGAATGAATGTAACATTTATAAAATGGGTGCATGCTTCGGGGACAAGTAGCATAGATCAATGGATGGAGAGCACATAGTATTGACTTTAACCGCATGACGATTCCTTATGGGTCCACAAAAGATAACTACACTCAATGCCTACAAAGACTACACTCAAGCCTACAATATGATCTATATAAATAGATGGGTTTTCCTAATCTAGTAAGCATGAATATATGGCCGTGGTAGGAATTTAAACTCTCGTCATAAAGGAACTCATCATGCAAAAATTTAAGATTTTCACAAATAAATTCTCCAGAACTCTAGTATCTCTAGGAACAAGATGGACAAGAAGAACAAAACTTTTCCCGTATCACATCCACCAACAACCTAGACTTAGATCAAGCATTCGCTACCCACAAGTTTCGTGTTCGAGCAAATCTCAAATCTAAACAAGTTGTGTCTAAAACTCGGGAAAGTGCAAGGTTGAAAACTAGGTACTTGAAAGGAATTACGGCAGAGCAACTATTCATCATCTCCATGTAGAGTTTATTCCAGGGGATTACTTAAAGACAGTTTAATAAGAGCTCTCCAAAAGTAGAAAAGATAAATAAGGAAATCTTTCTGGGTTTCTAAGGTTATGCATCTTTTTTAGTTGTTTAGCAAGCTCTATAAATAAATAGACAAGTTGGAACACTTAGCTTGATACACGGGAATGCTCTCCCCCAAGCCGGATGTTGACATAGTCTCGGATATTGCCGACAGTGCGTGAAGGAGTTCTAGTCTTCCCGGAGTTTCGTGGATAGTTGCCGTTGGAGACAAATACGTTCAACCGTTGAGGGCGCACTTCGACAGAGACCGGACATCCTTCATCTGTTAGCTCTTCTTGATCCTTTATGTTCTCGTGAAGCTCAAATAGACAACAAAGCTTGTGGAACCGATTAAGTGTTAGTGATAAAACCTCTAAGCCTTGGCTGCCTAGAACTGCCTTAACTCAAATGTCTTCTAACAGATCACAAGAAATATTTTTATCTTTTTATAATAAAGGATGCAAACAGAGAAAATAGATATGCTGAAAAATTATTTTTATGCCACCACAATGAATGATTATTCACATGGGGCTTAGTAGTTTTTTTTTGGATGCAAAATGCAGAAATCTTTATTTTCTTTTTTCTAGTGCAGAGATAGTAAAGCGAAGATGCAATTAAGATGCATGTAGGGAAAATAAATATGCTTAAAGGAAAATGCAATGCCGTGAAAGGAAATGCCGATAAATACCAAGTTACCTCCTTGGTGAGGGTTCGAGTGATTTAAGTCCTCCGAACAGACTTCTTGTCATGTTCACTCCTTCAATGCATCATTTGACCCCAAAGGTAGAGACCTTGAGAACGCACCTCTTGAGATGGTAACTCTAGGAAAGGAGTCACCCATGTTCTTTCTTGTCCAGCTAGCTCTTTATCACCGGAGTACCTTGTGATGAAGAGTAGATGCTTCTAGTGGTCCTTTACTTCTTCTTGGAGTTTGCCTTGCTTGATTGACCTCTCTCCTTGAGCATCTTGTCTTCTAAAATTTCACTCCTTTTTTTTTCCTTCCTTTTTTTTTTTATGCCTAGACCTTGTGCTCCACTCATTGTTTCTTCTCAACGTGCCGAGCGACGGGGCTTGAAAAGAGGAAGAGCATTGCCGGATCATTGTTTGAAGAGTCATCGGCCTTCCTCCCCCAAGCTTGACCTTGTTGGCACTCTTGTCTTCTTCTTTGTTCCATCATTGAAGTGGTAATTTCGCGAGTGATGCCAATCCACGAACAAAGGCACATCATAAGTTCTTTCCTACAAAATGTTAGTGGACACATACCCGAAGGATTGCAACAATTTCACACTATGGGCTATTATCCACTATCTAAATGATCATCATCTATACTAATGGAAAGATGGATTTGAATTACTTTTAGCATAGACTTTATTTATAAAGTTTTCTAGCAACTTTTTTATGGCACTTTAACATGGTTCAAGGCAAAGGTAACTTGCAACAAAAGACAATGTGGATGATATTTGATACTTACAATTCTTCCTTGAATGATGGATGAGTTGTGTCTTTTGTGCGAAGTTGTTGGAATTCATCATATGCCTTGCTTCATCTCCAACGAGTGTTCATCCCTTGACTTAGCCAAATTGGATTTGAGAGTTCTCTCAAGGGTTAGTCTAGCAAAATAACCAATATCTACTAAGCACAATTTTAGTTCAATAACCAAACTAGACTCCATGTCTAATTAGATTAAGGAGGACTACTTAACCTAAGCACCACGCTTACATTAAAAGCCCATAGAAGTACTCAATTCCAGCACTTCCAAACCAAAGTATACTATAGCAAACAGAGGTAGCATGAAAAGCACTATAGTGATTTACTCAAGAGGAGATGAAAGAGCATGATCATGGTGAGGAATTTTTTTTTTTAGATGCAAAACGTATGGATGAATGCAAGAAACTAAACATGCAATGGATGAGCAAACATAAAAGAGTGGAGTGGATGCATGAATTCTTAAAAGTAAACATGTAGTGAGGTGCAAGAATTTAAAAAAGATAACTACTCATAATTTTAAAGTCCATGAGCAAGAGTATCTCACCGTTCTTGATCATACTTACCATGACTAACAGATGAAATTTGTGAGTGGTGCAGCATCTATGTTCGTCACTTGTGATGTGATTTGAAATTCTTGTGACGACGACCTTTTCTCCAATCTCGCACATGGTTAGAATAATATATATGTATACACAAACCCGTGAGATGGCATGGTTCCATTGAATGTTGAATGTTGAGGGACCCCGGGCTCTTCAATGTCTTGTGGAAGCTTGTCGGAAGGTCGAAACGACATCTTTTGTCCCGTCTATTCCACAATTCAACGTAACAAGGGGTAATCCTACTAAAGCTAGTGATACACTAAATTAGCAGACATCAAGATCATTATCAAAAACTTAACACCAATTGCTTCCCCTGGCAAGAACGGCGCCAAAAATGCTTGTTGGTATTTGTTAAGTGCAACTAAAATAAGAAGGATTCCGCAAGCGCCGTAACATACCATTGTAGCATTTTACCGGAGTATCCAGGTATCGTTATTTATATTTTACCACAGGGAAGCAAGGGTTAAAGAATCCATAACTCACCATCATGCATCTACTAACTTAGTAAACCAACTAGACTAAAGCGGGGGTAAATGATATATGATAGGATATAAGAATAAAAGCACACCTGAGAATTCTATATATATATATAAGTAGCTAGCTAGAGTGAGAGAACAATGGGAGAGATCAAGGTTCTAAATACTTCTCTAATACTCTGGGTTCTATGATAACAGGGAATGGTTAGAAATAGCGATCACACAATAGCACTTTGGAGCAACAGTACCTTTCCGACTCTCGAAGAAGACTGGGTAAAGAGTAGTCGGGGGAAGGCTGCCAAAAAGCTCTACGAAACACCAACCCGAACGTGGTGGAATACAAAGGCCCGACAGCCGCACCTCGGGGCTACCACAACTATCCGTGGATTGGGCGCAACCTCGTGTAACCTATAGTCTAGACACCATGCCTATACTATCGATTACTACTCTAGCTATGCGCAATAACTAGAGCACTCAATACGAGCAAAGATCCCATGCTAAGATGCAACAACTATACTAAGCAAACATATAAAAGGCATAAAGTAGATAGAGAAGAATAAATATATTAAAGCATAAGTCTTGTAAAGAATAGATACAAAGGCATACCAAATCTCTCGAAGACTTCTCCGAACCGGAGCGCAGCTCCGCTCTCCCTAACTCTCATCTAGATCTAATCTACTACATTGGAATGTCTAGCTCTAATTCTCTAGAGAAGAGAAGTCATCCATTCAAGGGACGCCTCTACAACTCGATCCCGCCGGGAGATAATGAATTAGGGTTTAAGGGATGCCTCCTCCAGGGCCAGGGCCCCGTTTATATAGCCCTCTAGGATGCACCATAGCCCTCGGATCAAACCGACCTAAATGGACGATTATTATTCATCCTCAAAGGCGGTGGAACAAAGGATCCGCGAGGCCGACGCCGATTGGCCGAGATGGCTAGTCGGCCGCCCAAGGAGTCGGCCGACTCTCCACCGAGCCCGTTCGGGCTCCCGTTTGGTCCAGAGCCTTCTCGAACCTTCTAGATTACGCATTTTCACCGGTTCCCGATTATCTCTATGTAAACCCGACATATGGGCCTTCCTTGGGTATTTTCACCGACACCCCCGTTGAGAAACGACATTCACCAAAACTCGTGGAATTCGTTAGTATAACCCCTATATCTAGTTGGTGAACATATTTTAGTCCTTTCTCATGTTTAGTTGACGGTAAAAATTGACACTTAACGACCGTCAACAGTATCCTTTTTGTTTTTCTTTTACCACCTTTCTCACCTCACCACAATTGTCCACCACCTTTACGACATGGATTTCACTCCTATCTATAATTCTTTGCTCCAAAGGGTGACTTGTTGGAGCCTCCACCATCATCAGACCCCATTCATACAGATGCCTATGAGCTTCGCCCTGCTTTCATAGACATGATTCGGGAGTTATCCTTCTCTAGGTTAGTAGAAGAAGATCCATACACCCACCTTAGGGAATTCGAGCAATTGTGTTCTTGTCGGACTATTGCTGGCATGACACAAGAGACTCTTAAATGGAAATTGTTTCCATTCTCACTTTTGGGAAGAGCGATGTCGGTGTTTCGAACCCCAGGGGGTATAACACCCATGAGTGAATTTCTAAGCATGCTCCCTAATCCGGATGGTGATGCAAGAAGGACACAGTCAGCTTTATCCTGATTCGGGCAAAGAAGACCCTACGTCCAGCAGGGGGGATGTTTTTGTATTATCTTGCACCGAAGTGCTTGTACAGGGGCGAATACAAGCGAGTCCTAAGACTTAGGCGTTTTTGAGTGTGGAGTGAATGTGAGGATTGTAACGTGGTAACCTGCCCTATGCTATGCCCTGGCGCCCCTTTTATAGGCCAAGGGGAGGCTCAGGATTACACTGTAATTAGGGCGATCGTAGGCGTGACGTTGAGGCGTGGGCGTCGGGTCAAGTCGTCGAGACTGTAGATGCCCTCCTTGGTCCGGTTCGAGCCTGTGGACTCATGCTTTGGTCCAGTTCGAGCCTGTAGCAGCGTGGGTGATGATGGCCTGACCGGGAACCCCGTCGTATGGCTGTCGAGGTAGGAGGGACTGGACACTGAGCGCCCCATGCTCAGGTCACGTCTATCATCATTCTTCGAGCGGCCAGAGGCCGCCTCGAGGTGTCGAGGATCCGAGCGATGGGACTGAGCGGCGGGTTTAGAGGTACGGAGGGTTGACAATCGCATTCCGAGGGGGTGCCATACGCGGCATAGTGTGCAGCGTGGCGTAACAGTGGTGCCTGGCACACCCGAATCCCGGGTATGGGCAGTAAAACAGGAAAAGTGACCGGCGTACTTCTTACTTTTTTATGCACTGTAGCCATGGGGTTAGGCAGAGCAGGCGTACCTTTTGCTGTTACGCGCCCTGTAGCCACGTGGGCGTCCAGGGAAAGTGGTCTCGAGAGGCTGATTCGAGCACCCGTTCGCTCGAGGGGTTTCCATCACCATCTCGAGCGGTCGTTCGCTCGAGGGGTTTCCGTCATCTCCTCCCGGTTGGTCGGTTCGTAATTAAATTAGTTGGTCGGTTCCGTTACAGGGGCATCAGCTCCCGGTTCAACGAAACACTGTTCATGATTATCTATCTATAAAAAGATTTTTGCTTTACAAAACTATTTGAAAGCTGTAGACACCTAAACAACCATATGATAGGTTTTCAAAAAGGTGTTGGGTTTTCAAAACTATCTGTGCCAAGGTCCAATCAACTCCATTATGCCCAGTTAAGGACTATTAGGTGGCTGTCTAACAGGCTAACTCAGGGAATGCATCATATTTTCTTTTGTCGCGCTCATACACGGCAGTTTTGTATGGGGGCCATTCACTTGAATGGTTATGTTTGGTTTCAATTGCCTCTACGCCCAAGGTAAGGGAAGTTGTGAGAGCATGATTGGATACACTGCCAATCTAGGTGAGAGCTTATATGACACTGAAATATTTACATGTTTTACACATGTCTATATGGAAGTGCCCCATGTGTGGGATGCCGTCTTCTGACGTTGCTTGGGTTTAGCGTGCACCTACATGCAGGGATATCAGGGGATATACCTGTGTGGCAGAGGGTGTTGAATAGAAGTTGTTTGAATCGGTGATTTGACCTTATTCTTAAGGTGCTGAATTTCTGGACGTCGAATGCATTCATGGGGAATGGGCTGCAATAAATTTTCTGCAGGTACACTAACCACGCGAACATGTAGTACGCTTGTTGCCCCATATGTTGAGAGAACGTGATTTATGCCACCGACTAAACGTATTAGTACTAGGGAGTGAGAACGTTTAGAATGTGCATACATCTTGAATTTAAAAAATTTGCCCATGTCATTCATTACATATGCTCCTTTCCTTATGTAAAATTTTGTTGCTGAAATTTACACTAAAAATTGTGCTCACTGGGGGAATAAAATTTATTTTCAGATGGCTCGGACTAAACAGACGGCACGCAAGAGTACCCGTGCACCTGACACTCCTCGTGTGATCCTTCCCGCAGGTAGCACTCTTGTCATCCGCAGGAGGCCGGATAGCTACAGCCGGATGTCCAGCAAGTTCCTCAAGCAGGGTGGCTTGCCCACTCTTCTTTGGAGGATCATGTATGCTGCCGGCTATCCTGATGGCAGCTACCCACGCTACTACTGGAATGACGAGGCAGTGCAGGAGCGTGGCTATGCCACCGTGTCTGTTGAGGTTCCATCCTTGGGGCTTAACAGTCGCTGGCGTGGCTGGTCACAGTTGGGTGAGGGTATTGATACCTTCCGTGCAGTAGAGGATGCAGCTTTTCAGGTGCTGGTCAGGATGGTGGCTGAGATGCCTGATGAGCTTCAGCGTCTTGCACCCAATGTCTTTCCTTCTGCTGAACTCCGCTCCACCAAGTGGAGGCAGAAGAAGGGTAAGGCACTGGTAGCAGGCCGCCAGGAGGCTGAGAGCAGCAGGTCCACTGCTCAGAGTGTGGTCTTCTCCCTCATGAAGGCCTACTCTAACATGGAGGATCTTGCTCTTGAGAGGCTTGATCGGCTGGAGAGTGTCGAAGAGGAGCATGAGGTCAAGATCCAGGAGTATGAGGAGAAGATGGCTGCTATGGAGACTGAGTATGAGGACAGGCTGAAGGTGATGAAGGAGAGGCTGGATAACCACAGTGCTGCTCTTCAGAGCACTGAGGATACTCTAGCTGAGATAGTGAGGCAGCGAAATGTGGCCTGGTCCGAGAATGAGAGCCTGAGGAATGAGAGGCGCAACCTCAGTCGTGAGCTTCAGAACAAGGAGATGTACTTGGACGACGTGCGCGAGGAGCTTCACCGCAGGCACTATGCTGAGGAGGAGTCTTCTTGTCACAGTGGTGCTGACAGTCATGAGGTTGACATGCAGGTGGACTAGAGCGTCCGTAGTGAGATGACTAGGCTAGTGTGGCACGCTAGTTTCTAGTAGCTGTCTTTTGTGCGACCTAGAGCCGTGTCATGGGGTTGTAATATTGGTACGCTTTTATGATCATGCGATGTAACAGAGCACTTGTAGAAAGTCCAGTGTATGTGTTAACACCAGAATTTGGTCAGGGATATGACAGGTGGGCCCACGAGCGGCAGAGAGAGCAATTCGGCAAATACGTGTGCGGTCGGCTAACTTTCCACATGTTCGGCAAATGGTCAAGCGGTCGGCTGAGCAATGGTTTCATCTGGAAGCGGAAAAAGGAAAGAGGAGGCTGGCCAGGAAGGGAAGGAGTCATAAAAGTCAAGGACTCCGATTATGGTTAGAGTTAGCATATTTGTATTTTTCCAATTTTGTTCTATAGCTCGTAGGCGTTTAGGACTCATGTTTGTCCGGGGTATAAATATAAGCCCTCGACCATTGTAATAAGGGTTCACAACCAATTCAATACAACCGGCTACGTGCCACCTTTCGAGTCCTTTAGTCGTGTCGTCGAGTTCTTCGAGAGGGCCAATTGATCCGTCGACCTCCGTAAGTCCCGGCAACCTTGCTATCATGTCTAGTATCGTGCGGCGGATCTAGATTATGATGCAAGTAGTCTCATTCATTTTGCTTAGTATCGTGCGGCGGATTTAAGCTTAATAATGGGAAGTTTTTGCTTGTGCCTTGTATCGTGCGGATTAAGACATGAGTAAAGATAGTTATCGGCTCTTTTAGATTTGGCAAGATCTAATAGATTCATTAAGTTACCATGTGTTGCATGTTTTATTTAATGTATATTTATTTGCAACACTCTTTTGCCCAATCTAGATTGATACTCTTTTCGGCTCTCGATCATCCCTTCATGTTTATTCAATACAAAGTAGATCGAGTTCATATAGCCGAATTAGATCAATCAAGATTGTTACATGTTGCGGGTTCATACAAGTTAGAGCGTTTAGGTCTTAGTTAAAGCTGGATATCGTGCGGTAGATGTAGGCTTTGCTTTGCTCTAGATCGTGATAGCTTGTTTGTTCCTTCTTCATGGACCCCGATTCGGCAATCTTGCCGATACTGTTGTGCTTACACATGTAACGAGTATTTATAGATCTGTTAGGTAATTACATGCTTTTAGCTCTTTATTGTTAGATTGTATCATGCGGTGGATTGATCTAGCAGTAAGGAGTGGTGTAAATTCATAGTGAGTGGTATCATGCGGTGGATTAGCTTGCGTGGGTTTAGGCTCGACGGGTTTATGAAGGCTAGACGTGCGGCAGACTAGTTGGAGTAGCCTATGCATGTGTTATTTAGTAGATTTACATTTATAAGTTACTTATCTTTAGTTATTAGTGCTTGATGATGCTTTAAACATGAGATATAGTTTGATATGCTTTAATGATTTGATCTTGTTCAAACATGTCTTCGTTTACACGTATTCGGTAGTTCAGCTTTATTTACATTATTCATGTTACATTAGCCGAATGAATTGCAAACATGTTGGCAGATAGCTTCTATAGCTATATGTCATCGTAAGTGGCTTCAGGCCGTAAAGATGGAACCGTCGGGTCTCACCCGACACGTTCCAGTTTTGATCTTACCGTTTTATCCCTTGTCGACTTTCAGGTCAAATCGACTGGCACGCTTCCGGATTCAACGCCCGGGCACCCGATTGAAGCTAGGCTTTCCGGCTTGCTGTGTGTGAGACACGGTGCGCCACATTTTGTGTCAACACACTTTTTGGCACGCCCGGTGGGACAACCTTTCAGTTTAAGATGGGATCGGAGATTGACAATAGTCACGTTCTGAACGTGGTTATGGATGAGCTGCAGCCAGATCAACGCCAGATGGTAGAACAAGCAATGGAACAATATCAGCAGAAGTGTCTGATGTCTTTCTCCAAGAACAAGAGTGGCAAAGTGATCGTCAAGCAATCACTGCCACGAGTTCTTCTCGCCGGTCAGTCTGATATTACTGACGAAGAGGAGATGCAGAGGGTAGTTGGAGTCATCTACAAAGCTGTGGGAGATACTATGTTGAACCACAAAACAGCTTTTCTGAACACCTTCCGCGAAGTCATGATTGACACCTTCGGTTCATCAATTGATAAGCACTTTGAAGAAAAATTTGGAGAGCTTGGTGGACCAGTGTTTTTTAATACCCAAAAGTCTTTAGGGAAGCCAACTGGGGGAGGAGAGATGATCGGTACAAGCAAGGATGGAGCTGTTTATGATGAAAAAGAGAAGCCTCCTGTGACTGAGCAGCAAACTCATGGTCAAGTAGATTTTGGTGCAACAATAGACATACCAGCATTTGCTTACAAGATCTCCCCAATAGCAAATAGGTTGCAGAAGAGTATCTATGGAGATGGGTACAATGAGTTTACTGATTACAGTGCTCTTAATGCTTTGCCGAATCCAGGTTACAAGAGTGCATCAGGAGTACCTTCTGGAAGACAGGGGGCACAAGATGCCAATGATGTTCTCCTGAGCAGAATGGCTGATATGATGCAGAATCAGTTTGGCCTGAAACCAAAGAATCAGGCATATGCATATAGATCTCCTTTTCTAGAATGGTACAATAGAGTAGCTCTTCCACCAAGAGTAAAGCCACCAACAGATTTGACCAAATTCTCTGGTCAAGATGATACTAGTACCATTGAGCACATTAGCAGGTACTTGATGCAACTTGGAGAAGCCGCTAGTGATGAAGCTTGGAGGATTAGATATTTTCCTATGTCTCGACGGGGCCGACTTTCACATGGTTTGCATCACAAATTTCCGGCCAATTCCATTGGAACATGGGCAGAATTGGAGCAAAAGTTCCATGCATACTTCTATACAGGGACCAATGAGAAGAAGATGGTTGATCTGTGGGCTATGAGGATGAAGACTACTGAAACACCAATGGAGTATCTTCGCAGATTCAGAGAAGCCAAGAACATGTGCTACTCCCTGAATATTCCCGATGATCAGCACCCACAGTTGGTCATTGCAGGCATGTTGCCACACATCAAGGATAAGCTATTCAGCATGGAGTTTGAAGACCTTGGGCAGCTTGCACAGAGGTTGACAGCAATGAGTAACCAAGCTCAGGGGTTCAGAAGAGATGCTCGCTTTTAGAAGAACAGCGCAACTATTGATATGTATCAAGGCTTTCTGGAAGAAGCGTCTGAATATGAGGATGAAGACGAGATAGCTGCTGCAGAATTGAACTGGATGAAAGAACCTACTTTGGTTAGTCAGCGGTGGGTGAAGCAGTAGAAAGGATCTTATGATTTTGATGTTAGCAAAGCAGACAAGCTCTTCTTATATTTGATACAGGAAAGACGCGTTAAGTTGCCAGAAGGACATCCCATGCTGCACCCTGGAGGAGTGAAGGACAAGAAATATTGTGGGTATCATGATACTAACTCCCATCATATCAATGACTGCTGAGTGTTCAGAATGAAAATTCAGAAAGCTATTCAAGATGGACACTTGAGGTTCGACGGCAAGATGATGGTAGATAATCAGCCGTTTCCCCAGAACATGATCTCTTTCTCTATAGGTATGGTTGATGCTAGTGAGTCCAAAGAAAAGGGAAAGATGAAAGCGCTGACTTCTGAGAGAGCCAAAGCAAGTGGTGCTGTTGACCCTAATCAGCAAGTTACCAAGGAGGAAGTGCAGCAAGTTCGGTTCAAAAATAGCCGAACAGAAAAGGGCCAGACTTCAGAAGCAGCTCAGGAGAATTACACTAAGCCAAAGCGCAGAGTTACAGCACGACACTTGTTGAATAAGTGGCAGAGGGAAAAGAGGCTGGAACGTGATGAGGAGCAGCAGTTCATTGAAGAAGAGCGCAGGTTCATGGCAGAGCGTCGGAGATATGAAGCAGAAGTATGCCGAAGAGAACAAGAAGAGTACAGGAGAGAGCAAGAGCAGTCTTATTGGAACTGTTCCTTCTTCAGACATTGTTGGAATGAAGGCTTGAAGTTGCCTGCTAGAAACAACTGCCCTGAATGCAGTGATCAATATTCAGAGTACAGGCAATCTAGGGTCAACCGCCGTCCCGTCCATGATAGACTTGGAATGAGAGTTCCAGAGGACGATCGGCGCCTAAAAATAAATAATTTTGATGGACACCAGAGAAAAAGATTTGCAGATCAAGCTTGGGCTCATAGCAGCACTCGCAATGCAGAAGAGAGCTCATATAGATGGCAAAGGGGTCAGTGGTGCCCTCCTGGTTTAAGGAAAAGCCAGAAAAGAAGAGTTCAGCGTTTGAGGAATCAAGAACTGAAGCAAGAATTAGCCGAAAAGAAGCCAGTATGGCGTCCTAAGAAAAAGGATGATGGACAAGGTCCTTCGGCTGATGCTAACATGGTGTTCTTCATCCCTTTCGAGTTTAGGGCTCCTGAAGATCAAGATGTTCAGGATGAAGTATACTCTAATTTTGATGAAACTGAATGCCGAGATCTGATGGCTCAACTTGTGTTGACTCGGCAAGCAATCTTTGATAAACCAGTTAAAAATCATCACTTAAAGCCATTATATTTGAAGGGATATGTCAATGGCAAACCTTTGACCAAGATGCTTGTTGATGGAGGGGCTGCTATCAACATTATGCCCTATACAACTTTCAGAAAGCTTGGGATGACAAGTGAAGACCTGTTGCAGACTGACATGATCCTCAGAGATTTTGCTGGCAATGCTTCTAACACTTGTGGAGCTGTGCATGTGGAACTGATGGTTGGGTCCAAGACTTTGATCACAACTTTCTTTGTTATTGATGGCAAGGGGGCATATAGCATGCTTCTAGGAAGAGATTGGATCCATGCCAATTGCTACATACCTTCAACCATGCATCAGATTCTCATTCAGTGGATTGGAGACGATGTTGAGGTGGTTCAGCTTATGATTCGGTAAGTGTTGCCGCCTTGAGCACGCTTCTTGGGAATATGATGGACTAGATTGCCTTTCGGGTAGCGGTGGAAAGAAGGTCCTGTTAATGTGTTCAACAAGGATCAACAGCCGATCCAAGCAGTCGGCTCTGACAGTAATTTTAATGGGCAATCCAATCGATGGTAACAAAGGCAAGCTGGGTCGTGGTTTCATGTCGGCCAATAAATTAGAAGAAATTGATGTTGGTGATAATTCAAAGCCAAGGCCGATGTACATCAGTGCAAATTTAGACCCAGAGTACAAATTGAAGCTAGTGGAGTTGCTGAAAGAGTTTAAAGACTGTTTTGCTTGGGATTATACAGAGATGCCTGGATTGGATCAATCAATTGTTGAGCATAAATTGCCTATTAAGCCTGGTTTTCATCCTTTTAAACAACCTCTACAAAAGATTTATAAAGAGGAGGTATTGGCTGATGTAAAGAAAGAAGTTGAAAGATTGATTGAAGCAAACTTTATTCTGCCATGCAGGTATGCAGAGTGGATTTCAAACATAGTACCTGTTTACAAAAAGAATGGAAAGATGAGGGTATGCATAGACTTCAAAGATCTCAACAAAGCTACTCCTATGGATGGTTATCCAATGCCAGTTGCCGATTTGCTAGTGGATGCAGCAGCAGGTTATGAAGTTATCAGTTTTATGGATGGCAATGCTGGCTATAATCAGATTTTTATGGCAGTTGAGGACATTGCAAAAACTGCATTCAGATGTCCTGGTCATATTGGCCTATTTGAGTGGATAGTTATGACATTTGGATTGAAAAATGCTGGTGCAACTTATCAGAGAGCCATGAATTATATCTTTCATGAGTTGATCAGCAAAATTGTAGAAATCTACATTGATGATGTGGAGGTCAAATCCAGGGACCATGAAGGACATTTAGCCGATTTAAGGAAGACTTTGGAATGCACAAGAAGACATGGTTTAAAGATGAATCCAAATAAATGTGCTTTTGGAGTCTCGGCTGGTGAGTTCTTGGGGTTTTTGATCCACAAAGGAGGGATAGAAGTTGGGAAAAAGAGCATGGAAGCAATAGACAAAATTGTGCCCCCAACTAACCTCACAGAGTTGCAATCATTACTGGGCAAGATCAATTTCGTGAGAAGATTCATATCCAATTTATCAGAGAGAGTGTTGCCTTTTTCTCCATTATTGAAGCTCAAAAAGGATCAGAAATTCGTTTGGGGTGACATACAGCAGAAGACTTTTGATGAGATCAAGCAATATATGAAGGCACCACCAGTACTGGTACCTCCACAACTTGAGAAGCCTTTGAAGCTATATGTGGCGGCCGATAGCCTAACAATAGGATCGGCCCTTATGCAAGAATTTGATGGAAAAGAAAGGGTAATAGCTTACCTTAGCCGAAAACTATTAGATCCTAAAACAAGGTATTCGGCTATAGAGAAGCTCTGTTTGTGTGTTTATTACTCATGCACCAAGTTTCGGCACTATTTATTAAATGCCGATTGTGTGGTGGTGTCTAGTTTCGATGTAATTAAGCACATGTTATCAATGCCAATTTTAAATGGAAGGATTGGCAAATGGGTATTAGCACTGTCAGAGTTCAATTTGAGGTATGAATCGGCAAAAGCAGTGAAAGGACAGATAATTGCCGATTTTATTACTCAGCACCGTGATCTATCTGTTGAGATGGTTAACATTGCCCCATGGGCATTATTTTTCGATGGATCATCATGTGACAAAGGTGGTGGTGCTGGTATTCTTTTGATATCCCCACGTGGAAATACATTTGAGTTTGCTTTTTCAATTGAATATCCTGTCACTAACAATCAAGCGAGTATGAAGCTTTGCTTAGAGGCCTTCGATTCTTGATAGAGGCGAAAGCTATAGCCAAGTTGAAGTGTTTGGTGACTCTGAATTGGTGATTAATCAATTAACAGGGCAATATGAGTGCAAAAATGATATGTTAAGAAAATATCATGAAGAATGTCGAGAACTTTTGAAAAGTTTTTCAATGGTTACCTTGCATCATATCCCTAGAGAGCACAACGGAGAAGCCAACAAGTTAGCTCAAACTGCCTCTGGATATCGTGAAAATCAGGAGGTTTTTGCTATTGAAGAGGGTGCTTTCAATACTGATCAATCAGATAATGATTGGAGAAGTGATATTATCAGTTATCTGAAAGATCCATCTCAAAGAGTTTCCCAAAAGCTCAGATATAAGGCCCTCAAATTTGTGCTTCTTGATGATCAGTTGTACTACAAGTCTATAGATGGAGTGTTGCTCAAATGCTTAAGTCAAGATGAAGCTAAGAAGATTATGTTTGAAGTTCATGAAGGGGCTTGTGGTGCACATCAGTCGGCTTACCGAATGAAATGGATAATCAGAAGGACAGGGTACTTTTGGCCGACTATGTTGGAGGATTGCTTTGAATATTACAAAGGATGTCGAGATTGTCAGATATTTGGTAATGTTCAGAGAGCACCTACATCTGCTCTGAACCCCATAATCAAACCATGGCCATTCAGAGGATGGGGCATAGATTTAATTGGACAAATTAATCCTCCATCCAGCAAGGGATACAAGTTTGTGCTTTTGGCTACAGATTATTTTACCAAGTGGGTTGAAGCTATTCCTTTGAAAACAGTTACATCAGAAAATATGATCAGCTTTGTTAAAGAGCATATAATCCACAGGTTTGGGATCCCACAGACCATAACAACTGATCAAGGGACTCAGTTCACTTCTTCAGAGTTTTGTGACTTTGCCGAAAGCATGGGAATAAGGTTATATAATTCTTCCCCTTATTATATACAAGCTAATGGCCAAGCAGAGGCATCAAATAAGATCATGATCAAGATCATCCAAAAGAAGATCGATGAGAAGCCAAGGAGATGGCACTTGGTCCTTAATGAAGCATTGTGGGCTTACCGAATGGCTTGCCATGGATCCACACAAGCATCTCCATATGAGTTGGTTTATGGGCACAATGCTGTAATGCCTTGGGAGTTGCAGTCAGGATCAAGAAGAGTTGAGTTACAAAGAGACTTGACAGAAAAAGATTATAAGAATTTGATGATGGATGAATTAGAAGATTTACATTTAATCCGTCTTAAAGCCTTGGAAAATATTGAGAAAAACAAGATGCGTGTTGCCAAGTATTACAACAAGAAGGTCAAAATTAAGCAATTTGCAGAAGGAGACTTGGTTTGGAAAACAATATTGCCGATTGGTACAAAAGATAAAACATTCGGCAAGTGGTCTCCAAACTGGGAAGGACCTTTTCGAGTGGTTAGTTGTGCACCTGGCAACGCATACATATTAAAAACGTTATTTGGAGAAGAGCTTACAAGGGCTATCAATGGCAGATACCTTAAAAAGTTTTATCCAAGTGTTGAAGTTGGATCTTAATTATAGCCATGACTTGGATATAATATAGCCGATTGAATGAAATCGCCTTCAGAATAAAGGAAAGAAGTTGGAGAAAGCAGCCGGTATTGTTGTATCGCCTCTAGCGCAAAATAGCCGATATCGTGTGTATCGTCTTTAGAACAAAAATAGCCGATACGGTTGTATCGCCTTTAGCCAATTTTTAAAGTATAAAGTGAACAGTTATAATTCTATCTCTCAGCTGGTAGGTTTATCGGGAGAAGATAAAGTGAATTGAAGTACTACGCTACAAACCGTCAAGTCGTGGAACAGAACCGAGATCTAATCGACTAAAGGTGACGTCATGCGTTCGGGAGATTTCGTTGGAGAAGAATGTTGCAGTCGAGTTCTAGCTAAGGGATTAAAATTCGCAAGAAGCAAATGCGACAGATAAACATCATCACAGATAAGCAAGAATAGGAAGAAGACCAACATTCTTCATTAAAAGTTTTTATTACAACCCGCGCCAGCCCTAATACAAGCTACTCCTCTTCTTCGGTGAAGAGCTTGTTGAGGACGGACTCCGGGTTGGTGGCGTTGGCCATGGTGTCGGCGTGGTCGTCGTACTCCGCCAGGAGACCCTCGATGCCATCGACCTCGTGGGGGAGCCCGCCCCGGAAGCCGACTGGCATGGGAGTGTAGTCGTCCCCGGTCCAGGACGACATCCCCGCCAGGCCGAGGGAGGTGCCGAGGCGCACACCATGGATGGCGGCCTGATCAATCTGACCAGGTATTGCCTCGAGGCGGTCCGCCACGGTCGCCCCCCTGGCGTTCACCTGATCGGCCACCCTCGTCGCCGCCACCTTCAGGCGGTTGAGCTCATTGGAGAGGTTTGCAAAAACAGAAGACAAAAGAACTAAATGAGCGAGGCGAATCAGGAAGAATGAAATATTAAGCAATGTTTGAAGAGCAAGCCATACTGGTGATGGCCTCGCAGAGCTGCCTGCTCTGATCCTCCCACTCCAGTTGGGCAATCCCATGCTTCTTGGTTTCTTCACCAAGAAGCTCCCGCGCCTCGTCCCTCTCGCGGCGGTATGCGGCGGCGTCGTAGCGGGTGTACGCCGGGATCTCCTCATCATTCCTACCCCATGGATAGGGGTGGTACGAACTGCCGGAGGAAGATCTGGACGAGGAGGATCCCGGCGAAGCCGGAGCAGGAGCCAGAGCCGGAGCAGGAACAGGGGCCGGAGCCGGAGCGGGAGCAGGTGCAGCGGCCGCCACGGCTGGTGCAACGAGGCGCCATTGGCCGATGCTAATCCTCGTCGTCCTGCGAACAGAGTGCAATCAAGATCGGCTACATAAAAAGAAACCGCAGACAAGGCAGAAGAGGTTATTTCATTACCTCAAGCGGCGACCGGCGCGGTTGCTTCCCTCCGCCGCATCCGCCGCCGGAGCAGGAGCAGGAGGAGGAGTGTGAGTGCCAGCCCGAGCAACCTGCCTCCCGAAGTTGGAGACATAGTTGCCGGTGATCCCGACGCCCCTGCAATTTGATCAAGAAGATGAATCTGCTAGGGGGCAAGAGTCAAGATCGGGTAAAAGGAATAACATCTATGGCAACTCGACTCGAAGAGATGAAGAGATCTCACCGCCGGCGCCGGGGGTTGCTTCCCTCCGCCTCGTCCTCAGCCGGGCGCTTGCCGCGATCGCCGCCGCTCGCCATCGGTGGTGGTGGGGTTTTTTGGATTGAAGGTGGAGAAGAAAGTGGAAGAGATTGGAGATAGCAACTGCTTGTGCTTGAATGTGATGATGGGAGCCGAGAGGTGGTCCTATTTATTAATGTTGGGAGCCGTGGTAAGCCTGCGGGAAAGCCAATCGACAAAGTAGGGTTTTTTACACTTCTATGGGCCGATATTGGGTTGGGCCAAGCCCATTATTGCTGTCGATTCAGTTGCCAGTATGCGGTCGGCTACATGGCTGAATGAGGATCATTCGGCTAAAGCAGATACTTAAGTTTACAGCAGTTGCATTCAGAAGCAGTTGTATTCAGATAGCCGATGACACTCGGCTAAAACGAGTAAAAATAGAAAGAAAGGAAAAATTTCTATTTTTCAGCAGAACAAATGTTTTCAAGCATGGTATGACCAAGAAAGCATAGTGTTTACACAATCATTGAGGACTAAATATTTACATCTCCAAGTACAAGCCAAATATCTATGCATTCAGAAAAGAATTGATGGCGTTAATGGCATCAGTTTTGATTCGGTTGACTTCCTCAAGAGTTTTCTGATCCTCTTCTTCAGAATCTTGGATTTTGGATAGTTTACTCTTGATTTGTCTAGTTTCTCTAATGACTGAGGTTATCTTGGATCTAGCCGAATCGAGAGGTGGCAGATTGGCAAGCTTGGCTTCATGAGACTGAATTTTGGCATTCAGTCGAGCTAATTCGTCTTCAAGTTTGGTCCTCTCAGCCTTCATAGCCTGCAATTCTGGTTCCAGAGTGTCCAAAGATTGCTTGGTCAGCTTGATTTCAGAATAAAGTTCCTTAACTTGCTGCTCCTTGGCCACCTTATCATTCTCTAGATCAGCTTTGGTAGTGGTGTTCTTATTTGCCCTCCTGACAGCAGCAAAATGTTATCAAGATAGAACAGGGCTTCTAAAGTGGCTGCGAGATCAGAAGGGATTTCTTGATCAATGAGCTCTGCAATCTCCCTTATCTGATCCAATTTCGTAGTTAGAGTGACAATGTCCTTATCCAAGAAAGAAATTATCTCTTTCAGTCTGGCTTGGTTTTCTGATGACAACTGCTGACTGGAGGAGATTTCATCATCTTCGGCAAATTCTTCAGCAATCAAGGAGAAACTGGCCTGTGGATGAGCAGTGTCCTGTCAAATAGGCAGGGAAGATGATTTAGCCGAATGCTTTAGTTTAAATCGAAAGGTAACAGAAAAAGTAAAATATTACCTCTTCGGCAAAAACTTGATCAATTGCATCCAGAGTGGAATCAATATCCTGGGCAATTGGCACAGTGGATGCCTCAGGATTAATGATCTCATGGCTTGTTGAGGCAACCTGTATAACCGGGATTGGTGAATCCACAGCTTGATAAGGAGAGAGTTCTTCTGTTGCTTCTCCTTGCTCATCTAAATCATGGGACATATGATGAATACCAGCACACCGTTTAAAAGAAAAGAGAAAAGGCAGGTACATACCAGTGTTGCCAACTGTCTCATTGGCATCTGCCTGGTCAGTGGAGGTAGTGTTACCAGCTGTCTCATTGGCATCTACCTGGTCAGTGGAAGTATCAGGGGAGTCTTCCAAAGTCACTATTTTTTCAAGACTCTGATTAGCTTGAACCTGTCAAGGAGATAGTGAGTATGGATATACCAACAAGGACAGCAAAAAGACTGGGGGCATTCATACCTGAGAAGATGGTTTAGCTTTCTTTGATCTTGTCTTCCTGGGGATAGTAGTGTCTTTAGGAGAAGGAGGAGCTTTCCTTTTCAAATCCTTCAAGAGCACTGTTTCATCAGCAGGGGTTCTGTTAAAGACTGCTAAGGTTGGAGCGTCATGTCCTAATGCAGTAACAGGACCAGGTTGCTAGTATTGAACTTCTAAGGGACTTGGAGGAGCATTGTCCTGTTCAAAGAATGTTTAGATACCGAGCAGAAACATGAAATGAAGGGTAGCTATAAAGAAGTTTACCTCATCATCAGAAGTGAATAGGAGCATTAAGACTTGGCACAAAGGATGGACTTGTGCTCTGAAAATGTGAGAATGCCATTCTTGCCACCAAAGATTGAATGAGGGGTGAGCAGTTTCAATTATCACCAGAGGATTGGGTTCATATACTGGAAGCTTACATCCAAGGTTGAAAACTTTATTGGTCTCAGTAATGTTTAACAATGACTCCCTAGGTCTGATGATACTTGAAAAGTATGGTCTTGGGGGCAATTGACCAAGTCCAAGCTGCCTGGCAACCATATTTGGATTGTAAAATTCATAAGTTGAATTTATCGGCCGGCCATGATGAAATTCTCTCATTGGCGAGCACGGGGCCCGATGAAAGAATTGAAGATATCCTTGGAATCATCATCTATGCAGCCCAGTTCATAGCTAAATCTGCAGGGGAGAGTTAAATTTTCGTTCTCTTTGTAGGGAAACCAGATTATGTGGTTGAATCCCTTGTAGAAGATCTTGAAAAGATGGCCAAGGTCTAGATCAATGACAATGGAAGATGCAGCCTCCCCATATGTCGACAAGATTTACGTGTAGGATTTTCACCTTCGGCATAATTAATTGGGGAAAATCCGAGGTTGTGGAGATCTACCGAGACAATCGATGCATATACGGTTGCAACCACATTTGGACAAGCCACCACGGGCCATTAACACAGGAGATTTCACCCGGGCCGCGCATTTGAGCAGTGATCTGGTGCATCATGTGGTAAACTGCTCCGAGGAGATACTTGCCCAAAGGGATCAATTTACCTGCAGCTAATTCTTCAGCCATCACTATATGATTCAGGGTGGGCTCATTGGATTTGCCATAGAAGATGAATCTGCACAACCACATGTTCATGAAAGCTCTATACTCTTTATCAGACACAGTGCCAGTTGAAGCATAAGTCTGAATATACTTGGTCCAACCTCCTCCTGGTTTGACTGACCTCTGCGCACTGGTGCCTTTAAACTTAAAAGGGTATGTTGGCTTGGTGATGTTTAAGCCAGTCATCATGAAGATATCTGACAAGGTAATCGACATTGGGCCATGACCAAAGATAAATGCATTGACGGCGTCAGACCAAAAATGAGAAGCAGCTATCAAAAGAGAGTCATTTCTTGGCATGTCAGCTAAAGAAAGCTCCAAGCAGTGTTGAATATCTTGTGATTCCCAGAAATCACTATTCCTAGACTGCATTCTACGGTACCAATCACGCCATCCTGTGATTGAGGGAAGAGGCCATGTTTTGAAAGTGTTCGGCCATCTATTTGGGGGAGCAATCCTAGATTTAAATGGGATCCTCAAAGTCTCCTTTTCAATAAATTCCCTCGGATTGGAATCTCCCCGTGGACCAAGGAAAAATGATCTAGGGTGTGCAAGATTGGAGATCAAAATCTCGTTCTTCATTTCCTTTAGAAGAGGTGGGAGCGAATGAATCAAGAACACGTCTGGGAACTAATTCAGGAAAATTGCCGAATGAGTAAAGCGAGTAGGGTTACCTCTAGAAGCTCCTCTTGAGTTCCTGTTGCCATGATTGAGCTGATTGAAGACCCCGTCGCCATTGGAGCAGTAGCAAGCTCGGATCTCGGATGGCGGCTGCGGAAGTTGGCAAAACTGACCTAGAGGGAAGGCGCTTATGGTCAATTTCAAAATAAAACCCTTTTATCTCGAAATTGAGGGGGCATGTGTTAACACCAGAATTTGGTCAGGGATATGACAGGTGGGCCCACGAGCGGCAGAGAGAGCAATTCGGCAAATACGTGTGCGGTCGGCTAACTTTCCACATGTTCGGCAAATGGTCAAGCGGTCGGCTGAGCAATGGTTTCATCTGGAAGCGAAAAAAGGAAAGAGGAGGCTGGCCAGGAAGGGAAGGAGTCATAAAAGTCAAGGACTCCGATTATGGTTAGAGTTAGCATATTTGTATTTTTCCAATTTTGTTCTGTAGCTCATAGGCGTTTAGGACTCATGTTTGTCCGGGGTATAAATATAAGCCCTCGACCATTGTAATAAGGGTTCACAACCAATTCAATACAACCGGCTACGTGCCACCTTTTGAGTCCTTTAGTCGTGTCGTCGAGTTCTTCAAGAGGGCCAATCGATCCGTCGACCTCCGTAAGTCCCGGCAACCTTGCTATCATGTCTAGTATCGTGCGGCGGATTTAGATTATGATGCAAGTAGTCTCATTCGTTTTGCTTAGTATCGTGCGGCGGATTTAAGCTTAATAATGGGAAGTTTTTGCTTGTGCCTTGTATCGTGCGGCGGATTAAGATATGAGTAAAGATAGTTATCGGCTCTTTTAGATTTGGCAAGATCTAATAGATTCATTAAGTTACCACGTGTTGCATGTTTTATTTAATGTTTATTTATTTGCAACACTCTTTTGCCCAATCTAGATTGATACTCTTTTCGGCTCTCGATCATCCCTTCATGTTTATTCAATACAAAGTAGATCGAGTTCATATAGCCGAATTAGATCAATCAAGATTGTTACATGTTACGGGTTCATACAAGTTAGAGCGTTTAGGTCTTAGTTAAAGCTGGATATCGTGCGGCAGATGTAGGCTTTGCTTTGCTCTAGATCGTGATAGCTTGTTTGTTCCTTCTTCATGGACCCCGATTCGGCAATCTTGCCGATACGGTTGTGCTTACATATGTAACGAGTATTTATAGATCTGTTAGGTAATTACATGCTTTTAGCTCTTTATTGTTAGATTGTATCATGCGGTGGATTGATCTAGCAGTAAGGAGTGGTGTAAATTCATAGTGAGTGGTATCATGCGGTGGATTAGCTTGCTTGGGTTTAGGCTCGATGGGTTTATGAAGGCTAGACGTGCGGCAGACTAGTTGGAGTAGCCTATGCTTGTGTTATTTAGTAGATTTACATTTATAAGTTACTTATCTTTAGTTATTAGTGCTTGATGATGCTTTAAACATGAGATATAGTTTGATATGCTTTAATGATTTGATCTTGTTCAAACATGTCTTCGTTTACACGTATTCGGTAGTTCAGCTTTATTTACATTATTCATGTTACATTAGCCGAATGAATTGCAAACATGTTGGCAGATAGCTTCTATAGCTATATGTCGTCGTAAGTGGCTTCAGGGCCGTAAAGATGGAACTGTCTGGTCTCACCCGACACGTTCCAGTTTTGATCTTACCGTTTTATCCCTTGTCGACTTTCAGGTCAAATCGACTGGCACGCTTCCGGATTCAACGCCCGGGCACCCGATTGAAGCTAGGCTTTCCGGCTTGCTGTGTGTGAGACACGGTGTGCCACATTTTGTGTCAACAGTATGTATGCTGGCAAGACTGTGGTTGTTGGCTTGACAGTACGCTATGTTTCGACTTAATATTATTATTAGCGCAGTTGTGATGTGGAAATGAATTATTATGTCCGTACGAATGATCGATTGAATTTTAGATTCTCTCCATATTATTCTGTGCGGCATGATTGTTACATTTATTACCATTGTATCCAACTCCTAATGGTGGGAAAATATTATTGTTGGCATATGCAGATGGTGTACACTCGTAGTGCGGCTGCTAACCAAGGTGCCAGTGGCAGTGGCGGTGGTGGCCACGGTGCTTCCATTGGTGCTGGTCGTGGTGTTCCCATTGGTGGGGGCGGTCGTGGCAGGGGCCATGCTGGAGAGAAGCCCATGGTGCGCCACCACCTCCTCCTCACACTGCGGAACAGTTCTACCAGCAATTCATGGGGAGTCAGCGCAACATTGAAGAGCTTCTGCGTGCCAATTTCCATAACAATTACATGCACCACCAGAATCAGGGACCCCAGCCCAACCAGTACAGTGACTTCAAGGACTTTATGGACACCAAACCACCTACCTTCAAAATGACATCTGATCCCATAAAGGCCGATGCTTGGGTTGCCAGTATGGAAGAGAAGTTCGCTCTACTCAGGTTGACGGAAGATCTCAAGGTCACGTATGGAGCACACATGTTAGAGGATGAGGCCCAGCTCTGGTGGAGGCAGCATCGTACCACCTATCCTGAGGGCCAGATCATCACCTGGGACATGTTTGTTCGCGCTTTCCATGCTGCTCATGTTCCAGCGGTTGTGATTGCTAGAAAGAAGGCGGAGTTCCACAATCTAACAATGGGGACTCACTCTGTGGCAGATTATCAGTATCAATTTAACAGCTTGTCCCGCTATGCTCCTGAACTTGTGAACACTGATGAGCTCAAGATAGAAGCATTCAAGAGAGGTCTGAGTACTAAGCTGATGAAGACTGCGGGTACTTCTACCCGTGTGACATTCAATGACTTCTATAATGACTGCTTGATCCAAGAGAACCAGAATAACCAGCACGCAGCTTCCAAGAATCGCAAGAGGGCGAATGAAGGTGGTTCCTCTCAGCAGAGGGCTCCACCACCACAACGCTATCTGTTCCGTGCCCAGGGTCAGAGGTTCAAACCTCCACCCAGGAAGAACTGGCCTGCACAGGGAGCTTAGAAATTTCAGAAAGCTTTCAGAACCCCCGTCAGCCAGAACAAGCAGGGTCAGGGCAGTGCGGCAGGGCCAAAGGCTGCACCTTATGGGCCATGCTATAATTGTGGGCAGACTGGTCACTTCAGTAGGTATTGCCCGCAGCTAAAGAAGCAGATCTCAGCACGTGCTCACCTGACCTCGATTGAGGAGATTCTTGCTGGAGAACCTATGACAGCTGGTATGTTTCCTGTCAACGAGATTCCTGCTGCAGTTTTGTTTGATACTGGTTCATCGCATTCATTTATGAGTGAAGCATTTGCACTACAGCATGACCAGAAGATAACTGAACTGGGAATAGAGTTTCGTGTGAGCTCAGCTGGGGCTGACATTAGCACGAAACGGATAGTTCAAGGAGTGAGTATAGATCTAGGAGATTGAAGATTCCGGCTGAATTTAATCATTCTGCCCAGACTAGGTATGGATGTGATAGTGGGGATGAGTTGGATGCACTTCTGGGGAGTAGTGTTAGACACAACCAATAGAATGATCTCGATCCGGAAACCTTTTGGCGAGGGGACCATCCAGATCCGACTTCCTAAGAAAACCAAAATAGAGAGGGTTACCTATGCTACAAAAACTATTCCAATTGAGGAAATCCCAGTAGTGAGTGAGTTTCCGGACGTGTTTCCGGAGGATTTGCCAGGCTTGCCGCCTGACCGAGAGGTAGAATTCCGTATTGAACTGCTACCCGGAACGGCTCCTATCTGTAGGAGACCATACAGAATGCCTCCTGATGAGTTGAAAGAGCTTAAGGAACAGTTGAATGACTTGCTTGCTAAGGGTCTGATTTGTCCCAGTACTTCTGAATGGGGTAGCCCAGCTTTGTTTGTGAAAAAGAAGGATAAGTCACTGCGCATGTGCGTAGACTACCGTATGCTGAATGCTGCTACGGTGAAGAACAAATACCCTTTGCCTCGGATTGACATTCTGTTTGACCAATTGTCCAAGGCAAAAGTGTTCTCTAAGATAGATTTGAGGTCCGGCTATCATCAAATCAAAATTAGACCGGAAGATATACCCAAGACAGCTTTCTCCACGAGATATGGGTTGTATGAGTATTTGGTTATGTCATTTGGGCTAACCAACGCTCCGTCGTATTTCATGCTACTCATGAATACAGTCTTCATGCCTGAACTTGATAGATTTGTTGTGGTGTTTATCGATGATATCCTCGTATACTCTGAAAACAAGGAGGATCATGCGAAGCACTTGAGGATTGTGTTAGAAAGGCTGAGAGAGCACCAGTTGTATGCGAAGTTCAAGAAGTGTGAGTTCTGGATGAGGAAAGTGCAGTTCCTAGGTCATGTCCTGTCAGATGAGGGGATAACGGTAGATCCCGCTAACATTGCCAAAGTATTAGAATGGGAATCTCCGAAGTCAGTACATCAAGTGCGGAGTTTCCTCGGGTTAGCCGGATATTATCGCCGGTTCATCCCAGGATGAAAAATTTGTGTGGACCGATAAGTGCGAAGCAGCTTTCCGCACCTTGCGGGAACTGTTGACCACTACACCAGTTCTTGCTCAACCTAACATAGAGAAACCGTTTGATGTGTATTGTGATGCTTCGGGAATTGGTTTGGGATGTGTGCTAATGCAAGAGGGTCGCGTCATCGCTTTTGCCTCGAGATAGCTGAAGAAACATGAACAAAATTACCCTACTCATGACTTAGAGCTAGCTGCTGTGGTACATGCTTTGAAGATATGGAGACATTACCTCCTTGGTAATGTTTGGAACATATATACTGACCACAAGAGTTTGAAGTACATCTTTACTCAGAATGAACTGAACATGAGGCAACGCAGATGGTTAGAACTGATAAAAGATTACAATCTTAAGCTGCAATACCATCCTGGTAAAGCGAATGTGGTGGCAGATGCGTTAAGCCGGAAGTCACATTGTCAGGCAATGCGACCTTTGCTTCCTGACAATTTTGACTTTATGCATCCAGTCATTGCGAAGAACATTCAGTTAAGCTGTGAAATTGAAGGCAAGATCAAAGAGGGTCAGAAAACTGATAGCATGACGGAAACATTTAAGCAGAAGCTAGAAACTCAACCATCTCAAAGGCTTACCATTGATAACCATGGAGTTTTGTGGTTCGATAACCGTTTGGTCGTACCACAAAACTCTGAGATCAGAAAGCTTGTCATGGATGAAGCACACCTATCCAAGTTGACCATACACCCTGGCAGTAGCAAGATGTTTCACAGTCTGAAGACTAGATATTGGTGGCCACATATGAAAAGAGAAATAGCTGAATATGTTGCCAAGTGCGATGTGTGTTGTAGAGTTAAGGCTGTACATCTGAAACCGAGTGGTCTTTTACACCCGTTGTCTGTACCTAAGTGGAAATGGGAAGAAATCAGCATGGATTTCATCACTGGTTTGCCTACATCATCAAAGGGCAATGATTCTATATGGGTGATTGTTGACCGTCTCACCAAGTCAGCGCACTTTATTCCGGTCAACACCACCATGAGAGCTCTGCAATATGCTGATGTGTACATCAAAGAAATTGTTAGATTGCATGGTGTACCGAAGAAGATAGTATCTGATAGGGGAACGCAGTTTATGTCACATTTCTGGGGACAAATGCAGAAAGAGTTAGGCACCGAGTTAGTCCATAGTTCTGCTTATCATCCGCAGACCTCTGGACAAACTGAACGTGTGAACCAAATTTTGGAAGATTTATTGCGAGCCTATGTGTTATCTTTCAAGGGTTCATGGGAGAAATGGTTACCCCTAGTAGAATTTGCTTATAATAATGGGTACCAAGAAAGTATCAAGATGGCACCATTTGAGGCATTGTATGGCAAAGGTTGTCGAACACCGTTGAGTTGGGTTGAAACTGGAGACAGAAGGTACTATGGGGTGGATTTCATACAAGAGGCTGCAGAAACAGTACAAATTATTAGGAAGCATATGGCAACGGCACAGTCAAGGTAGAAAAGCCATGCGGATCGGAAACGGAGATTCAAAACATTTAATGTGGGGGACCTCGTGTATCTCAAGGTGTCCCCAATGAAGAAAGTGAAACGTTTCGGGGTTAAGCAGAAGTTAGCACCTCGGTATGTAGGACCGTTTAAAATTCTAGAAAGAAAGGGCGAAGTAGCATACCAATTAGAATTGCCGGTCCAATTGGGAACAGTCTTCCCTTTCTTTCATGTGTCACAACTCAAGCGATGTATCCAAGTGCCGGAAGAACAAGTCAAGATCACCGACATAAACCTGCAATCAGATCTCACCTATGAAGAAGAACCAGTCAAGCTTCTGGATAAGAAGGAAAGGGTGACTCGGAACCGTGCTGTCACCACATACAAGGTATGCTGGAGCCATCACGATGACGGTGATGCAACGTGGGAAATCGAAGACTACCTCAAGGCTGCCTATCCCAAGTTCCACGAGCACTGGTTAGTTCACGCAAATCTCGGGGCGAGATTTCTTTTAAGGGGGGTAGGGCTGTAACACCTCCAGTGTTAAGCACTAATTAAACTATTCTAATCATGTCATCATTTGCATAAGCACATCATCATGGGATTGTTAGCCTAGGAAATGCTTTGGTTTGATTGGTTGTAATTAATTTATGCTTAGGATGATTATTGGCTTAAGGTGTGCAAACAAATCTATTCCAAAGTGCTAGATAGGTTGGTTATTTGATTTTGGTGCTTTGAGATGATTTATGTAGAAAAATATTTCAAGAAACTTTCCTTTTGGGACAAATTTATGAAAATGTGTTTTAGAGCTTCATTTTGAGCAAAACAGTGTTCAAGGGGTTAAAAAATATCAGTTTTAAAAGTCTTTTTCCAAACTGATTTTTGAATCTCTCAAACCAAGCTGAATTAGCAAAGTCATAGTTGGGAAAGTTTTTCATCTCAAAATTTTGAGAAACTTTCATGTTGAAAGTTTTTCCTAATTCGGAATATTTTAGGAGATATGGGGGTTTGATTTTTCAGTTTGAAGTGGAGAGGGGATGGGACCCACCTGTCAGCGTCTTCCTCCCCTCATCCCCTACCTCGCGACGACGGTGTCCGGCCCGGTGGCCGACACGCGGCGTCCGTACGCCGGAGGGCGAGGCTGCCCGCTGTGTGGCCGCCAGGATCCGGTGCGCCGCGCCACACCGCCGGCCACAGCGCGCGGAGCCGCTCTCCCGCGCCACCTCAGCTCCCTCGGGCCCGCTTGTCGGCGTCCGTACATCGGCGTCAACCGACGCCACGCGGCGTGCGCCGCCTGCCTCGCCCGCCCGCTCACGCGTTCGCCTGCTGAAACGGGAAAGGGGACAGAGCCCCGTCCCGTCACTCTTCACTCCACTGTCGCTCGCCTCCTTCCTCCTTCTTTCCTCCTCCTCCGTTCGCCATGGCCGCCGCTTGCTCCGCCGCCGTGTAGCGCGAGTTCCGACCGGCGAAACTCGAATCCGAGGGCAGCATCCTGTGCGCCGTCCTCGACTCCTCCATCTCCACCCTTTTCTTGCGCCATTGCCGTTAAGGTAGCGCTCGCATTCCTTCTCTCTCTCTCTCACGGAGGTCCGCCTCCGTCATGAGCTCCGGCGAGCTAATGCGGCCGGCTCCTCCCTCCTCTCTGCCGCTTCTTGTGCGTCGGGAAGCCGCATGCATGGTGTAGCAATAGGCCGGCGAGAGAGGTGAGCTCGGGGTGCGTCTCGAGCCGTGCGCGCAGAGCGCCGGCGAGCTCACCATTGCCACTCCGGCGAGGGTTTGCCGGGGTGATGGCCGTCCTCACTTCGGTTCTTGGGGCGCGTCACGTTCGTCAGAGCGAGGCCGAGTCCGTAGGCTAGAAGATGGGCACCGTCACGGCTCCGGTGGACCGCTCGCCGTCGAGCTCCGCCACCGCCCGTCGGCGGTCGCCTCCGCCGTGGTTTCCGGCCGCTAGGGCCTACGTTTCTTAGCGCGTTGGATGCGCGAGGTCGAGGCGCGTCCGAAGGCGCCCGTGGTTGCGCCGGAGGACCGCCGCCGGCGAAGCTCCGCCGCGCGCCGCCGGCGCCCTCTGTTCGGTACGGCCGACAGGTGGACCCCGTCCCCTGCGGGGCCCGCTGGCAGAGTAAGCGCGGTGTGCACGTGGTCGGGTACACGTAGCACTTTACCCAGAGCTTGGGTACACTTGGGGTACCCGTAGCAGTTTAGGTTCGATTTTCAGAAAAAGAAATAGGTTTTCCCAGATTTAGTTTTATTCTTCCAAAATTCATATCTCAGTCATTTTGAGTCCAAATGGGGTGAATCAAATTGAGTTATTTTTCTTATGAGCAGTAGAATCCATAGAAAATATGAGATGTGGCTTTTGGCATACTTTACTGTTGAACTTTATTTAATTTCTTGAAATGGCTGTTATCTTTAGAAATTCATAATAAATCACCTGTTGCTCAGAAAAATGTGAGACTTGCTTTGTTAGGCTAGTTTTGATATGCTTGATCTGTATGAGCTCTTACGTGGTCCTGTTATATGGCAAATTTTAGAGTTGCTGTTCAAGTGCTATGAATGTCACCCAGTCTAATTAATTCATAATTAATTCATGCTATGTCCAATGCTGTTGAAACTTGACATGCCCTGTTTTTAGTTCATGCTTTAGGCCTACATGTCACTGGTTTTTGAATTGAAGCACTTTGGTAGTACAAAGTATTTTCAGGTGCTCTGTTTAGTACTGCCTTGTGATTTTTGTGTAGGACAAAATACTTACTGTTTTGAGTTGATTTTTCTGTGGTAGGCTATTTAGGACATGTATTAGCTATTGTAATTCTTATGGAATTTTCTGTACTGTCCAGATAGGACTTGCTGTTGTAGCCTACTCCTTTTTAGTAGGCTATCGTGCTTGTTTGCATAGGGATTTGTATGTCTAGCGTAAGATTTGATACATTGCTGTTATATATACGTGATCATGACATCATTACATCATTCCTACAGCAACACTTGTATTTACTTTCGGCATTGCACCATACAGGATCGCTAGGCAACAACCCGCAGCATGAGGAGCAGGACGTGGAGGAGCCTCAGGAGCCCGAGCTGCAGGAGGTAGCCGAGGAGTTGCTTCCAGAAGCCGAACTTCCTGACTGTCCTAACCACGTACCCAGCTCGTTTGTCAAAGGCAAGCCCCGGTGCATCCTCCTATGTTTATATAATGTTTTAAATTCGAGTCCTTTACTTATTATGCTGCATTATGTTATAGGCGTTGATATGAAACCATAGAAATGCACTAGGACTATCCTGCTACCATAAATATCCTACTCTTAGGTTGAGGTTTCGATATTGCTTAGCTTGCTAACTAGTCGGTAGAAGCCGAGTGATCGACTATCACTCACGAATGGTAGGTGTTACTACCCCTGGATTGATGATGATGTTGGTAGGTTGTAGAACATAACCATGTGGCCATGATGAAATCACCTCGAATATGTCATGGCACACGAGCGTCCTCGGATCATTTTGAACAGTGCCTCACATATAGCTGGAAGGGCGGGGGTGCCTAACCGCGAAGCCTTGCATTCTACTTGGGCCGGGTTTCAACTTCCAGGTATCCACGCTGGCGATGGGTGGTGAGTAAACAAGGGCCCGGGTCGTGAGTCCTTAAGATGGGGCGGTGTCATTTGATGGGCACGCTTACCTATTGGCAGCCGGGAGTTTCCTTGGTCGTGGTGGTGAGTTGTTGATCCCGCGTTTCCCGAGTAGATCAATGGTGACCGTCACTCACTCTGGCCAGTGAGTGTGGTTTGTGTGATGGAATATTCGCCAGCTGGTTTGCAATCGATTATAATCGCCATCGGTCCTGGATAGCGACTAACTTGACCGAGCAGTTACGGTGCCGCAAATAAGATTTGAAATGCGTGTTGGTTATGTTCTCCATATGATGGTTTAATGAATATTCAATCAATGCGGTATTGATTAATAGATTGATCGCTTCTACTAAAATGATGACTAGTGCAGGATGCTAACTTAGCCTGGCTAGGTAGTTACTAAATGGGATAAGCTACAGAGTCCTTTATCACTAATTGAAGATTTAAAAGCTCACCTTTTGGCAAATAAATGAGTCAGCAATCCCACATACAGCCTGGCATCCACCAAAGAGTCTTTATTTTCTTTTAGACGGTTAAGTCTTGCTGAGTACAATGTACTCAGGGTGCAATTCCCAATTGTTGTTGCAAATGGGGAGATGTTCACGGCTATTGCCCGACCTGTCTCCATCCTGCTGTCGGAGATCAGTAGATCGTGGGCACGATCATTCTAGTTGTCGCACCCCTTTCTTTTGTGGAGTATGATGAAGGACATGGCACTATGATTCTAAAAATATTTGGGGTGTGTTGAGAACATGTTAATCTATTTGCTTCCGTACTATGTTGAGAACTTGGTTTGTAATAACTGAAGTATGCTATGCAATATCTATTTGAGAACTTTTATGTAATAATTATGGATGGTAGTTCGTTGGGCCTTTACCGGTCTGGGATGTTACTTGATGTTTGTGCGAAAATCCTTCGTGGTTTTCCGGACTACCGGGCTGGTTTGGTTACTAAGTTCTAATTAAGTTGCCATGTCAGCTTGATTAGCGCTTCGTAATTAAATTAGTTGGTCGGTTCCGTTACATGGGCGATCTTAAACCTTAACTAGTGCACTTCGCATTCCCCGTGGAAAACCGATACCTTGGAATACTCCCGGGTGAAAGCTACATCAGTATCCATGCGCTTGCGGATTATTCTGTCTGTGTTTAAAATACCCAACAAGCTTTCTGGCGCCATTGCCGAGGAACGGTAGCTGTGCTAGTTTCGAGCCAAGTCGTCCGTGTATCCTTTTTGTTTTTCTTTTACCACCTTTCTCACCTCACCACAATTATCCACCACCTTTACGACATGGATTTCACTCCTATCTATAATTCTTTGCTCCAAAGGGTTTCTTGTTGGAGCCTCCACCATCATCAGACCCCATTCATACAGATGCCTATGAGCTTCGCCCTGCTTTCATAGACATGATTCGGGAGTTATCCTTCTCTAGGTTAGTAGAAGAAGATCCATACACCCACCTTAGGGAATTCGAGCAATTGTGTTCTTGTCGGACTATTGCTGGCATGACACAAGAGACTCTTAAATGGAAATTGTTTCCATTCTCACTTTTGGGAAGAGCGATGTCGGTGTTTCGTACCCCAGGGGGTATAACACCCACGAGTGAATTTCTAAGCGTGCTCCCTAATCCAGATGGTGATGCAAGAAGGACACAGTAAGCTTTATCCTGGTTCGGGCAAAGAAGGCCCTACGTCCAGCAGGGGGGATGTTTTTGTATTATCTTGCACCGAAGTGCTTGTACAGGGGCGAATACAAGCGAGTCCTAAGACTTAGGCGTTTTTGAGTGTGGAGTGAATGTGAGGATTGTAACGTGGTAACCTGCCCTATGCTATGCCCGGCGTCCCCTTTTATTGGCCAAGGGGAGGCTCAGGATTACACTGTAGTTAGGGAGATCATAGGCGTGACATCGAGGCGTGGGCGTCGGGTCAAGTCGTCAAGACTGTAGATGCCCTCCTTGGTCCGGTTCGAGCCTGTAGCAGCGTGGGTGATGATGGCCTGACCGGGAACCCCGTCGTATGGCTGTCGAGGTAGGAGGGACTGGACACTGAGCGCCCCATGCTCAGGTCACGTCTATCATCATTCTTCGAGCGGCCAGAGGCCGCCTCAAGGTGTCGAGGATCCGAGCGATGGGACTGAGCGGCGGGTTTAGAGGTATGGAGGGTTGACAATCGCGTTCCGAGGGGGTGCCGTACGCGGCATAGTGTGCAGCGTGGTGTAACAGTGGTGCCTAGCACACCCGAATCCCGGGTATGGGCAGTAAAACAGGAGAAGTGACCGGCGTACTTCTTACTGTTTTACGCACTGTAGCCATGGGGTTAGGCAGAGCAGGCGTACCTTTTACTGTTACGCGCCCTGTAGCCACGTGGGCGTCTAGGGGAAGTGGTCTCGAGAGGCTGATTCGAGCACTCGTTTGCTCGAGGGGTTTCTGTCACCATCTCGAGCGATCATTCGCTCGAGGGGTTTCCGTCATCCCCTCGAGCGGTTGGGTGGCCACGTCTCAAGATGATTGGTCCACTTGTTTAGTCGTGGGCCTGGTCATGGGCCGGCCCAGCGTGACACGAGGAAGTGTGCGGGGAGTTCCTTTAGCTGGTCCTTAGGGCTTAGGGGAGAGCAACACTGGGTTTGCTTACTTCTAAGCCCCTAGATTTGAGACCCCCTAATCTAGGTACCCGACAGTAGCCCCCGAGCCCATGCTTGAGTGTGAAACTTCATGCAAGGGATAATGAAGTGGAGTTGAAGTACCTAGACTCGGGTTTTTCCGCTTCGTTGCGAGAGAGTCATCTTCTTTTTCCGTGCGGGGCGCGCGAGCGTGCCCCGTGGGGGTAGCCCCCGAGGCCCCAGAGGAATGGGACATTCCTCTGGGGGCTTTGAATGAGTTGTCTCGAGGGGGGTGTCGTTAACTGGAGTTGTAGCGCTCCCTATAGGGGGTTTCGCTCGAACCCTCGAGCCCTCGAGTGCTTTCTTGGCCCTCTTTCGTCGAGGGGTGCCGTCATGTGACTCGAGCCCCCGAGCCTTGTAATGCTGGGCTGGAGTCATACTCTAGCGATCCCACTTGATTCTCCGGACTGGATCCAAGTGGTGGGAGGGCTGGCACTACCCACGATTGGGCGAGCACCGAGCCTTTCGTCGAGCTGGTAACGGGAAGATCCAAGTGAGAGTGCATTTCCTTTCGAGGGGAGACGACTTTGAGGCTCGGGAGCACTCCCATTAAAGCATGACACATAAATTTGGGAGAGAGGGTCCCCGGTTCCTCTCTTCCGCATTCTTTGCCTCCTCGCATTTCGCCGCCGCTAGTTGCATTTCCTCCTCCCGCCGTAAGCACTGCCGCCGCCACCGCCGCACTCGTCTGCAGCAACTGGAGAAATCAAGGAGGGAAAGTGAGATAGTTTCGTGTGCACCACCGCCACCGCCGTTCTTCACGCCTTGTGCCACCACCACTTCGTCGGATTTCGCCGCCGCTGTCATCGTCATGGGGAGGAAGCCCAGCAAGTCCGCTGGCAAAGGGGCCGGCCAAGCCGCCGGAAGCAGCAAGGCCACCGGCAAAGGGGCCGGCCAAGTCCGCTGGTGATGCTCCCTCCGCTCCCGTGGTTGCGGTCGACGGTGGCGGAGGCGGATCTCTTGCGCCTCGTTGACGAGGGGCTCCTTCTTGCCAACCCGCCGGAGGGGCCACCGGAGTGGATGGTGCCAGAGCGCCACCATTTCGAGCCCGACCCGCCACGGGGCTACATGTTGAGCTTCATCAGGTTCCACCGATGGGGACTCGGGGCGCGCCCGAGCCACTTCATGCGGGCGCTCCCCCACCATTTCGGGGTCGAGCTCCAGCATTTCAACCCCAACTCTATCGCCCACGCCGCCAGCTTCGTCGGCGTTTGTGAGGGATACTTGGGAATGGCGCCGCAGTGGGACTTCTTCATCCACATCTTCAAGGCGCAGCTCTTTACCTTGGCGGCGAGCGGGGCCGACGACAACGAGAGCGCCCGTCGGTATGTTCGAGCGGGCTCCTGCACGCTCGCCGTGAAGAGGAGGGAGAACTGGCTCCCCGGCACGATGTCGACGAACAACGCCGGGTGGACCGCGGAGTGGTTCTATCTCCGCAATGAGGGAAACCACTTTCGGAGTACACCGGCGCGGTTGTGACCAAGGCTGAGCACAACTGGAGCTACGGCAAGCCCAAGACGTACCACCATCGTCTCGACCCCCTGATCGAGGCTATGGATGTGCTCCGTGGGTTGAGGGTCGGTGAGGTTTCCTTCAACATCGCCCATGCTATTGCAGGATTCCACAACCGCCGGGTGCTCCCGCTAGTCGAGCGCCAGCTGCGGTTGGATCAGATGACCGCCGACGCCGACCTCTTGCCCTTGAAGCCAGCCGGATGTCGGGCAAGGCCCTCCCGGCCGCCTTGGTCGCCACGCGGGTGCGCGATGCGGTCGATGGCAGGAGCTTTGGGGAGGAGCAAGTCAACCTCTTCCCCATCCGCCCAGACGCCAATCTTCTGGGCAGGGTATGTCCTTTCGAGGCTCATTTTCTCTTGTTTTTACTTTCTCTCCGCTTTGCGTCTATTTTATCGAGGTGTGCCTTTGCAGGACATCAACGACCACGGGGAATCGAGGCCCCCGGTGAAGGAGGACGCGCCCGTCCACGAGGTGAGATGCCTCGACTCCGCCCAAAAACACACTAAGAACCTCTCGAAAAAAGAGGAGAGGGCACAGAAGGCTGCCGCGCTGGTCGAGAAGCAGATGCGTGCGGGGAAACGCCGCCGGGAGAGGGAACATCGGCTAATGCTAGACCCGACCGTCCTGGGTCCCAGCCTGGAGTCGAGCGAGGAGGAAATGGACCCGGATGAGGAGGATGACGAGGAGGACGACGAGGCGATCGACAGTGACGGCGCCACCGCTAATCGAGGCCTGACGCCTCCTCGATCTCGCGTGCAGGAGGAGCCCCTGGCGCAACCGCAGGTCGAGCAGCCTGGGGATCCATCACAGGCTCGAGCGGGCCAACGGGAGGATTCTTCCCGCCAATCTGGTCACGATGCTCGAGCGTCATCACCGTCACGGCGAGAGTCCACCTCTCGTCAGCAAGTTTCAACATCAAGCGTGCGCACCCGGCAGCAGGAGGCTGCAGCTGCGCGCAAATCTTCATCGACCCAGGGCGTCGAGCGCCCTGACGCGTGCCGGGCCCCCTCCGGCGGCTGTCGGCCTGAGCAGGCCTCGGTGCGTCGAACGCAGGAACCGGCGCGGGACTCGGCCAAAGAGCCGGTTGGGGCGGGCAAGACCGTCGAGGTCGTGAAGCCCACGAGCATCTCGAGCCAAGCCACCGAGGCTCGGAAGCCCCCGAGTGGCTCGAGCATGACGGTCGTGGCTCAGAAGCCCCCGAGCGGCTCGAGTGAATCGGGGGTGGTCACCAAGCCCCAGGGTGGCTCGAGCAGCTCCACCGTGGGCGCGGGTCCGACCAAGGGGTAAGTTACCTGTTGAGCCCCTTCTTGCCTTTCGTTTCGTTTGGGAATTTCTCACTTAGCCTCTTCCCCTTTTTCTCCTTCAGGGTCAAGCGTGCTTTGAGGTCGCTCCATCCCATCCAGCCCTCCAAGAAGCTGAAGATCCTAGGAGGATCGAGCGAGACCTCCTCCGGTTCTAGTGGCGTGACTCTCCCTTCTACCGCTCCAATTTGGGTAGCGCGTGCCCAAGCGGCGATAGAGCGCGGGAAGCTGATGGCGGCTGCACATCATGCAGGTGCCGGGGCCATCTCCACGTCGGCGGAAGAGAAGGCCACCTCCACGACCACTGCCTCGGTTGCCATCCCGCTCGAGATGCCGTCGTCTGCGGCTCAAGACCGTTCTGAGGCGGCGACCGGCGACGAGGAGATGGTGGCCGAGACGGCGGAGCTCAGAGTGGCGGTCGATGCTTAGCTGGCCGGGGCTGGGTCTGAGCACCACCCGATCACTCTTGGCGACGAGAGCTCGAGCCCGGGTTCCCACGACCGGGATCTCGAGGGCTCGCCTAAGGCGTGACCCAAGAGCCTGCGTCAGCTCGAGGAGGAGCACAAGGAGAAGGAGGAAGAAGAGGCGAGTTCTGCGGCCACCGAGCGGCTCACGGGCGATGAGACGGCGTTGGGGTCGGGCCAGGCACAGGATCCCAACTTGGGGCGGATGCCAACCCCTCCCCATGATATGGAGCTCGACCCCCTCGTCGGGCAACAAGCCGAGGTGCTGCAGGAGCAGCCGATCGGGGTGCTGCAGGAGCAACAGGTGGAGCAGGAGGAGCCGCAGCCGACGCAGCAAATGGAGCTCCCCATGGTGGTGTATCAAGTGCCACCGCAGTCGTCGCAGCAAGGGGAGACCCTCGTGCCCCGCCTCGTGCCCAACTCGACATCGGGTGAGGTGGCGTATATCAGCATGTCAGATGCTGAACATTGGGAGGAGGCACAGAGGAGGGCACTGGCGGGCGAGGTGATCGACCGCCATCTCCATGTGCCTGGCCGGCAGCCTGCCATCCACGAGGCCACCGAGGTGAAAACCTCAGAGAGGAGGCAGAGGGAGGCATAGGAGCTCACCCAGGGGGCGTTGACGTCGACAAGCCAAGCTCAAGACGCGCCCCTGGGGCCCCCACCTCCAGCGATCCCCACGTTGGCGGACCGAATGGCGGAGGCAGGTGCCGACCCGGCGGCGGTGCAGAAGGTCCGCGGCGCCATAGCCCAGAGCATGCAGGAGGCATACCCGTTGTGGGGGAGGCCGCCATTGATGCTTCGGCATCCGATAGATCCGGAGGCTCCCACGGTCGTGATGAATGACTAGCACGAGCTCCGGATCAACGTGGAGTCCGAGGTGTACCGATGCTGGCTCGAGAGCTCCTTGCGGCTCGCACTGAAGGTCGTCGCTGAGGACATGCCCCGGCTGTCCGCTGTGAGTTATCTTGAGACCTGTCTTTTTCTTGCTTTTTCCTGAATTGCAATGGTTGTTGCCGTTCTAACTTTTCTTCGCGTGGCTCAGTCCTACGCCAAGTCCGTCCATCTCCACGCTATTCACGAGAGCGAAGAGGAATTCCGGCGGCTTGTGCGTTTGGGCCACAACGCCGAGGTGGAGCAGTACCGAGCCGCCCGGCTTCTTCGAGATGCCAAAGCCGAGGTGATTGCCGCCAAGGAGGACGCCCAGACGGCGAGGGATGAGCTGGCCCGTGCCGAGAGGGAGGCCGAAACCGCTCGAAGCGAGGTTGAGCGGCTGAAGGGGATTGCCACGCAGCTCAAGGAGGACGTGAAGACGGTGTCCTCTGGCCTTGCCGCGAAAACACGGCTCGTCGAGCAGCTTGAGAAGGAGAATGCCGCCGCCACCGCCTACACCAAGGAGTTGCAAGCGGCGGTGATGCGAGAGACCACCGCGCATCAAGCTCTCGCGAGCGTTCTTGATGCGGAGAAGAAGCGGTCGAGTGATCTCCAGACAGAGGTGGTCACTCTCTGGAAGACCATGGCGGAGAAAGAAGGCGCCGTTCAGGCCGCGGGCAAGGCTCTCGAGGAGGTACGAGTGGAGAAGGTCGACCTCAGCCGCGCCCTTAAAGGGAAGCAGGTAGAGCTCCAGGGTGCGCTCGAGCGCGAGCAGGGGCTATCGACCCGCTGCACTGGTAAGTATTCGAGCCGCCTGTTGACTCTTGTGTTGTTCACTTTGCTCGACTATTCGAGTGCCTGGTTTTAACTTGAACTTTTCTTCCTCCAGCTCTCGAGGCCGACCTATCCACGGCGCGCACTGATCTCCAGCTCGCCCAAGAGGTGTTGAACGCCGAGGTGGTCGCCAAGGCGCGGATTACTGGTGCCATCGACACCCTCAGTGACCGCTGGGGGTTCGAGCTCATGGTGGATCCTGAGGGGCCAGAAGCCGGTTGTGGCTACGCTGGTCGGGTCTTCGCCTTTGGCGTCTCTTTGCGGGACCGCATCCGTGGGGCTCTCCGTTTCGCCGCGTGACGAGGCCTCGCCATCTTCTACTCTGGCTTCGACCTCTCGAGGGTGGAGATCCAGGCCAGGATGGAGGCTGTCTCTGGTGGCTTTGTCTTTTCTGAGGATGAGCCGGAGGGGGCCGAGAATCCACGGCATGAGCAGCTCCTTGCCGACGCCGAGGTTCCTAGAGCGCGGCTAGCACAGAGCTTCGAGCCCTTCATCCTTCCTCCCGACGTGTAGTGGTGATGGTGGTATCTGGCCTGCGAGCCAAAGTTTGGGCAAGAGGCCCATGTAAATAAATTGCGTTGGTTGTGCTGTGGCCCGTGTGGCCTTTAAACACTATGTTTATGCAACTCTTTTAGCTTTTTACTACGCTCTATGCTTTCTTTATTCCTTGCCTGGATTTGCTTCCTTTTTTGACTAAGTGTGGGTGTCGCGCTCTAGGTGCCTCGAGGGGAGGTGAGTTAAGGTACCGTAGCTCGGGAGTGTAGGAGGCCTTAGGCTCGACCATCTCGACTCTGGGGTGCTCGAGGCGACACGTTTACTTTGTCTTCGAGGGAGCGTTCGAGGCGAGAAAAGAGAAAGAGTGTGTCGAGCGTTTCGAAAAACTAAAGGTATTTTTCGAGGACTTCGGGGGGGTTCCCCCCTGGTCTAGCCTCTGAGGGGGGCTTGACTCTATGAAGACAGAGTCGAGCCCACCTTGTATATGAACGAAAAATGAAGAAGCTAACTTGTAGAGCCTTTATTCATTCATACTAGTGGTACATGATATAGGAAATGTACAAGGCCTCAAGGCCTAAGGGAAAAAGTGACGTAGCTATTCAATATTCCATGCGTTGGTGAGGATCGAGCCGTCTTTGCCGAGCTAGCTTGTAGGTCCCTGGCTTCAGCACCCCGACCACGATGAAGGGGCCTTCCCAAGGTGGAGTGAGCTTATGGCGCCTCGTGTTGTCTTGGCGTCGACGGAGCACGAGGTCGCCGATTTCGAAATCTCTCTTGCGCACATTCTTCTCATGATATCACCGCAGCTTCTGCTGATAGCGCACGGAATGTAGGAGCGCCATGTCTCGAATCTCCTCGACCTGGTTGACAGCGTTAGCTAGCGCCTCGTTGTTGGTCTGCTCGTTGTAGGCCTTGACTCGAGGGGACCCGTACTCGAGGTCGGTGGGGAGGACGGCCTCTGATCCATAAACTAGGAAGAATGGAGTGAACCCGAGTGGCTCGACTCTCTATTGTCCGTAGGCTCCATAAAACCGACGGGAGCTCGGCTGCCCACTTCTTGCCATGCTTGTTGAGACGGTCGAAAATTCTCGGCTTCAATCCTTGCAGGATCATGCCGTTGGCACGCTCGACTTGGCCATTAGTTCGAGGATGAGCAACTGCCGACCAGTTCACGCGGATGTGGTGACGGTCGCAGAAGTCCAGGAACTTTTTGCCCGTGAACTGGGTGCCGTTGTCCGTGATGATGACGTTAGGGACTCCAAAGCGGTGGACGATGTCGGTGAAGAACTCGACCGCTCGTTCCGAGCGGATATTGGTGATAGGCTTGGCCTCGATTCACTTGGTGAACTTGTCGATGGCGACGAGCAAGTGGGTGTAGCCTCCCGTCGTCTTCTTGAGGGGTCCGACCAGATCGAGCGCCCAGACCGCGAATAGGCTATGTGAGGGGGATCATCTGGAGTGCGTGTGCCGGGAGATGAGTTTGTTTGGCGTAGAACTGGCATCCCTCACATGCTCGGACGAGTTTGATGGCGTCAGCCGTCACGGTGGGCCAATAGAAGCCTCGACGAAAGGCGTTTCCGATGAGGGCTCTTGGCGCAGCATGGTGGCCACAAGCCCCCGAGTGCATGTCCTTGAGCAAACTCCTGCCCTCGTCGATGGAGATGCACCGTTGGAGTATGCCGGTTGGGCTGCGACGGTAGAGCCCCTTACTGTCCCCATAGAGGACATATGTCTTGGCCCGTTGAGCCAGTCGTCTTGCTTCTGTTCGGTCTTCAGGCAGCTCCCCTCGAATGAGGTATTCGAGGAAAGGCGCGCGCCAATCCGTTAGCGGGCTCGAGGGCCCATCAATTTCCATGACTTCAACCCCGGTCGAGGGGGACTCGGTCGTAGGAGTAGGCTCGATGGCTGGCGTGGCACCAGCCCCCGAGTTCCATTTCACGGATGGCTCATGGAGATCTCTCGAGAAGACGTCTGGGGGGACCGGCGCTCGAGACGATGCAATCTTGGCGAGCTCGTCCACGGCTTCATTGAAGCATCTAGGGACATGATTGAGCTCGAGGCCGTGAAAATTTCCCTCCAGCTTGCGTACCTCATTGTAGTAGGCTTCCATCTTCTCATCGTGGCAGCTCGAGGCCTTCATCACTTGGTCGATGACGAGCTGCGAGTCGCCTCGAGCGTCGAGGCGTCGAACCCCGAGCTCGATGGCAATGCGCAACCCGGTCACGAGCGCCTCGTACTCCGCCATGTTGTTGGAGACCGCAAAGTAGATTCGAACCACATAGCGCACATGTACTCTGAGGGGCAAAATAAAGAGTAGGCCCGCACCCGCTCCCATTTTCATGAGTGACCCGTCGAAATACATGGTCCATAGCTCGGCTTGGATTTGTGCTGGGGGGAGCTGGACGTTGGTCCACTCAGCAACAAAATCAGCCAACACCTAGGATTTGATAGCCTTTCGTGGTGCGTATGTGATGGTCTCGCCCATGAGCTCGACCGACCACTTAGCAATTCGTCCCACTACTTCCCAGTTCTGAATGATCTCCCCAAGCGGGAACGACGATACGACCGTCACCGGGTGGCTAAGGAAATAGTGTTGGAGTTTTCGACGTGTGAGCACGATCGCATAGAGCAGCTTTTGGATTTGGGGGTACCGGACCTTGGCATCCGTGAGCACCTCGCTAACAAAATAGACTTGCCGCTGGATGGGGAGCGCGTGCCCCTCTTCCTGCCTCTCGACCACTATAACTGCGCTGACCACCTGAGTGGTAGCGGCGATGTAGAGGACGAGTGGCTCGGCTGGTTTATCAGGTTGAGCTGGTCTGGGTGGCACGAGCACGGGAGGGGAGGTGAGCATGCTCTTCAGCCTCGAGAGGGCCTCCTCCGCCTCGGGTGTCCACGCAAAGTGCTCGGATTTTTTGAGGAGTCGGTACAATGGCAAGGCTTTTTCTCCTAGGCGCGAGATGAAGCGACTAAGGGCGGCCAAACACCCCGTGATCTTTTGCACTCCCTTCAGGTCTCGAATTGGCCCCATTCTCATGATGGCCGTGACCTTCTGTTGATGTTTATTAAGTGCAACTGAAATAAGGAGGGTTCCGCAAGCGCACAGAATATATCATCGTAGCATTTTAACCAGGAGTAATCCAGTATTGTTATTTATAATTTTACCACTGGGAAGGGAATGCACTGGATAATGAGTGATGAGCAATGCACATGCGATAATGGAGAGCTTAACCTTGTCTGTATCGATCATCTCATACAGGGTAAGTGTCACATAAAATATAGGAATGAATTATAATTGACATAAGATAAATGAGAGCAATTAGCCACATAAAATAATAGTAATAACCATCTCAACTTAGTACTCAAAGCTTATAACACTAGCATGGACTAGGACGATCTAGGGTATAATCCTATGTTATTCTAACTATAAAGTCAAAGCATACAATGATTAGTGCAAGAACATCTAGCAATCATGGCGGGAAAAGGTTACATCTATGCATAGTGATATTACCAGAGAAGACTAGAGACATAGCAATGACTTCAATGTAATAGGGTTGTTCTACTAGACCTATACTCGGGAGAAGGGCTACAAAGGACTCAACAGGAGTGTCACTCCCGTGATCTACCTCACGATCCGGAATATAGGGTGCAATCGCAGATAAATACGGTCTAGGCACCACGCCTACACAATATTTACCACTCACCCATTGATCTAATGAGCAAGCGCTATACGATCCTATGCATAAACATAATTCTTGTCCAACTATGCTAAACATATAATCAAAGTAGACTAAGAACAATATAATTGAGAACATAATCAAATAGAGCAAAGTCAAGTCTGATATAATAGAATAGAATAAAGTACTACTCATAGTATCCCGAACAATGATAAATATTACAAGAATGTAGAGGGGAATTACCAAGAACTCCGACAGATCCGGACTCCAAGCTAGGCTTGATTCCCTCTAGATTTATTCCTATGTAGCTATGCTACTAAACTATGGAGCTCTAATTGAGATGGTGGCTCTGGCTTCTCTGAATCCTCTCAGATGAATGAAGAGAGAATGAATTAGGGTTTCACCCAGGGGCCAGGGGCTCTGAATATATAGCCCCCTAGGATGCACCACAGCCCTCGGATCAAACCGACCTAAATGGACGATAATTATTCATCCTCAAAGGCGGTGGAGGCAGGATCCGCGAGCCTCAACCTGATTGGTTGAGGTGGAGGGGCGGCCGACTCCAAGCCAGGGCCGGCCGCCCCTGGTCAATGCTAGGTGGGCCCCGGTTTCAGTGTCGCCTTCGGAGTCTTCTAGAGTATACAATTTTACCCGTTCGGTCTTTATCTCTATGTAATCCCGACATGTGGGCCTTCATTTGGTTCTCTTTCGATAACCCCCTGCAGAAATAGACAATCACCAAAACTCGTGGAATTACATCGTGTAACCCCTATATCTAATAGGTGAACTCATATTAGTCCTTTCTCTTGCTTTGCGTTGACGGTATAAAATTGATACTTAACTACCGTCAACAAACTCCCCCAAGCTTACCTTTTGCTCGTCCCGAGCAAAGATAGACTCATGATAGATCGGGAGTTGCTATAATGCTTTCACTCCTCACAAGTACACATGCATTCAAACAAGAACTCTCCTCCGGATTAGAGTGAACTATTCTGACTCAAAACTTACTCATATTACCTTTCACCATGGGGCTTGTAACCGTCACTTGGGTCTTGAGTAGTTGAAAGATAGAACGGTCGAGTCAAGCGCCATGTTTCTCGCTCTTTGATCAACTATTATCCCGGAGTTTTTGCAAAGTTTTGAAATAAAACTCAAAGTTCCTTGTATGAGCCTTTCAAGTCTCTCATTTGTGGTATTTCTGGATCCTCTCCAAGGCATGAGTAGTGTATGCCTTCTCTCTTCTCTCAAAATATGTGGTATTTGTGGAACTAAGGCATAGTGGAAAGTGCCTTCTCTCTCTCCCTACTTTCTAATAGGCTTATGTGGAGCTCATAGGTGGGGAGACACTCAACTCACTTGCATATATTGCACAGTTAAGACATGGATCCAATAGGAAATAAAATAATAATAAAGTCATATGTGCATGTGAATGAGGAAATGGATGATAAGATGATGATAGGATGATGATGATAAGGAAATGATTATGAGGGGTGATCACTTGGTGAACATCTACTTCTACACTTGCTCCTTTGGGGATAACATGACTCCCTTTATTCGGAAACCTTGAAACTTCTTGAAGGAAGGACTTGGCTACTCACTCTTTCTTTTTCTTTTTTTTTATTTAGAGCAACCAATCCTCTAAAAACAAAACTTTAGCAATGGGGAGTGTATAACTCGAAATGATAATGACTGAATCTTTTATGTAGGCAATGGAACGGCGATGATTATTTCTAGATGTTCACCCCCAGGATAGGAGTAGAACCTTTTCTGGATGAAGTGAAATGAATGGCGTGTGTATATGTGGATGGATGGATGGATGCGTACTCCCAGGGTAGGAGCAGCATACGCGCATATCTCCAGGGTAGAGATAGCACAATATATGGGGAATGCGTACTCCCAGGGTAGGACCAGCATAGGTGCGTATCTCCAGGGTAGAGATAGCACAATATGTAGTGGATATGGATGTATATGTGGGTGGTACCTCTAGGGACAGAAGTAGCACAGAATGAATGTAGTATCTATAAAATGGGTGCATGCTTCTGAGGACAGAAGTAGCATAGATCAACGGATGGAGAGCACATAGTATTGACTTTAACTGCATGACTGATTCCTTATGGGTCCACAGCATAACCACACTCAATGCCTAAAAAGACTACACTCAATGCTACAAAATGATCTATATAAAGAGATGTGTTTCCCTAATCTAGTAAGCATGAATATATGGTCATGTGGTAGGAATTTTGAACTCTCATCATAAAGGAACTCATCATGCAAGAATTTAATATTTTCACGAGATAAATTCTCCGAACTCTAGTATCTCTAGGAACAAGATGGACAAAGACTGCTCAAAACCTTCCCATATCATACCCGTCAACTTCCTAGACTTAGATCAAGTGTTTGCTACCCACAAGTTTCAGGCTCAGAGCAAATCTCAAATCTAAACAGTTGTGTCCAAAACTCGGGAGAGTGCAAGGTTGAAAACTAGGTACTTGAAAGGAATTACGGCGGAGCAACTATTCATCATTTCCATGTAGAGTTTATTCTAGGGATCACTTGAAAGACAGATTGCAAGAGCTCTCCAAAAGTAGAAAAAGATAAATAAGGAAATCTTTCTGGGTTTTCTATGGTTATGCATCTTTTTTAGTTGATTTAACAAAGCACACTCTAATAAGGCATAAATAGATAAGTTGGAAACACTTAGCTTGGTACACGGGGGATGCTCTCCCCCAAGCTGGATGTTGACATAGTCCGCTGATGTTGCTAGCAGGCACTGAAGACGTTCTAGTCCTCTTGGAGTGTTGTAGATGGTTGTTGTTGGAGACAGCACTTGAATGTTGCGGGCAGCACTCCGACAGGGGTCTGGATGTCCTTCTGCCTGCTTAGCTCTTCTTTTTCTCTACTAGTACAGGATTAGCTAACCACTCAGGACGGTGTACCTCCTTGATGAATCCAGCCTTCTCGAGCTTCTCGACCTCCTCGCAGATGATCCTGCGCTTTTCCTCGTCGAAGCAGCGCAGGCGTTGCTTCACAGGTCTCGAACCGGGACGGACCTCCAAGGCATGCTCAGCGACATTCCTCAGAATGCCAGGCATATCTGGGGGACTCCACGCAAACATGTCGGCATTTGCACAGAGAAAGTCGACGAGCACTGCTTCCTACGTGCTGTCGAGGGAGGCGCTGATGATCAGCGCCTTCTCGCCAGAGGTGCTGGGGTCGAGCTGGATCTTCTTGGTGTCCTCGGCGGGCTCGAAGCTGCTGGCCTGTCGCTTGGGTGAACGGACGGCCGCCTCGGCCGCAAGGCAGTCGAGTGTCTTGGCTAGCTCCTTGGACACGATCAAGGACTCCCCGTACTCGACACACTCCACGTCGTAGGAGTATGCGTGCTCATACGTGGAGTCGACGGTGATGACCCCCTTTGGTCCTGGCATCTTGAGTTTGAGGTAGGCATAGTTGGGGATCGCCATGAACTGGGCGTAGCACGGACGGCCAAGGATCGCATGGTAGGTCCCCTCGAAACCGACCGCGTCGAAAGTGAGGACCTCCCTGCAGAAATTCGAGTGCGTGCTGAAGTAAACAGGGAGGTCGATGCGGCCGATGGTGAGCGCCTTCTTGCCGGGGACAACGCCGTGGAAGCCCCCGACGCTCGGCTTGAGCTACGCCTGTTGGCGGTCCTTAACGATGATTTTACACCGCCAAACTAAGATTAAAAAGGGAGAATTATTTATTTTTATACACATATACTTTTGCTATTGACCGAATTCCACATGTATTGGTAGAATTGACACTTGCAGGGATTATAGCCAAATACAAGAAGAGTTATAAAGAAAACATGCTTTCTACAAAGCGTGACAGAGGGTCAAGGAGAGTAGCCCACCGACCTAGCAATTTTGGGCAAAACCAGCGACATGGGAGTGACCTAGCCCAAGCACCTAATCAAGGTCGAGTTTGGTTTGGACTGCACGGACACGTCCGGGTAATTTGGACGCCACAGATTCATACGAACTCCGAATTGGACAAAATACCCACTGTTTTGAAGCTAATAGAAAGGCCCACAAGCTGGTGGCAAAAGATGGGGCCAAGGCAGCCCACACTGGGCGCGTGCGCGCTCGAGGCGCGAGCGCGCCTGGCCTGGCGCCAAACGGGCCCAACTTTCTCCAGATGGCTCATGACGATGATCCAAGGCCAATTCTGCTGGTGCTTCCAACATGGAAGGTGTGAAACCGCCTCTTTGAGGTCGGTTTGGTCCCTTCCATGTAGGGATGGCTCTTTTCCAAAGAGCCCCCTCCACCTCACCTATAAAAGGAGGGCCATTCCCCTCCTAGAACACACCACACAAGAGCCTCTCTCCCTCCACACTTGTACTATCTTTAGTAGTTTTAGGATGTAGTAGTAGGAGTTTGGCAAGAGCTTTATAAGAGAGAGGCAAGGATCTCTAGAAGGAGGAGCTTGGTATGAATACCTTGGAGAATCCTTCTATGTTCTTGTTCTCATTCTATCAATATAGCTATGTTCTTGATTTAGAGCAAAGTTCTTATGATATATTGTTTACATATGAACTAGCATATAGTTCCTATGTTACATTCTTGTCTTATAGAACTTTATGCTTAACCTATCATACATGCATGTTTAGATCTAGAGCTAAGTTGAAGTAATGAGTTCTTTCTTAACTTAGTCTTGGTCAATGTTGGTTTGCGGGTTCGTCGTCTGTCCTCGTGGCAGATACTCTGGTAGAAGGACCCCGGGGACGGGTAAGCCTTGAATTCATGCTAGAGTAGTAGTTATAGCACAGACGTGGTGTCTAGACTAGATACTACCTTCGTTTGCCTCGTGCCCCACGGTTGAGGTGGTAGGCGGCAGGTGGTGACAGCCTTGTCCGTCCCTTGTAATAACCCACGTTCGGGTTCGACGTAGAGCCGTAGGCCGGCAACGCTTGGCAGACCAAGTGTTATCCGGTGCCCGAAGTAGATCAACAACAACTAGACTATCTTAACTTAGAACCTCTGACCCTATATAGCAAACGTGTGTTTGTATGATTACCTACTGTCTTAACATAGCTATGTAGGAATGCCTGCTCCAGAGTCTAGGTTATTCTTTTTTCTTTCTTTCCTCTTTATCCTTGAGATTGGCTTGAGTGTGTGTGTCATGTATCCAAATATAAATCCCATTTACCCTTTTGTTATGAACATTGGTCTATTATGCAATCATGTTATCTTGTCCATGTCCAAATTAGACTCTTTTATACCTTGCCTTCCTTTGGGAAAATATAAATAACGATACCCTGAATACTTCCGGGTGAAATGCTACAACGGTATTTCCGTGCGCTTGCGGACTTGTTCTATGAATGCTACAGAATACCTAGTGGTGTTTCTAGTGACATTGCCAAGGACTTTGTAATCCTGGTGATGACGCTAAGAAACGCCAACAAGCATTTCTGGCGCCGTTGCCGGGGAAGGCACTGGTTAAAAGAATTTATTAGGACATATTCATGATAGCTTGCTGTGTGTAAAAAATTATTTTTTTCTTTATCAATTTTTTTTTAAAACTATCTTACAAAAAAAAACTATTTGTTTTGTTACCTTATAATATTTTGTTTTAGGAAAAAAATTTATTTTATAAAACTATTTTCAAAAAAAATATAATAGTTATTAAAAACTCGGTTTATATTCAGAGTTTTGCATGAAGCATGTTTCGGTTTGAAGTGTGGTTGTTGCAAGATCATATCTTCATAGGCTTTTTAAACTAAGCATGGAGCTTAGGTTAAATTGCCTACTTTGATTAAACGACATGTTTGATCACTGTTTCGAAAATGCTACATGTGACCTTTGAATAATTATACCAAGCCAAAAAAAATCTCCTTTGGGGGACAAGTTCTTGAGCCATATCAATGGAAGCTAATCATAGCTTCTGGCTACAAACTTTGTCCGGTTTTTGGTGGTCAAGCTTATGACCCTAAAGCAAGCATTGCTGGGAGGTACCTCGGATTATTGAAGAAAAAAAATATTTTACCAATAAGGCAAGGGAATGTTTTCAAGTTAGTATGCACCTTCGGGTATTCTTGGTCGCTAACCATTTTAGGTGGAGATTGAGAAGAACAAGGGACATATGATACATGAAGACACAAGAGTCACATCAGATAAACGCTTTGATGCCTTTGGTGATCTAGTCTCTCCACACTAGACTTTCACACAAAAGTCTAAGTGTGGCGGAGGATGACGAAAGTCTAACCATAAGGCCATCTTGGTTAAAAAAATAGAGATGTTGGCTCAACCTTGTTTGAAAAAAAGAAGAGTAAGAGAAAATTGAAAAAAAAGAGATAGAAAAAAAGAGTGCTGAAAAAAAGAGAAAAAAATATTATGCAAAAAAAGGGGGAAATAAAAAAAATGGGAGGAGAGAAGGAGAAGGATGGCCCCACATAACCAAAGAGAAACACCTTTGGGCTTCCCAACTCCATCCAACATTGCTTCGACAAGCAAGAAGGGCTCACCTCCAAGCCTTTGCTACAACTGTCAAGACCCATGGCCCATACATGTTGAGCTGTGTGGCCTGGTCTTGAGGTTCACCTGGGCAAAGCCATCATGCCAACCGCAGCAACAACTTTGTCGTTACATCCATAATGTTGCCGGTAAACAACTCTCAGGTATGCAAAGGTAATGTGCACCAACTCATTTACTCACTTTTGTCTCCATAGATATAAAAGTTTTGCTTTCTTTGTTTATGATAATGCTCTAGTTTGGATGTATTTTTGAGATACATCTATAGGCCTTTTTGATTTAAGCATGGTGCTTAGATTAGAATAGCCTTCTTTAATCAAATTTTGACTCGGTGTTGAAATTTGATTAATGAGCTTAGAGTTGTTGTCATAAACAATGGAAGTAATCCATGTTGGAGACAAAGTAAGGCATGATCTTTCTAGCCTTGTTTGAGTTTGAATAAAAGTTGGTTGAACATTCTTTCAAATAAAACGGTTATCTTGTTCACCTGTGCAATGTCATTGTCTCCATTGGATGAATCTTATTTATCCTTTCATGCCTCCAATTTCTATGCTCCATGTTTTGGTTTGGAAGTTTTGGTCATTCATGGTGATCATACTCCCATAGGCTTGCTAGATCAAGCATGGTGCTTGGGTTAGCTATGCCTACCTTAATCAAGTAAGACATGGAGTCGAGTTTGATTATTGAACCAAAGCTTCTAGTGTAGAGTTTGATTGATCATATGGACTAACCCCTGCAGGAATTTATAAATCTTATGAGGGTACGTCTTATGAAACAATTGGCAATGGGAGGGAACCCATTGTCGTCATTGTCATTGGCCCCGTCGCCGCCCTTATCTTTCTTCTGCTCGTCCCTGTCGATGCCCAGCCTCTTGAAGTAGCCTCGAAGCATGCGGCAGTTCTCGAGGGTATGCTTGGCCGGTTCCTTGTGGTATGGGCATGGCTCCTTCAGCATCTTGTCGAAGACGGCCCCGTCCGGAGGGGGTCGAGGCTTCTTGCGCTCGGCCGCGGCGACCTCGTCTTCCGTGACCTCACGCTTGCCCTGTTGGTTGCCCTTCTTTTTCTTCCCGTTTTTCTTCTGGCTTTTGCTCGAGCCCTCCCCGTTGCCTAGGGGCTGTTTGGACTTGCTCCTGTCTTCACCGAAGAATGCTCCCACGGCCTCGTTGCCGGCTGCGTAGTCGGCAACAACGTCCATGAGCTCGTCAACGGTCTTTGGATGGTTGCGCCCGAGTTCCCGCATGAGTTCCTTGCACGTGGTGCCCGAAACGAACGCCAAGATGACGTCGTGGTCGGGGATGTGCGGTAGCTCGGTACACAGCTTGGAGAAACGTCGAGCAAAGTCTCGGAGAGACTCCCCGGCCTGCTGTTTGCAGTTTTGGAGGTCCCACGAGTTGCCAGGTCGAATGTAGGTACCCTTGAAGTTCCCCTCGAAGATCTGTACCAGGTCGGTCCAGTCATAGATCTGATTGGGGGGAAGCTCCTCGAGCCACCGCCGAGCAGTGTCACAAAGAAACAGGGGGAGCTGCCGTATGATGGCTTTGTCCTCTCAAGCTCCTCCCAGCTGGCAGGCCAGCCGGAAGTCGGCTAGCCAAACCTCTGGCTTGGTCTCCCCGTTGTATTTGACCACGCTCATGGGGGGTCGGAACGGGTTGGGCAACGGCGTGTTGCGGATGGCCCTGCTGAAGACTCGAGGGCCCAGCGGCTCGGGAGCCTGCCGGTCCTCGTCGCTGTCGTAGCGTCCCCCTCGATGGGCATTGTAGCCACGATCCTCTGTGCCCACGGCCTTGCACCGCCGAGTGTCGTTGATGTCGTGGCGTGCGTCCTGAGGTTCGCGGTTGTCGATGATGTGGTTGCAAATCGGGGCCCTGCCATCTCGAGGGGGTACCTCTTGATGGACAGAGCCTTCTCTCTCGTGCCGCGACGGATTGGCCAGCTGCTCTGAAGCCGCCTAGCGTCGTCTCGAGGCCGAGCTCTCGGCTTGCTGGGCAGCCGCGACTTGGAGGAGTCCTTGGACCTCGTCTCGTATCCGCAGGGCCTGCGGGTTTGAAGGTGCGGGCATGTCCCGTAATAGCATGGCCGCTGCAAGAACGTTCTGGCTTGCTCGAGGGAAGCGGGCTGGCTCAACCGGTGCCTCTGGCCGTCTGTCATTGACGATGCGGTTGAAGACGCCTCGTGCCTTTCCTCGAGCGCCAGGAGCTCGAGGTGGAAGAAGCTGGTTCTGCTCAAGGGCGCGTTTGAGCAGATCCAGGTTCGCACGTTCTGCCTCCATCTTGGCCTCGATCTCCCGGAGTTGGGCCCATTGCGCAGCTCAGGCGTTGTCTTCGAGCCGTGGGTTGGCATCCTCCTGTGGTGGTTCCTCTCGAGGAGGGACCACTTGCAGGGCTCCTATCGCTGGCGTCCCGGTCGGCTGGTTGACGACGGCAGCGGCGTTGTCTCGGGTCTCAGTGTCCGACGAGGCATCGCCCTCGAGGCGAAAACACTCTTGAGCCAGATCATAGCACCCAGAGTCTGAGTTGTCAGAGTCGGTGTCGGCGCCGGACGGCGTCCAGGGCCTCCCCGTGCTCTCCTCCTCGACCCAGCGGCGCATGTTTCCGACCATGGTGTTACGCCGAGAACCCGGTGCTCTATCAAATCCGCGGTCCACCAACGCCGGCCATACGATCTCCAAGTTCATGGCGACACGCAAGAGGGGGCCAGGGCTCTCCTCTTGCGGCCCCATTGTGGACTAGATCTCGTTGGCATATGTGGTGGCAGCGTTGGTGAGCACGAACGGGAGCCTGCGGCGAGCTCGGTAGAGCCCGTGCGGCAAGAAGTTGGGCGATGCTGGCCGTGCGCGCGTTCGAGGCGCCGCGCCGGGCACTCTCGGCGAACGCATGGCGAACGTGAAGCCAGGGTCCACGTCAAGAGCCACCTGCCCACGAGCCACACTCTGTCGTGCGCTCGGTGCCCCGCCTGGGTGTACCATGGCGTCCGACGGGAACGGCGCGTGGGCGGTGTGCCCGGGGCCCTGCGTAGGCAGGCAATGAAGCTGATGTCGGTGGCGCCTCCGTCTTGGCAGTGAGCCATGGTGGCGTGACCGGCGCGCGACCCCACCAGAGCGTGGTGGTGAGGCGCGTCCCCCGTTCGATTCTCCGACCGAGAGCAGAGCCATGTCGTAGCCCGTGCCAAGCGACACGAACTCCAGGCTCCCGAACCAAATCACCGTGGTGAACGGGAGCGACGAAGTAGAGGAAGCCATCCAGAAAAATGGCGGGAAATCGAGTGAAAACACGCAACTCCCCCTGCGCCAACTGTCGGTGTTTCGTACCCTAGGGTGTATAACACCCACGAGTGAATTTCTAAGCGTGCTCCCTAATCCGGATGGTGATGCAAGAAGGACACAGTCAGCTTTATCCTGGTTCGGGCAAAGAAGGCCCTACGTCTAGCCGGTCCTGAGACTTAGGCGTTTTTGAGTGTGGAGTGAATGTGAGGATTGTAACGTGGTAACCTGCAATATGCTATGCCCTGGCGTCCCCTTTTATAGGCCAAGGGGAGGCTCAGGATTACACTGTAGTTAGGGCGATCGTAGGCGTGACGTCGAGGCGTGGGCGTCGGGTCATGTCGTCGAGACTATAGATGCCCTCCTTGGTCCGGTTCGAGCCTGTGGACTCATGCTTTGGTCCGGTTCGAGCCTGTAGCAGCGTGGGTGATGATGGCCTGACAGTCCTCCCCTGACGTGGGCTGGTGTAGTCGAGGCGTGGGTGATGATGGCCTGACTGGGAACCCCGTCGTATGGCTGTCGAGGTAGGAGGGAATGGACACTGAGCGCCCCATGCTCAGGTCACGTCTATCATCATTCTTCGAGCGGCCAGAGGCCGCCTCGAGGTGTCGAGGATCCGAGCGATGGGACTGAGCAGCGGGTTTAGAGGTACGGAGGGTTGACAATCGCGTTCCGAGGGGGTGCCGTACGCGGCATAGTGTGCAATGTGGCGTAACAGTGGCGCCTGGCACGCCCGAATCCCAGGTATGGGCAGTAAAACAGGAGAAGTGACCGGCGTACTTCTTACTGTTTTATGCGCTGTAGCCATGGGGTTAGGCAGAGCAGGCGTACCTTTTGCTGTTACGCGCCCTGTAGCCACGTGGGCGTCCAGGGGAAGCGGGCTTGAGAGGCTGATTCGAGCACCCATTCGCTCGAGGGGTTTCCGTCACCATCTCGAGCGGTCGTTCGCTCGAGGGGTTTCCGTCATCTCCTCGAGCGGTTGGGAGGCCACGTCTCAAGATGATTGGTCCACTTGTTTAGTCATGGGCTTGGTCATGGGCCGGCCCAGCGTGACACGAGGAAGTGTGCGGGGACTTCCTTTAGCCGGTCCTTAGGGCTTAGGGGAGAGCAACGCTGGGTTTGCTTACTTCTAAGCCCCTAGATTTGAGACCCCCTAATCTAGGTACCCGACAAGCGAAAAAATGGCATGCTCATTCTATAAGAGGCGTAAATGGAAATTAGGAGGAACTTCGAGAAAAGTTTTCTCTTGCTTTCTTCCCTCTTTATAAAGTCGCTGACCTTAGAATAGAACAAAAAGTTAAGGAGACATTAGGAGCAGCTTGGGCTAGATTCTCAAGCCTCACCAATTCTGGTCCAAACCTTGCCTTGCCTGACCATGTCTTGCACTATCACTTTTATCGTGGTCTTAACAAGGAAGCTGCTCTACATCTCGACATTGCTTCAGGAGGTTCATTCTCGCATAAACTCGTTAGTGAAGGGAAAGCCATCCTAGAGAGAATACTTGAAAACACCCCTTACACTGGCATTTTTTATGAGTTTCCTGAAGAAGAAAAAGAAGTCGAGCCCAGCCCCGAACCGAAAGAGGAGGAAATCACAACCAAATTAGAAATTCCAATTGCCTCTTCTAATGATGTGGTTGTTGAAAAAACTACCATTAAGGAAAAGCAAGCTCAACTTGAGAATGATGAACCATCTTCTTTAGAGCTTCCCTTTGAACTCAAGGAAGATCTCTTTGAATATTATGGAAATGCCTCGAATTTTCCAATCCAAGTGAGACCTCGAGCAAAGACCACTCCATCTAATCCACTGAAAGAATTGAAGGCCATAGAACATATTCAAAGCCTTTCGGCTATCATGAGTTATGAATGGCTAAGAGAAGTAGAGTTATCTCTTGACGTAGCTCGAATCACTTTTCCATCCACCATTCTTCTATGCCAAGTTAGAGAGTCCGCTAGAAGAGTCCACTACAATCCTTCTGTCGGGATAAATATTATTTCAAAAGAGTTAGCTAGAACTCTTTATCCCGACACGTCCTTAACCCCATCTCAAAAACTTCTACAAGATCCATCAGGATTTATTTTAGAAAGTCATGGGGTATTGAGGACCGTTCCTATCAGAATAAAGAACTCTAGGATATGTCTAGATTTTCACATTTTTGACATCCTAGAGATCCCTCTTTTGATTGGCAGACCAATCATGAGACTTCTACAGGAACAACCATTATGAGGTCATTTAGACTTCAAGGTTGGGAATGCCACTATTGTTGTTCCTCTTGATCGATCAATTAACACAATAGTGGAACCCAAACCAGAACCAGACCCTATTGAAGAGGTCTTAATGGTGTCTCAAGAGGAGACGACTCAACCATTCTTCGATGTAGAACACTTTGTTCAAGAAGAGGATGAGTCGGCAAAGCCCATTGAGCTAGACATAAATGAACAACCTCCACCTCCTTCGATAGAGCTAAAACCTCTTCCTCCTGGCCTTAAATATGTCTTTCTTCACAACAGCCCAAACACTCCATTAATCATTAGTGATAAGCTTTCTGAATATGAGGCACAACAACTTGTCACTGTCCTTGAAAGACATAGACCGACTTTTGGCTACTCACTCGAAGACCTCACAGGCATTAGTCCCACTCTTTGCACGCATCGTATCCCTACTGATCCCAATTGTACACCCTCAAGGGAGCCACAGCATAGACTTAACAACGCTATATGAGAGGTTGTTAAGAAAGAGGTCCTTAAACTCCTACATGCTGGGATTATTTATCCCGTACCACATAGCTAGTGGGTTAGTCCTATCCAAGTAGTGCCAAGGAAAGGAGGAATAACAGTTGTTGAGAATGAGAAGAATGAACTAATCCCTCAATGAATGGTCACTGGGTGGCGTATGTGCATTGATTATAGAAAACTCAACAAGGCTACAAAGAAAGATCACTTCCCGTTACCCTTCATTGATGAAATCTTTGGAACGGCTTGCAAATCACTCTTTCTATTGTTTCCTTGATGGTTATTCTCGATATCACCAACTCTCGATCCACCCAGATGACCAAAGTAAGACCACTTTCACATGCCCCTATGGAACTTTTGCATATCGATGAATGTCGTTCGGGTTGTGCAATGCTCCAGCTTCTTTCCAATGGTGCATGATGTCTATTTTCTGTGACATGATCGAGAAAATCATGGAGGTGTTCATGGATGACTTTACCGTCTATGGCAAAACCTTTGATGATTGTCTGGAGAATCTAGACAAAGTCTTACAGCGGTGTGAAGAAAAGCACTTAGTCCTGAACCGGGAGAAATGCCATTTTATGGTTCAGGAAGGAATAGTGCTAGGACACAAGGTGTCAGAACGCGGGATAGAAGTGGATAGAGAAAAGATTGAAGTCATTAAAAATCTTTCACCTCCCATAAATGTGAAAGGAATCCGTAGCTTCTTGGGACATGCGGGGTTCTATAGGCATTTTATAAAGAATTTCTCTCAAGTCACGAGACCCTTAACTAGTCTCCTAGCTAAGGATGCACCTTTCATCTTTGATGATGAGTGTCATGAATCTTTTCAAATCCTCAAGAATGCACTCATCTCTGCCCCAATCATCCAACCACCCGATTGGGAGCTTCCTTTTGAGATCATGTGTGATGCTAGCGACTTTGTGGTTGGTGCCATTTTAGGCCAAACCAAGGATAAGAAGCAGTATGCCATATCCTATGCTAGCAAAACCTTGTGTGGACCACAACCCAATTATTCTACAACTGAAAAGAGCTATTGACTGTTGTCTTTGCTATAGACAAGTTTAGATCCTACTTAGTGGGGGCAAAGGTAATTGTCTATTCAAATCATGCTGCTCTAAAATACCTCCTCACTAAGAAAGATGCTAAGCCTCGGTTAATTTGATGGATTTTCTTCTACTCCAAGAGTTTGACATAGAAATCCAAGATAGGAAAGGAGTAGAGAATTCTGTAGCCGACCACTTGTCTAGGCTTCAGTATAAGGAAACACATGAGCTTCCCATCAATGACTACCTAAGGGATGACACCCTACTCAAGACACAAGACTCCAACCCATGGTATGCAAACATCGTGAACTTTGTAGTAAAAGGCTATGTCCCCACCTGGTGCAAACAAGAGAAAAATACTACATGATAGCCGTTTTCACCATTGGGATGAGCCTTACCTTTTTCAAGTCTGCGCTGATGGATTGTTGAGGAGACGTGTCCCTATGGCTGAGGCTATTCAAATTTTGGATAGATGTCATTCCTCGCCATATGGAGGACACTATGGAGCATTCCGGACACATGCTAAGATCTGGCAAAGTGGCTTCTTCTGGCCAACGATGTATGAAGATACAAAGAAGTTTGTCAGCAGATGCCATCGATGTCAAAACCATGGGAATATCAACTCACAAAATGCAATGCCTCTCACAAACAATCTCGAAGTTGAACTCTTCGATGTTTGGGGCATTGATTTCATGGGGCCATTCCCGGCCATTCTCCATTTTTGGGAATTGTGAATACATTTTAGTAGCTGTGGACTATGTGTCCAAATGGGTAGAAGCCATGCCCTGTCGAACAGCTGATTCAAAACATGCCAAGAGAATGTTCTATGAAGTGATCTTTCCTCGCTTTGGTACACCCTGGATAGTCATAAGCGATGGAGGTTCCCACTTCATCGATAGACTCTTCCAGAAGCACCTAGCGGATCATGGAGTTCGTCACAATGTCGCTACGGCAAACCATCCTTAGACTAGCGGTCAAGCAGAAACATCCAATAAACAAATCAAGAATATTCTACAAAAGATCGCCGATGAAATGGGTAAGGGATGGAAGGACAAACTCCCTGATGCACTTTGGGCTTATCGAACTACATACAAAACCCCCATTGGCATGACACCTTATCAACTTGTATATGGAAAGACATGTCATCTGCCTGTGGAATTAGAGTTCAAAGCTCATTGGGCACTCAAGAAATGGAATATGGATCTCCACCTAGCTGGCAAGAATCATCAGATGCAACTATGTGAGCTAGAAGAATGGAGAGAAAAGGCCTACCATAGTTCCAAGATATATAAAGAAAGAACAAAAAGGTGGCACGATAAGAGAATCAAGCACAAGGAGTTTAATCCTGGAGACAAGGTTCTACTATTCAATTCAAGGGTTAAGCTCTTTGGACATGGAAAGTTGTGAAGTAAGTGGGATGGACCATACAAAGTCATTGACACTTCAACTCATGGAGCCATTACCATTCAAGATGATACAGATCACACTATTAAGGTAAATGGCCAACACTTGAAAGTTTATCTTGAGCCACAAATCACCACGGTTGAGGAACTCGTTGTTATTGAGTTCATAGAATTCATGCATTAAAACTCAATTAATTGAAGCTCTAGACAACTAATGCTTGAGTACCTAACCCTTAACATGGTCCACGAGTTTGTTGTCTATTTGAGTTCTGTAGGATTTGTGAACTTTGAGAAGAGTGCGACCTACATCAACCCACATGAGTGAATGACTATGTTAACATTCAGCTTGGGGGGGAGCATCCACCGTGTATCTAGCTAAGTATTTCTTATTACTTTCTTACATATTTTAAATTTGCTTGCTATATATATTTAGTCTTGTGTAATGTTTAAGTTTGTTAAATAAAAGGAGAGTGTACAAGTTTTTGCTTGCTAAAATAATTCCCTAGAATAAACTCTTTGGAAATGATGAATAGTTGCTCTGCCATAATTCCTTTCAAGTGTCTGTTTTCAACCTAGAACTCTCTCAAGTTTTGGACACACTGTTTTGATCTAAGATTTACTATGAATCTGAAACTTGTAGGTAGCAAATGCTTGATCTAAGTCTAGGTGGTTGGCAGATATGATATGGGAAGGTCAGAGCTGCTGTTTATCTTGTTCTAAGTAATACTAGAGTTCTGGAGAATTTATCTTTTGAAAATTTAAACTGTTCAATGATGAGTTCCTATATGACGAGAGTTTAAATTCCTACCACTGCCATGTATACATGCTCGATAGACTAGGAAGTCCACTTATACTTACTTATACTTTGAGTGTGGTCAATCGTGTTGACCCTTAAAAACTCGTCATACAGTTAAAGTCAAGATCATACACATGTACACCATGCACCCCTCGCTACTTCTACTCTGGAAGTATGCGTCACCATATTCATCCATTTAGACACATCCCAAAAATGTTCTACTCCTACACTGGGAGTGAGCATCAAAAATATCCCTTCATCCATTGCTAGCCCTTTTGTTACCCAATAAAGCTCCAAATATCCTTTTACTGCTACATCCGTCAATATTTCCAAAGGAGAGACCTCGATGCTTCATCAAAAAAGAGAGAGAGAGAAAAAGAAAGAAAAAAGAGAAGAGCAAGAAGACAAAATGTCCCAACATAGAGAGATTTTCATCGGTCCAAGTTCTCCCCAAATTCTCCATTGTTCAAGGGAGGTATAAATTTCTTCAAGGAGCAAAAGTAGAGTTAGGTGTTCACCATTATCATTCCTTTACCCCTTCGTTTCTACTTATATCTATCATCACCATTTGCCACTATAACCATATATCCACTTAACCCATATATAGGACCGCACACATGCACATTTTGATTTGATTGTATGTCCAGTTTCTTTGGATCCATGGTTGGACTATGCAACATATGTATATGCTTCCACCTACAACTCCACATAAGCCTATTAGAGGTAGGGTGAGAGAGTGAAAGCACAATGTTACTCTGTCTTATGCCAAAAACACCACATATCTTGAGAGAAGAGAGAAGGCATACACCATCAATGCCTTCGTAAGAATCCAGAAATACCACATAAGAGAGACTTGAGAGGGTCATACATAGGAATCTCTGAGTTTTATTTGAAAATCTTGCAAAACTCTGGAATGAAGGTTGAGCAAAGAGCTAGAGACATAGTGCTTGACTTGATCGTTCTGTCTTTCAACTGCTCAAGACCTAAGTGAAGGCTACAAGCCCCATGGTGGAAGGTAATATGGGTAAGTTTGAAGTCAGAATAGTTCACTCTAATCTGAAGGAGAGTTCCTGTTTGAACGCATGTGTACTTTTGAGGCATGAAAGCATTGTAGTAACTCCTGATCCTTTGCTAAGTTTAGCTTTGCTCAGGGATGAGCAAAGGTTAAGCTTGGGGGAGTTTGTTGACAGTAGTTAACGTCAATTTTTAACCATCAACATAACTTCTATAACTGCCAAGAGTTGATCACCAACAGAGGTCTAGGGGTTTGAACTAATAAATTCCACGAGTTTTGGTGCATCTATGTTTTGTAGGAGTTGAATAGGAAAAGAGCTAAAGGCGATCTAATCATCAAATAAAAGTATCCTAAATGATGAATTAGACTGCACCATTACAAAGGTCTCGTCGCCCTGATCAAAATGGATATATTGTTCATTATATTTGGAGTTCAGAGTAAAAAGATACCAAGGAGAGAAGTTTTACATGAAATGACGTCATCAGTACAAAAGACAAAAAGACAAAAGGCTGACACGTGGGCCTCACGCGGCAGGTTCTGCCAGGGACAGGCGCCGACAGGCGGGCCAGATGGGCCCCGCCTTGTCCCCGTGGCGGCAGGCAGTGTCCCCGCGTGGGGAGCACGCGCAAGGGGGTAGCCATCCCCGGCCCGACATGTGGCGCCAGGCGATGGGACGCGCACATCCTCGCGCATGCGTGCGCTCACGCGACGCGGAGGCAGGTTCGCCCAGCCTGGAAGCCCACATGGCGGCACAGGACAGGCCAGCAGGCCGGTTGGCACGGTTCGTTCGCCCAGGAAGCGACTGGACTGGCCCAACCGGCGGTCCAATTGGCCAGAATCTTCCAGAGTTCTCCAGAAAGTGCACCAGTACCCTGGTTCAACTGGTTCAGGTCCGGTTCAGGGACTTCCGGTGCGGTTCTTCTTCGGTTTTCTGCGGGACTCGACTAGGGAATATGCCAGGAATATTCTGATGATCTCCACCGTCCATCTAGGTTGGTTTCATCTAAGGGTGGAGAATAAATGTGACGTGGATCGATGATGTGGCGGTTCCTTAGGGGATACTCTACTCAGGGCTATATAAGGAGGGCGCCCCCTAGGGTTTTTCCATCATATTTCTTCTACAGATGAAAACCTATGGTTTCAACCTCCATCCAAGTAGAAGAGGGTCCCTCTTGCTCATCTAGTTCTGGTTCTAGTTCATCTAGTTCTAGTTCTAGTTCGTCTAGTTGTATTCTAGAAAATAGAGGGAGAGAAGAGGAGAGAGCGGAGGAGCAGCCGGGTCTGTTGGATCTTCCTCAACACTGTATTTTTGCAGCATCTAGTTCATCTTCCAGCTAATCTCCAGGTTCATCAATTCTTAATTCCTAAGTTTTTTATTTACTTTCAACATTTACTTTCAAGTTATTTATTGGATTCCCGCTTGCATCAAGTGCTCTAGTCTTTGCAACACTAGAGTAGTAATTAATAGATTAGGCGTGGTTCTTAGTCTTGCGATTGCCTGGAATTGCACCCAATCCTGCGGATTTTTGTGGTAGCCCTAGGGTAGTGACAGCCCTAACGGTCGACGTATTCCACCTCGTTCGGATCGGTGTCTGTAGGGCCGTAGTCAGAGCTTCCTAGCCCCCATCTCATCCCTTTCTGTGGTTAGTGTTCTGATGTCCCAAAATAAGTAAACTTGAAGTAACCTTGATTCATAGATTAATTAGAGAACTCATACGAAAACACTCTCTCCATAAAAACATTTAGTTATCCTTGGGCGATCTTAAACCTTAACTAGTGCACTTCATGTACCCCGTGGAAAATCGATACCTTGGAATACTCCCGGGTGAAAGCTACATCGGTATCCGTGCGCTTGCGGATTATTCTGTGTGTGTTTAAAATACCCAACATCGGGCATTTTGTAGACCTCTCTGGATTGCGTCCAGCAGTCGGGGCGGCGTCCGGAGGTGAGCCTCGGACGTGTTCGACGTCATGACTAAAGGCTAGTTTGGGAACTCGGTTTCAGCGCAGGCTAACTTGAACGCGTCGGATGCATCCGGCACTGGTCGTCTGGGGCGTCCGACGGTCCCGCAGAAAGTGCAGTGAAAGGGTAACGAGTCTATTTGGTTGAGGGGTGTGATAAATAGTTGGTGGCCGGGTCTTGGCTATCCTTCTTGGCATTTTGGCACTCTTGACATTTTTGTGAGTTGAAGCAAACCCCTCGTACTCATCTCTCTTACTTGGTTGCATATCAAAAGTGATCAAAGTGCATTTGCATGAGGGATTGCATCTAGTGGCACTTGTGGATCGTTTAGCCAGTGGATTTCTTGTTACTCTTGGAGAGTACCACTCCTATCCGGCTTGGAGGTTGTTGGAGGCTTTGGCAAGATAAGGTGATTGTTCTTGGCCACCTCTGGTTGATTTGAGAGGTTCTTGTACTTTCCTCGGCGGAGCACCAAAAGCAACTCTAGTGGAATGCGTGTGTCATTGAGCTACCTCACTTGAGAGTGGTGTCTTATGGTGCCTTGCAGCGCATGTCTTGAAGGGCAAGTGACTTGAGGATCACACCAGGGAACCATCTAGGTGTTGGTCGACACAACCGGTGACATAGCTTGTTAGTACATAAGTAAACACCAGGTGAACAAATCATTATGTCACTTGTCTTCCGGTGATCGGTCTTCATATTATGATTGTTGTCCATATTGATTGATTGAATATCATCTTGGTGACTAGAAACATCTATTTTCCTTGTACTTACTTTTGTTATCTTACATTGTGCAGCTCTAGTTGTAGCCTTGCTAGTAGTTCTTATTAACTTGTTCACTAGTGTAGAAATAGTTCTTATATACTTGGGGCTCCACTTCTTTTTCATCAAGACAAGTATACAAACATCTTTCTGGGCATAATCAAGTTCATCGATCTCATCGTTGGTTATGGCTATCATCATGTCAAAACAAGAGGAAAGTCTTCTTCTGGCTCATTCTTAAAGACAGACTGAACACAAGAACAATGCTCAGACGACGTGGTATGCACATTGATGATCATACATGTGCCTTGTGTATGCTAGGTGCTGAGGAGGAGTTGCTGCATATGCTCTTCCACTGTCCCTTTGCTTTAGCTTGTTGGTTCAGCATTAATGTTATTATTCCTAATTCTGATGATTTAAGCGTTCTTCTGGAAGGCATCAAGATTCAATAGAATGTCAGTTTCTTCATGGAGATTTTGGTTACAATGTGTTGGGCAATCTGGATGATAAGGAATGACTGCATTTTCAGACTTCTAGCTCATTCTATTCCTAGGTGCAGAGGGGTTTTCAAGAGAGAGTTTGCTCTAGTTGTGCTAAGAGCAAAGGCTGCTTATCACCCAAGAATTGATCAATGGATAGACAACTTTGTGTAATTTGTTGCTATCTGTTTTGTTTCTTTTTTGTTTGTTGAAGCTACTTTGTAAACTCTGTTGTACCTTTTTTTACACAAAAAGCAATAAAATTCCAGTAGGGGCTTTGCCCCTCCTGTTTCCTTCTTCAAAAAAAAATCTCACCATGCTTTGCTATCTCCGCATTCTCATCATCAAATTTTCCCTGCGGATCTGAAACACCACTGTATTGTGTCTTGGCCTCATGCTCCATTTATGATGGTGTTCCCAAAAATAAAAATTCTAGAATGAAAAAAGAATCTCGCCATGGTTTGCTATCTCTGCATTCTTATCATCAAATTTTCCCCTTTCATTTTCATGTCTACATATATTAGATTCGTTTAGTATCTGATATTTGTTTTCATGTCATTTTCACTTTGCTTACTATATGATACTTTGTTTTGCAGGATACATACAAATTGGAAATTCTAGGTGCTGCCAAAACATCAAGGTAACAGTCTGTTTGCTCCTCCTGCTACTCTTTAGGCATGCAATCCCAAGATGAATGAGAATAGTACTCACCACACGCTAGGAAAAAACAAGAGTAGGTGGTTTACAACAAATTTCTGCTCCTCGACAATTAATGAATGCTTTAGACGTTTCAAAAATGGTTTCCTGTTGTTTTATGTATTCCCTTCTGAAACTATTTAAATTGTTTTCATAAATGTTGTGAAGGTCAGTTTTATCTGAGCTATTCTGATATGTTAATGTTAATCCATGTGACTCATCACTGGTCACTGCTTGTACCCATTATGTAAAAGTTTTCGTGATGTGCTTCTAAGATGCACAGACCATTTTGAAAGTTGATATAACATTTCAGAGACAATATTGGAAACATAGAAAGACTCTTCTTATCTGGTCTCTTTGATTTGAATCACAAGATAGGTTCATTGTCAGTTCCTATTTCAAAGCTTATGCACAAGCTCATGAACTTTACTGTGAACACTGAACAGACATATCTCGGCTTCCAGAAGGATAAGGTACAACATACTATAGCCTAAATTTCACATTATCAAGCTTATTTACCTAACCAAAACTAATTTACCTAATACATGTATCTTCAGATCGAGTACATCCTGACAAGGCTACAAACGTACACACCTGACATAGATGGGCATCGGTGGACTGTGTTTCCAGCACCTGACATAAATGGACAGCATTGGACTCTTTTTCCACCACCGAACAACTAACTCAGCTACTATAACATCACGGCCCAGGGCTTAATAGTATTAATAGGATACTCATGCCAACAAGTTACAACTCCTTTTCCGGGAGCCCATCCTTAAAAACTACAAAGTTAAGCGTGCTTGGCTTGGAGCGATGGGTGACCGACCGGTAAGTTCTTACCAGGTGCGCACAAGTGAGGACAAAGTGCGCAGGAAAGGCTGGTGTTGGTCTGTGAGGATAGTCTATATCCTAGTTAAGCTGCCAGGATGTAAGCGTGCCCAGCCTCGAGGAGGCGGGACGTTACAAATGGTATCAGAGCCGACCCTTGTGGTTTCACGGGCGCGTGGTGTCAATTGCGCAAGCATGGTGCGCATGGCTGGTGTGGATCCGTCGTGGTCGCACAGCATGGCACATGCGCTGGCTCTGGACACACGGATGTGGCCAAGAGGGGATATTCCTGGCCTGAGGTTGATCCACGAGGACGTCGATCTTCTAAGGGGGTGAGTATGTAAGGATACTCATATCAACAAGTTGCAACTCCTTTTCCGGGAGCCCATCCTTTAAAAACTCCAAAGTTAAGCATGCTTGGCTTGGAGTGATGGGTGACCGACCGGGAAGTACTTACCGGGTGCGCACGAGTGAGGACAAAGTGCGCAGGAAAGACTGGTGTTGGTCTGTGAGGACAGTCTATGTCCTAGTTAAGCTGCCAGGATGTAAGCGTGCCCAGCCTCGAAGAGGCGGGACGTTACAGCAACTATGTTTAGCAGCAACATAGCAAGCTAACTTCTTGTGAGCCGAAGTTAGGAAGACCTTTTGCTAACCTAATATCAGAGACTATCTGCTACCTATACAGGCAGAGAACAAATGCCTGCCATATATTTGTCTACCACCTAAATTCTACTTGGTATTGTAATTATATGTATTTATGTAGCACCCAAGCTCTAATCGGTATTGTAATTATATGAACCACCTATGACATCTTGATGATCAATGCACACTACAAAATATGTAATGATGTTTTTAATAGTCTAGTTATTCTCCTTAAACCTACAAGTATAGTTTTTCACGGGTGCGTGGAGCCGCGAGCCAAGTTACTAGTTCCACCACATGCCTAGGGGGAAGACACAACGGCCAAGATACTTGCGCCGAGCTACTTGCTCCACAGCGTAGATCCACAGTCGGCAGCCAAGATGGATCTCTAGACATACAGGGCGTGTTTGGGACGCTGCATGCCGGCAGCCTAGCCCGACGACCAGGCCCAGTCTAGCCTCAGCCTGGGTTGGCCGGTGCAGGCTCCCGTGTTTGGGTGGCAGCACCCCACGGGGCTGGCCCAGTCTGGATTGTGTTTGGTAGCACACCTTGCAGCCCGGCCCGAAGCCAACTAACTCCAACTGCCACAGCCAGATCCTGTTTGGTTTTGGGCCAGGCCCACAACTACCTCCCACCACCTCAATTGAATTAGTAGAAACGAACACCAACCGCCATTCAGAACAGCATATTCAGAGTAACAATGCAAAGTCATCCAAATTTTCAAAGTAAAATCATGGCCTCAGACTAATGAAGATTAAAACAATGGAGTCATTGCTGCACTTAGTTTAACATAATGCAGTCATTACTGGACTGAATAAAACAACAACTTGTTGCAAAGTAGCCAAAGTAACACAACTGGAATGAAAGCACAGTTCAGCAACTCCTCCACCAGGGTGTCTTCATTGGCCTATTTGGGGCAGTGGCAGCTTCCTTATTCTAGCAATCACAGGAACAACACAGCAGTAGCCTCAGTCATTCATGTCAAATAAAAGTAGCTGCTTCACATGTTATATTGACATCATTGGCTTAGTAAGAATTGTTGGCCTCAGCTATGAGAAGAGGTGGATTTCTTCTTGTTTGTATCACTGGTGGCTCCTATCACAAAACAGAATTACCAAAACAAAGAACCAAATAGAAAAGAATGGAACCATTGATCACATCTTTGCTCTGCCATCAGCACAGAGGAGGGAGGGGCTGTTGCATTGCTAAGATGTTTGTCAATGGAAACATGCCAGAAATGTTAATAGAATTGCAAAGCCAGTTAAGAACCAAAAGTTAAGGAGCCACCTCTACATTTCCAGTTTGCATCATTGGCCTTTACATCTCCCCACATTAACCACCAAAAACCAAATCATAGAATAATTTAGAACAAAGTACCAACAGAGAGCAATTGCAAACATGGACTTGAACCATGGAAAGGCAAATAAGGGCAGCCAACAAAGGCCACCATTAGTTCATTACAATACCAGTCTAGATTGCATAAAGAGTACCAAATAAGGGCAGCCAACAAAGGCCACCAATAGTGCATTACAAGTTGCCTCATCCTAGTGGGCACAAATACCTACCAACTCTCCACTATTGTTAGTCACCATCCATCTAGACTAACCCAACAGGTCAGGTGCGTTGCTGCACAAAAGAGACACCTAAGTGTGGTCAAAAGGTGAAGAAGTGGGGAGGGGGTGGAGGAACTATACATCTCAACAGTCAACCCCCTCTGCTTCCTTGCTGTCCAAGCTGGATAGAACTACATATAGTAGTTTTTGGCAAGGTAAGTCCTCATCCAAACATCCCTATGGGCAGGCTGCATCTTCACATACCCTATGGCAATTGCCTTGTTCTCCAGCAGGTAGGTATAGGCTGTGATAAGAGCCTCAATGCTGAAGTTTGGCATCTCCATGACTGCAAGGTACAACTCAAGATCAACATGAGCAGCACCTGTCTCCTTCAAATCACTAGCCACATCCCTAAATGCATCTGACATGTTGGTCAGCATAAGCATCTCATCCTCAGTGAAATCCCCCTCTTCCTCTTGTTTCCCACAGCAACCTGGGGTACTTTCCCAGTGGTTTTGCTAGCTTCACCAAGTTTAGTTTCCTTGGGTTCCACCTTAGCATTCTTGCTCTCAGGGGTTTCTACCTTAGCATGCTGGCTTTCAGCTTGGTTAATGTTGGCATATCTTAGCGCAATCACTAGAAATAGATAAAGATACTAGTTCCCCGGCAATGGCGTCAGAAATGCCTGTCGACACTTCTTAGCGCACACCGACTAGAGTAAACATAAATACGACTAGCATCTGGTAGCTAAGCCTACTGCAAACCCGAACTACCACCAGAGAGGGGGTGTCACAATTCCTCCTCCGGCAACAGCCTAAGAATGCTAAGCTAAGCTAAACTCTAGTGACAACGTAAGACTGACCAAGGGTAACTCTGCAAGCGCACAGGTACCGCTATAGCACTTCAACCGGGTGAGTATTCCGGTGTTGAATTTGTAGTTCGCTCACGGGAAGCGGATTAAGACTCTCTAGCAAATGGGTGATGGAAACCCGTGGTGGTTCTACTCAATCTAAGCTATTGATGTTGATAAAGGGGGTAAGTGTTGATATAAGTGATAAAGTAAAGGTAACTAGTAGGTAGCTAGCTAGGTGGGAGGACAACGAGTGAGTAAGGACTCCTATGTATCTAACTATACTCCTGTGTTCTATTTTTACTAGTGTAATGACTCAACTAAACTAATGCCTAGACAATCTGTGTGATAGGGGAAGTCGGCGGACAAACAGGAGGGTTCATCCCCTGTTCCAGCGGACCTTTGGCTTATGGATGCCCTACTGCCTATCCCTGACGCAAATAGAGCCAACTGGGGGTCTACGTTCTGTCACAACCACCCCCGCTAATATACGTCGGAAAGTGAATGGATATACCAATCAACGATAAGGTGCATCCACTATTAAGCACTGGCCTAAGCACCTCGCCTAATCTAGTCTTAAGACTCTGGCTACCACGTAAGTAACCTTGGCCCCAGTTGGTAGTGAAACACACACAAAGGATCTAGACACTAAACTAGTTCAGACTCTACACTAATAAGACTAAGACACAACACTACTACACTAGTATAGCGAAAGCACTAAGTAAATACGAAAGTAAAGTACTCAAAGTAAATACTTAATAAAGTAAAGTAGGACTATATTAATATAAGAAAAGTACTTTGAAAGTAAAGGTACAAGAGCTATACCAGATTCTCCGGAAGACGACTGAGACCCGAGCTTCGCTCGACTCGACTCTAACTCCCACCCGGACTAGACTACACTACTCTTGATCTCCCAAGAGAGCTTGAGCTTGAGAACACTATTGTGAACTCCTTGGGGACACTTTACAATGAGGGACTAGGGGGGTATTTATAGTGGAGGTGGAGTAGGGGTTACTCCAGCGCCACGTCAGCGATCCGTGTGCTCTCCGCCATGCTCCGTTGGATAAAACCGACCTTCCCACCGACTTGAATGGACGTCTCTCAGTGTAGGACACGTGGGAGTCATGCGGGAAGGCGGTGGAAGCAAACCAACCATGAGGTGGGCCCACATGCAGGTCGGCCGACCTGGAGTTGGCTGACCTGTGGGTCCCACTAGCCTTCTAGAAGGTCCAGGGTGTCTTGGGAGTAGTGCCAAGGTGTCAGGCCACCAGGGCCTGGTCGGCCACTTGGACCTGGGGTCCCTGGCCCACCTGGCATCTTCCTCGTGCTATCCTGGCTTGTCACGTGTAGTCTTGTCCGAAGTTGGGTTCACTTGATATCTTGCTTGCTTCTATGTGGATCCTTGGTCCAATGTACCAATCGGGTGGAATGTTGATGTGTGGTACATTCGGATCCAGGATCAGGTTCTCCTGTAGCATGTCAGGCACCCTGTTTGGTGGTCAGATCCTGGTGAGACCAGAATCAGGTCAGTAGACCTGGGTTTCGGTCTCACAAGGCTTGTTTCCAGCTTTCCTGCATTTCACAAGCTAAGAGTACAAGTGGAACTTTATTAGTGATAAATATGCTCATGTGATGCTCATCTTCCTTCTATCGAGGACTATTGACGGGTTTCTGGGTGTACCAAAACTGGTCTTTATTCCCGTCAACAAGATCCCCCAAGCTTAACCTTTGCTCGTCCCGAGCAAACGATCAAAACTTGGTTCGATTGGATCAGGTATTATTACTAAGTTAACATCTCAATAGTACTAAGTGCACAACAAAGAACTTCTCCTTGAATGAAAAATTTAGCAATGTTAACACACCCATATTACTCCAGCACCCATGGGGCTTATGGCATTAACTCAGTCTTGGGATGTTGGAAGATAGAACAGTGTTGACTAGAGCATCTACTTTTCTCATTCTTTTAGCAAGTTTCATGCCTGTAGCACCTGGTTTTCAAAAGAATACCAAGGGCTAACTATATGTGTGCCCTGGATGTCCACACGACACATATAGTGACAAAAATGGTAATTATCAGAAGCAATGCTTTATTATATATCGAAACATATTTACATTAACACTTACATATATCAGAGTACAACGGAAACTCTTCCTAACCATCTATCTTCGGGTCGTCATACTCCACAGGGACGGTTGACTGGGGGAGCACTCGCCTAGTACATGCATAACTCCTTTTGGAAAACTGACCACGCTTCCGCTGCGCCACTTTGATCCACCATCTGGTACCCATCCGGGATTTTTATTGGTGACAACAACAAGCGTCAGCTCACCATGCTCAGCAAGTATAACACGAGGGGATGCAAGGCTCAAAAGGTTAGACACGGTTGAACTGCGGTAAGCATTTTTAGTTGCTCATATTTTACTTATTAAGCCTAAATTGCTAAGTTATGCTTAGGGTTCCTCCCAAGTGGATATAATTAATTATCATCAAGATTTACCATCTCCCAAAACCATCCATAGAACCATCTATCCCGAAAAGGATCCAGGCCGCTCATGACCATGAGCACGGCTGATATATCAGTTTGATCAAACACTGCTCAGAGGTGTACACTTTTACCTTGAGTCGTGATTCCCCTTTGCCCGAGGTAGCTAATCTCTTAACCCACTTCCAAGGTAAGTCGGCAAGGTCTCACTACGAAGCCTTTCACTAATTACCCTTACCAGTTAGTAGTCGCGAGGTTTCAGCATCTAGGCGAATGGAGGCCCCCTTCAAGACTGGCACACCTTGACCGCAGCCCAGCACACATCTTGACAGGCCAGAAGCCATTCTGCAACCTAGTCCCCCCTCTTGAGCCGAACGAATTCGGTAACTACTAACAAGCTAGAGAAAACTAGTTATACGACTAAGATCGTGCCCACTTTGATTCTCAAGGCTGTACGGATGTCCTGGGTTGCCGCTTTAAGATTAAGTCCTTATGGAGGGAAGACTAGAGCAACCAAAAAGCCCCAATGCTCTAGCCCCCTTCTGACCATGTTGCTCAAAAGCCTCATCTTAACCATTGATTCCATAAGTCATGAGTCAAGATTAACATTAAAACATTTGTTGATTGCAAGCTAAGCAAAACTAACCTTATGCATAAACCCAGGGTAAACAAGGAATAAGGATATCAAAAGACTAGGTAAAGTCCTTAGCATCATTTTAGACACATGCATATGAAAGTGATTAAATGGTTATTAGGTAGTAAGGGAACTCATATTACACTTGCCTTTGATAGGTTTGTCATCCAACTTTCCAATCTTCCAGGATCACCCTTGCATAGCTCCTTCTAACGATAGCAAACAACTGGCACAAGCATCTGAAGACAAACCTAGAAACAATACACCAAGCATTACAAAAACAAGCTAAAATGGTTCCTAACGCATAAGTCTATCGTGTGAGCGCAGAAACACCGAAAATAGGTTATGATGAGCTTTTGAAGTTTAATGGGTTAAATCATAAAATTGATATCTTGAATAAATTAAATATTTTGGGAGAATAAATTTAAATTACAGAAAAGAATTATGACATGATATCAAGGTCTAGCATGCAAGAAGGATGGTAATGAGATATCTCTGGCGAATAAATGCTAAAAGCTAATGGGATATTTGTAGGTGTACTGGAATTATATTTTGGATGGAGAATAGAAAGCTATATATGGCATGAGCATGATGAAATGACGGCATCAACAAGGTATATATATATAATATGATGTTTGTGTATACACGACTGCTAGTTGGCAGGGCGATAAGGATGTATATAGATGAAATAAAAAGAACATGGGCTAGCTGCACTATTTATAGAAGAGAAATAATAGGAATAGTATATTTATGAGGAAAAAGAGGACATATATATGCGTCAACATGAGGTGACGACATCATCGAGGAATAATCAAGGTATTTTTTATCTGTGTATGGGATTATTAATTAGCCTGTGTGTATGTGTCTATATACGTGTTCAGTAGATATGGCGTATGGATGATTCTTAATAGAATATGGACTTATGCATCATCAGAATATGTACAGGTTATTAGCTACAAAAGAAAGAAGGTTTATCGGAAGATAGCTAGGAGGATAGCACATGAAGACTTCTCACCGAGCTCTGGGATTGTCAGCGAGATGGCAACGTGATCGAGTTGTCCAACCATGAACACATGCCAGCGCTTGATGTCAGACGGCCAAGAGACGATGGGCCTGACGGCAAGAAGAGAGGAACTGAGGAGGTGTCCCATGAGACCTGGTATTTCTGGGATGAACAAAACATGGAACCGATGAATTAGCTAGAAGCTTCAAGGGGAAATCAGTGACCATGGAGCCTCTTACCAGCACTAGAAGGTAGCGGCGAGGTGCTCCGGCGAGCGGCGATCAAGGTTCGAGGATGGTGATCGATGATGGTACCCACAAACTCCAAGGAACCTGCCGAACAGCAACCGGTTGGCCTGCAGCATCAAGCGTCGTCGTCACCAGTACGGAGAGACGCCGAGGTCGTCCGCACACATAGAGGCAGGGTACGCAGCAGCTAGAAGACCTGTGGACGACAACCCACCGATAGACGGCAACCCAAGGGACTCTGATGAACGACAACGGCTTCTGCTATGGAACTCAGACAAAATGAGGGAGGACATGCCAAAAGCAGCAGCTTGAGATGGAGGGACAGGGGCATATATTTATAGGCTCGGCAAGGCAGCTGAGAGGACGTTCAGGCGGTGGCACTGATCGGCCGGCGCTGGTGGAGCTTTGCGTTAATGCCACCAGCCGCTTGAATAGTGGAAACTGAATGCATGCCAACTTCACGGTGTGGAATAGACAGGGTTAGGCGGCGGTGCTACATGTTTGGCGGTGGCAAATGAAACAGCAGCTTGTGCATGCAGCTAACTGATCCCTCCACTAAGATCCATGCAAAGAGAGATTAAGAGTGAAAGAGAGAGAAAAGTAGTGGTGAGACGGAAGCCACTGTTGCTATATTTAGTGGAAGCTAGTCTTGGACGTTAATGCAACACTGTAAGGGAGAGAGATTAAGAGGTACGATACGAACTTGGCACATGCAAATGTTTTGCTCGTGACTCTAAGTTTGTACACGGTACATGGAACAAAATAGAGTTGAGGAATAAATCAGGTGCAAAGAATTGAATATGGTGAGAAAGAAAAAGAGATAAAAGAAGCAAATTGAGTTTAGACTTGTTGATGGCTTTTTAAGACAACGTAGTGATCACGTGAACACAAAAAGAAATAGATAAATGAATGATCAAAGATTTGGAATGATGTCAAGGATTTTAGTCAAACAAGGATTAAAGAATTTAACTAAACAAAGTTTGAACTTTATTATTTTTTTGAAATAAATAGAGCAAAGCATATTTGAGGCTTAATCGAATTTTGCAAATTCTTTTTCACTGAAATAAATTAATGCAACCAACATGAATGCAACATCCCAACAAAATTAACTTAGAAATATTTTTAAAACCATTTTTATTTCACACAATTTGATAACAAACTAACTAAAGCTTGGATAATTTTAGAAAAAAATATTAAATCATTAATTTATTTAGTGTATTCTAGGCACAACCCAAAATGGAAATTTTGGGGTGTGACAATGCAAGAGGTTTTTGATAAGTTTTCAAAAGAAATCTTAATGTTCCTCAAATGGTTTCTCTCAAGTCACTCAAGTGGTGTATGAATCCTCACTAAGGCACATCATGTGTTTGCCTTTCAAAAACATCCTACCTCTAATAAGGCTTTATATGGAGCTTAAGTAGGTATGTCAAGGAATAGCATACTTGCAAGGCATATGTTGTCTTAGTTAAGAAAAAAAATGAAATCTTGGACCACAGAAGAGACTCATCATACCCTTAGATCAAGATGTAAGATGATAAGGATGGAATGGATGAATGGAATGAATGGTAAGGTGATGAGGAAAAGGTGGATGTATGGTGAATGAGGTTGCTCCTTTATTTGATGCTATCTCTCTTTCTACTTCTATTGAGACAAGGCTAGCTCTTTCTTCTCTCTCTTTTTTCACTCTTTTTTTTTCAATAGATGCCTAGCCTTTATGAGATGTGTCTCACCTAACAAATGATAACTGAGAGAGAATTTCTAACTTTGGAGCATGGAGCAACCCATAGGATAAAAATGGTGAAGGTGCGTACTTCCAGTGTAGAAGCAGCACAATAATGGTGGTATGGATGATGATGCGTGCTCCCAGTGTAGGAGTAGCATAATGATGATGGTGAGATGCGTACTCCCATGGTAGGAGTAGCATAAATGATGAATGGTGAGATGCGTACTCCCAGGGTAGGAGTAGTATAAATGATGGTAGTAAGATGCGTACTCACAGGGTAGGAGTAGCATAGTTGCATACTTCCGGATTAGAAGCAACATATTTTGTGGTCTGTGGATCTTGATCTTAGGGCCACGACAAACCTCTAACAAAGGTTCTACAAGTCTTAGCCAAACTCAATGCAAGCAAGTAGCTTATGTAGAAGGCTTTTTGGATATATCAAGGTATAAATGGCCGTGGTAGGAATTTCAACACCATTGAGGAACAATTAAGTTTTTCATTCATTTTAAAAGGAAATCTCTCGCAATCATGCGTGCTTAGAACAATAGAGTAGGGCTCCTATCTTAACTATCTCATATCTTACAACAGCTTAGACTTTGTTTTAGCACTCGCAACCCACAAAGTGATCAAGTTCATGGTGGTTAAAGGTGCCAAGTAATCCAGACTTAGAGAAGTGCTAAGTTGTAAACAAGCACTAGAGAAACATTAACTAGCAATTTCATCATCATTTCCATAGAAAGACTAGCACACATGAAGCATATAAACAAAAGGGAAATAATGCAATTAAATATTTTTAGGTTTTTGAATTTTTAGATTTTTTTAAATGCGAGAAAACAATAACTAAAATACAATAAGACAAGAATTAAATGAGGGGGATTGGAAACATACCTTGGCTGAACTTACCTTAGTGGGGGGAGGATCTCCCCCAAGCTTGTCTCTTGCTCACTGTTGTGAGAACCACTCGTTCCACTGGTCCCAGCGGTGCCCGTCCTCCGTAATGACGCCTTGGACCATGTCCAAGTTCTGTTGCATGATTTGCAACGTGGCTTGCTGCTCGATGTGTAGGTTTTCCACCTCCTGGGTGAGTGCTTCGATCTCGGTCGGCGGCTGACGCCTCCCTCTGCGAGGGCGAGGACTGTGTGCCCAGGAAGGTGTCCTGGAATGAGGAGGTGCTCCCATGTGGGAAGAGCTCACCTCCTCTTCCTCATTGTGTGCAGCATGAGAGGGGCCAGCTTGCTCCTGAGCAGCACGGGTTCGTGCTCTCGTCATTCTGTCCATCCCTGCAACAGGACAAGGTCTTCCCCTTCTATCCATGGTTAATGATGAGATATTATACAACCAAAATCCCTCGTTGGGGAGAGAGACTTCGAATGTATCCGTCCCATAAGGCATCTTAAGCGCACCTCTTGGATCTCTTTTGATTAGACCAACACGTATAAATATTTCTTCAAGAATAATTGGTCTCTCCGTAGGCATAAACTCGTAAATATTCCCCTCAAGTCAACCCAAGGTTTCAGCAATTCTAGTTCTGAACGAAGTGAATCCTGTGGGTGTTTCTTGAACAACAGAGTTCTCCCAAAAGTGTACTAGCATTTTAACAGGGGCAAACTTGATTTTATTAACCATGACATACATGAGTTGCATCTCTTTAAGACCTATCCTTGATAAGTCAGTCCTAGGGAAGAGGGTGATTGCAATCCAAAAGAACATAAACCTCAAGGTTGGATTATGAATTTGCTTGGGTTTAGGATTGGACCAGTCATTGGACACAGAGATTGATTTCCAAAAGACAGCAAGATTAAAATTTGCTAAAGCAACCTCTTCATCTAGTATGCAATCATGATCAAAACCTAGAGCAACACTCAACTCACTCCAAGACAGGTTATAGTCATTGTTAAACATGCGGAAACTAACACCCAAAGCATTTGATTCTAGCGAGCAAAGAAACTCTTGGGTGAGTAGCGTTATACCATGCTCAGGAATTTGCCAAAATGAGGACCAACCAATGGTATTAAAAACTATGGCAAAGTCGGTGCTCATACCTGTTTTGTCGAGGAGTTCTTGATCGAAGAGGGCGGAGTGCTGGAAACCGCAAGTGCGAAGAGTATAGAGCTTTCCTAACTTCTCATACGTGACCATGAGGATGTTAATAGGCTCCATCATCCTGCCAGGGATGATGGCAGGGACAAGTTGGTGCACTTGTTCTTCCTCCTCCCTCTCATGGCTCCTACTTTCGGATTGGCGAGAGCTCGAAGACGAGCCATTGTTGACATTTCTAATGCCACTCAGTGTTAGGTTGTCATCCCCAACATGGCGCCAAAAATGTTGGTACTAATAAATGCAACTGCTTCTAGAAATAAATATGGGATCCGCAAGTGCACAGATAATACCGATGTAGCATTTTAACCAGGAGTAATCCAGGTATCGTTATTTATAATTTTACCACTTTGAAGGGAATGCACTTTGGATAATGAGTGATGAGCAATGCACATGCGATAATGGAGAGCTTAACCTTGTCTCGTATCGATCATCTCATACGGGGTAAGTGTCACATAAAATATAGGAATGAATGATAATTGACATAAGATAAATGAGAGCATTTAGCCACATAAAATGATAGTAACCATCTCAACTTAGCACTCTAAGCTTATAACACTAGCATGGACTAGGACGATCTAGGGTATAATCCTATGTTATTCTAACTATAAAGTCAAAGCATGCAATGATTAGTGCAAGAACATCTAGCAATCATGGCGAGAAAAGGTTACATCTATGCATAGTGATATTACCAGGGAAGACTAGAGACATAGCAATGACTTCAATGTAATAGGGGTATTCTGCTAGACCTATACTCGGGAGAAGGGCTACAAAGGACTCAACAGGACTGTCACTCCCGCGATCTACCTCACGATCCGGAATATAGTGTGCAATCGCAGATAAATACGGTCCAGGCACCATGCCTACACAATATCTATCACTCACCCATTGGCCTAATGAGCAAGCGCTATACGATCCTATGCATAAACATAATTCTAGTCCAACTATGCTAAACATATAATCAAAGTAGACTAAGAACGATATAATTGAGAACATAATCAAATAGAGCAAAGTTAATTCTGATATAATAGAATAGAATAAAGTACTATTCATAGTATCACGAACAATGATGAATATTACAAGAATGTAGAGGGAAATTACCAAGAACTCCGACAGATCCGGACTCCAAGCTTGGCTTGATTCCCTCTAGATCTATTCCTATGTAGCTATGCTACTAAACTATGGAGCTCTAATTGAGATGGTGGCTCTGGCTTCTCTGAATTCTCTCAGATGAATGAATGGAGAATGAATTAGGGTTTTTCCCAAGGTCAGGGGCTCTGAATATATAGCCCTCTAGAATGCACCACAGCCCTCGGATCAAACCGACCTAAACGGACGATTATTATTCATCCTCAAAGGCGGTGGAGGCATAATCCGCGAGACTCAACCTGATTGGTTGAGGGGGAGGAGCGGCCGACTCCATGCCAGGGCGGCCACCTCTGGTCAATGCCAGGTGGGCCCCCGGTTTCAGGTGTCGCCTTCTAGAGTCTTCTAGAGTATACAATTTTACCCGTTCGGTCTTTATCTCTATGTAATCCCGACATATGGGCCTTCATTAGGTTCTTTCCTGATAACCCCCTGCAGAAATAGACAATCACCAAAACTCATGGAATTCTATTAGTGTAACCCCTATATCTAATAGGTGAACTCATATTAGTCCTTTCTCTTGCTGCGTTGATGGTATAAAATTGATACTTAATCACCGTCAACAAACTCCCCCAAGCTTACCTTTTGCTCGTCCCTGAGCAAAGATAGACTCAGTGATGGATCAGGAGTTGCTACAATGCTTTCACTCCTCATAAGTACACACGCGTTCAAACAAGAACTCTCCTCCGGATTAGAGTGAACTATTCTGACTCAAAACTTACTCATATTACCTTTCACCATGGGGCTTGTAACCGTCACTTGGGTCTTGAGTTATTGAAAGATAGAACGGTCAAGTCAAGCGCCATGTTTCTCACTCATTGATCAACTATTATTCCGGAGTTTTTGCAAAGTTTTGAAATAAAACTCAGAGTTCCTTGTATGAACCTTTCAGGTCTCTCATTTGTGGTATTTCTGGATCCTCTCCAAGGCATGAGTAGTGTATGCCTTCTCTCTCCTCTCAAATATGTGGTATTTGTGGAACTAAGACATAGTGGAAAGTGCCTTCTCTCTCTCACCCTACTTTCTATTAGGCTTATGCGGAGCTCATAGGTGGGGAGACGCTCAAACTCACTTGCATATATTGCATAGTTAAGCCATGGATCCAAAGGAATTAAAATAATAATAAAGTCATATGTGCATGTGAATGAGGGAATGGGATGAATGATAGGATGATGATGATAGGAAAATGATTATGAGGAGTGATCACTTGGTGAACATCTACTTCTACACTTGCTCCTTTGGGGATAACATGACTCCTTTTATTCGGAAACTTTGAAACTTCTTGAAGGAAGGACTTGGCTACTCTTTCTCTTTCTCTCTTTTTTCTCTTTTTTTTAGAGCAACCAATCCTCTGAAAACAACACTTTAGCAACGGGGAGTGTATAACTTGAAATGATAATGACTGGAGCTTTTATGTAGGTAATGGAACGGCGATGATTATTTCTAGATGTTCACTCCTAGGATAGGAGTAGAACCTTTTTCGATGAAGTGAAATGAGTGGCGTATGTATATGTGGATGGATGGATGGATGGATGGATGCGTACTCCCAGGGTAGGAGCAGCATAGGTGCGTATCTCCAGGGTAGAGACAGCACATCAAATGGGGAAATGCGTACTCCCAGGGTAGGAGCAGCATAAGTGCGTATCTCCAGGGTAGAGATAGCACAATATGTGGTAGATATGGATCTATATGTAGGTGGTACTTCTAGGGACAGAAGTACTACAGAATGAATGTAGTATCTATAAAATGGGTGCATGCTTCTGAGGACAGAAGTAGCATAGATCAATGGATGGAGAGCACATAATATTGACTTTAACTGCATAACTGATTCCTTATGGGTCCACAGCATAACTACACTCAATGCCTATAAAGACTACACTCAATGCTACAATATGATCTATATAAATAGATAGGTTTTCCTAATCTAGTAAGCATGAATATATGGCTATGGTAGGAATTTAAACTCTCATCATAAAGAAACTCATCATGCAGGATTTTAATATTTTCAAATAAATTCTCCAGAACTCTAGTATCTCTAGGAACAAGATGGACAGCAGCTCAAAACTTTCCCATATCATACCCGTCAACCACCTAGACTTAGATCAAGTGTTTGCTACCCACAAGTTTCAGGTTCAGAGCAAATCTCAAATCTAAACAGTTGTGTCCAAAACTCGGGAGAGTGCAAGGTTGAAAACTAGGTACTTGAAAGGAATTACGGCAGAGCAACTATTCATCATCTCCATGTAGAGTTTATTCTAGGGACTACTTTCAAGACAGATTGCAAGAGCTCTCCAAAAGGTAGAAAAAGATAAATAAGGAAATCTTTCTGGGTTTCTATGGTTATGCATCTTTTTTAGTTGTTTTAACAAAGCACACTCTAACAAGGCATAAATAGATAAGTTGGAAACACTTAGCTTGGTACACGGGGGATGCTCTCCCCCAAGCTGGATGTTGACATAGTCTGCTGATGTTGCTGACAGGCAGTGAAGACGTTTTAGTCCTCCTGGAGTGCCGTAGATGGTTGCTGTTGGGGACAGCACTTGAATGTTGCGGGCAGCACTCCGACAGGGGACTGGATGTCCTTCTGCCTATTAGCTCTTCTTGATCCTTGATGTTCTATGAAGCTCAAATAGACAACAAAGCTTGTGGAACTGATTAAGCGTTAGTGATAAACCCTCTAGGCCTTGGTTGTCTAGAACTTTTCTAACTTAAACTTATTCTAACAGGATCTCAAGAAATATTTTTATCTTTTTATTATTTAAAGAATGCAGACAGGGAAAGATAAATATGCTGAGAAATTATTTTTGTGCCACCACAGTGAATGATTATCCACATGGGGCTTAACGATTTTCTGGATGCAAAAGCACAACATCTTTATTTTCTTTTCTAATGCAGAGATAATAACACAAGGATATAACTAAGATGCAAGTAGGGAAATAAATATTCTAAGGTAAAAAATACAATGCTGAAAAAGTAATGCTGATAAATACCAAGTTACCTCTTGGCGCGGCGTTCGGTGGTTTTAAGTCCTCCGAACAGGACTTGTCATGTTCGCTCATTTGTCAAGGGGCGCATTGGCTGGCGCCTCTGATGACGTCGCCTCGTGTGTAGGAATTGATTCTGATTTTGCTTTTACCTTCCACACCTTCTTTGTTGGAGGGGGTGACCTTGAGGAGGAAGCTTCTTGGGGCACTTGTTTTTCTTCTGCTGGTAGCACCTCTTCTTCTTTTGCAATGTTCTTCTCTTCTGGGTATCGATCTTCATATCTAGACACTTCTCCCTCATAGTCAGCCCATCCATCTGTAGTGATGTTCTTCTTGTTCTTGCAACGGGTACGCTGCCTTCTCCTTGCTCTGTTCTTCTTGGGCTCCTCAGTGATTATATAATTATTGTTGAAGTAGCGGCATACCTTCTCAGTGGGAAAGTGGAAATGAATCTCTCCTGTTCCAATGTAGATGATAGCTCTGGTGGTGTTGAGGAACGGTCTCCCTAGGATGATTGGAGGGTCGTAGTCATCTCCCATATCAATGACTAAAAAGTCTGTGGGGACATAATGGTCATCTATCTGGATGAGGACGTCCTTCACTTCTCCTTCGACGAAGCGGAATGTCTGATCTGCCATCTGTAGCTGTGCATAGGTGGGCTCCAAAGGCATAGCACCATATAGGTATTCATAGGTTACCTTGGCCATAATGTTGACGCCCGATCCGGTGTCACAGACAGCTTTATTGAAAGACCTTCTGTTGATGGAGCATTGAATGGTTGGGACACCTGGGTCATCTTTTTTGATAAGACGTGGGGACCTAAGCAGGTGGTCATGCTCCTTGTAGACTGCAGTGACCATCCTTACTGTCTCCGTCTTCTTGGTCTTCTTATCCTTGGTCTTGTTCTTCTTAGCTGGATTCTTCTTCTTCTCATTGTTCTGCTGATGAGGGTGTGCTGGGAACTACAGCACTCTGTTCTTGAAGAAGAAGGTCTCTCTCTTGCCCTTGATGTTGAAGATGATCTTGGCAGTGTTGGCATACATAATAGCTCCAGCAGTGTTCAAGAATGGTCATCCTAGAATGATGGGGGACCTTTCGTCACTGCCTGTATCCACTACCACGAAGTCTGCAGGAACATACGAGTTGCCCACTCGTACACATATGTCTTCTTGTATTCCCAAGGGGACACGGAGTGACTGATCTGCAAGCTGTAAGCACATGGTTGTGCATATTAAAGGACATCTGAATAACTTCTCATATGTCACTCTTGGCATGATGTTGATGCTTGCACCGAAATCACAGATTGCCTTATTGAAGTTGGTACTTCCAATGGAGATCGGAATGACTGGTCTCCCTGGATCGCCCTTCTTGATTGGCAGAGTTGAATCTATCCATGACCCTTTCGATGGGTTACTCCAGCTACTTTCTGCATTGAATATATCAACAAGATTTGCAGTTTTGAGCTCTTCCGATTGTCCTGCCAGTTTACCTTGGCCGGCGGAGGGAGCAAAGTTGGCAAGCTATTGTACCTGAGACTCTAGTATTTTGTTGAAGCTGAGCTGATTCTTGATGGCATTGGAAAAGCCATCCATTCTATTGCTGATGGTCTCAAGGGCTTTGTCATTTGATGCCAGCTTCTTGGACAAGTTGTCCATCAACTTGCCTTGATTCAGCACTAACTCTCTCAAAGGCGGTTGATTGTAATTATTGTAGGAGGAGCTTGTTACCTTGATAGTTGCCCGAATAATTGCACGAGTAGTTAGGCCTCTGCTTTGTTGATTCCAACCTTGATTCTGGCGAGGACGATAGTAATTGTTGTTGTTGTTGTTGTTGTTGAGGTAGTTCACGTCCTCCTTCGGCTACGGGCGGTTAGCACTGTGTGCCCGGTCTCTCCACACTCTTCACATGTCATGCGAGCATCATGTATATGCATGACTTCTTTCTTCTCCGTGGCTCTCTCATCGAGCCTCTTCATTAACAGGTCCATTTTGGCAGACAGCATGTCCACCTCCTTCAGCTGGTGCATTCCTCCACCTCTCTTGCGGGTCTCGAGTTCTTTCTTCACTCCAACCTTGGTTGGATGCCATCTTCTCCACAAGAGCCGTGGCTTGAGGAATAGTGAGTGATAAGAATGCACCTCCGGCGGGCATCCATCGTCTCACGTGTGCTTTGTTCTTGAGCCCATGGTAGAATGTCTGCATAAGCAACCAATTCTCCATGCCATGATGAGGACATTCGAGGATGTAATCTTGAAAGCGCTCCCAAGCTTCTGGGACAGTCTCATCATGTTGTCGCTGAAAGCTTGATATCTTCCCACGAAGAGCATTTGTCTTGCCCATGGGAAAGAACTTCGCCAAGAAATTGGTGGAACATAGTGCCCACGTAGTATTCTTCTCCTTATTGGCGTAAAACCACTGCTTCGCTCTCCCCAAAAGTGAGAATGGGAAGAGGCGAAGTAGTATAGCATCTATGGGGACATCCTTGATAGTGAATGTGCTACAAATCTCCAAGAAGTGTTGGAGATGAGCACTAGCATCTTCATGGGCCTTCCCACAGAACTGGCTTGCTTGCACCATGTTGATTAGCGCAGGCTTGAGCTCAAAAGCTCTATCGATGTCCGCAGCTGGTCCAGTACGAATGTTGTCCGTAGTGGGAGCTGAGAACTCGCGGAGCGACTTGTTCGCCATGGCTTCAAACGCTGGTGTCAAGTCTCGAACGAAAGATCGACTTTCTGCTTCTGACAAACTTTCAAGTTGAGCTGATGATGATGATTGATTGGTCTTCTTCAACTTGTTTCTAGTCTTCCTGAATAAAGCTTCTGGATTGTCAATATAGTTATCAGGAAGAGTTGTCTTTTTCATACATTACCCTGCATAAGATATAAAATAAACAAAAGACAAGGGTAAGGCTGTATGAGTTGAGAATGGTGGCAGCGCTCAATCTCATTATCTAGTGCAATGCTGCTCATTATCCATTGGCTTTCAACCTTCCCCGGCAACGGTGCCAAAAATGCTTGTTGACATTTCTAACGCCACTCAGTGTTAGGTTGTCATCCCCAACATGGCGCCAAAAATGCTGGTACTAATAAATGCAACTGCTTCTAGAAATAAATATGGGATCCGCAAGCGCACAGATAATACCGATGTAGCATTTTAACCAGGAGTAATCCAGGTATCGTTATTTATAATTTTACCACTTTGGGAAGGGAATGCACTTGGATAATGAGTGATGAGCAATGCACATGCGATAATGGAGAGCTTAACCTTGTCTCGTATCGATCATCTCATACGGGGTAAGTGTCACATAAAATATAAGAATGAATGATAATTAACATAAGATAAATGAGAGCATTTAGCCACATAAAATGATAGTAACCATCTCAACTTAGCACTCTAAGCTTATAACACTAGCATCGACTAGGACGATCTAGGGTATAATCCTATGTTATTCTAACTATAAAGTCAAAGCATACAATGATTAGTGCAAGAACATCTAGCAATCATGGCGAGAAAAGGTTACATCTATGCATAGTGATATTACCAGAGAAGACTAGAGACATAGCAATGACTTCAATGTAATAGGGGTATTCTGCTAGACCTATACTCGGGAGAAGGGCTACAAAGGACTCAACAGGACTGTCACTCCCGCGATCTACCTCACGATCTGAAATATAGGGTGCAATCGCAGATAAATACGGTCCAGGCACCATGCCTACACAATATCTATCACTCACCCATTGGCCTAATGAGCAAGCGCTATACGATCCTATGCATAAACATAATTCTAGTCCAACTATGCTAAACATATAATCAAAGTAGACTAAGAACGATATAATTGAGAACATAATCAAATAGAGCAAAGTTAATTCGATATAATAGAATAGAATAAAGTACTATTCATAGTATCACGAACAATGATGAATATTACAAGAATGTAGAGGGAATTACCAAGAACTCCGACAGATCCGGACTCCAAGCTAGGCTTGATTCCCTCTAGATCTATTCCTATGTAGCTATGCTACTAAACTATGGAGCTCTAATTGAGATGGTGGCTCGGCTTCTCGAATTCTCTCGAGATGAATGAATGGAGAATGAATTAGGGTTTTTCCCAAGGTCGGGGGCTCGAATATATAGCCCTCTAGAATGCACCACAGCCCTCGGATCAAACCGACCTAAACGGACGATTATTATTCATCCTCAAAGGCGGTGGAGGCATAATCCGCGAGACTCAACCTGATTGGTTGAGGGGGAGGGGCGGCCGACTCCATGCCAGGGGCGGCTGCCTCTGGTCAATGCCAGGTGGGCCCCCGGTTTTAGGTGTAGCCTTCTAGAGTCTTCTAGAGTATACAATTTTACCCGTTTGGTCTTTATCTCTATGTAATCCCGACATGTGGGCCTTCATTAGGTTCTTTCCTGATAACCCCCTGCAGAAATAGACAATCACCAAAACTCGTGGAATTTTGTCAGTGTAACCCATATATCTAATAGGTGAACTCATATTAGTCCTTTCTCTTGCTGCGTTCACGGTATAAAATTGATACTTAATCACCGTCAACAGCCATCACCCTTCTTTTTGCTAGACTTTCGGTAGGGATTCTTCATCCTAACTACACTAGTGGGCAAACAAGACCAAGCTTTCTACTACACTACTAAGAGAGAAAGGGAAATGTTTTTGGTTTTTTGGGTTTATGACTACTACTACACTGGACTTGAGAAGGCTTGAAACACTAAGAGAGAAAGAGAAGGCCAAGTGAGCTCGAGATGATTCTGCTAGTTGTGGTGTGGGATTGAGCTCACATTGGGGTGGTATTTATAGGGGTGAAAGGGCAAGGCCAAACCAGCCAAAGGGCAGGTCGGCCGACCACCTCCTAGGGCCATGTGCTCTTGTGTCTTACTTTAGACAAGGAATCTAGCCTCGTGTTTGCAAAAAGTCAGGAAGATGGGCAGAATCACTGGTCGGCCGACCAGTGATCTGGCACCCCACCACTTTGGACATGTTTTGTCTGGTTGTCTGATAAAGGTGGTGGTGGTCCTGGTCCCAGATTCCTGCTGGTTGATTCAGATTCCTATGTCTAGTGTTTGGTGAAAGAGAAAAGGAGAGGGCAAAAGTGGAGACAAGAATAAAGGTTGTCTCCAGGCATGCATTGCTGTTCCCTATGCTTGCTTTGGCTGTTGGTGTGTTCCCTAAAGCATTCTCATGCTTAAAGTAGCATCCTAAGCTAAAGTGATGAGCATTGCACCATCTCTCTTCGAATTCTGGCTAGTGGGATGGGCATAGGATCCAAGAGTGTCAGCAGTGGGAGATAGCTGGGTGCTTGGTGGGACCAAGTCCAGTCGGCCGACCTGGGCTTGTGAGCCCCAGGGCACCCAGTGCACTTCCTTGGATCCCTGCTTCTAGCCAGAGTGAAGAGAGAGGTGGTGGACCCCAAAGGTAGGTCGGTCGACCAGGCCTTGGTGGCCCCACCAGCTCAGCTTTTGTCTAAACACCCTTCTCAAGTTTTATTACCTATATCTAACTTTATTTTATTGAAATGAAAAGTATGCAGTTATGAAAGTAAACATGCAATTGAAAAGGGAAATGCAGAATTGAAATGCATAAAAAATAAATATGAGATAACTACTAACATAACTGGTCAGCGGAGGGCTCCGTGTTTTAGGTCCATAGAGCAGGACCTCTCCTGTCGGGTTCATTCAGTGGACACCTCAGTCGGTCCCGGAGATGGGGACCTTGAGGGTGTCTCCTTCTTCTGCCATTCTTGCTTGACTTCGGCTGCCGGTTCGGCGGGTTCTTCTTTTGCTTCGGCCTTCTTGGCCGGCTTGGCGGTCTTAGTGTTCTTCCGACGATGGTGTTGACGACGTGGCTTCTGGGGTGTTTGTGCCTGCATGTTAGCTTTAAAACCATTGAAAGGCACATTCACATACCGTCCTTGGACTGACATGTACATCTCGCCATGTTGCACGTAGATGGTTGCGTCCACCGTGTTCAGGAATGGTCGTCCCAGGATGAGCGCGTCGACGTTGGCTCCCATGTTCAGCACCAAGAAATCGACAGGGACATACTCATCTTTAATTCTGAGTAAGATGTCCCGTGCCAACCCCTCGGGAAACCGGATGGTTTTGTCCGCCATCTGCAAACGCACATATGTAGGGTGCAACGGGCTCTCTAACAGGTTATCATAAGTTACCTTGGACATGATGTTGACACCGGATCCAAGGTCGCAGAAAGCGTTGTCGAAGATCTGCGGTCCGATCTGGCAAGTGATCGTCGGCATGCCAGGATCCACCGTTACCCGAACAGAACAAGAATGAGGCTTACCGAACCTCGTAGTTACCAGCCTGACGCCCTCAATAGGGTCCTCAGGTTTTGTCGGAATCTTACCTTGCTCATAAGTGGGGACAGTTGCTGCTAATTGAGCTAACTGGTTTTCTAACATTTTATTAAAGCTCAATTGATTTTTCATAGCAGAGTTAAAGCTATCCATTTTCTCACTAAGACTTTCTAAGATCTTGTCATTAGCCATTATTCTTCTATTAAGACCATCATTAATTTTAATTTGACCAAAGACAAGTTCTTTCAAGGAAGGTTGGTTATTGAAAGAATTACCAGAATTATTATTGTAACCCATACCTTGGCCTTGGTAGAAGGGGTGTGAACTCCATTGCGGTTGTTGGGGCCGATTCCTATTGTTGAAGTGGTTGTTGTTATTGTTGTTGTTGTTGTTGTTGTTGTTGTTGTTGTTGTTGTTGTTGTTGTTGCTGACGAAGTTCACCTCCTCCTGAGTCATGGGGCGGTTGTTGTCCGAATGGTCCTCCTCTCCACAAACCTCACACCATGGGTCAGTACCCACGGCACAGATAGTGGCAGGAGTCTGTATGGCCTCCACTTCCTTGTTAGAGGACGATCCCTCTATCTTCTTCATCAGGAGGTCCATCTTGGCAGAGAGCATGTCCACCTCGCTAAGGGCGTGGACACCTCTCTTCTTGGGCTGAAGGCGCTCTTCGTTCCATCCTTGGTTGACCACCATCTTCTTGATGAGCTCCTTGGCATCCCTGACATTGTGTTGCAGGAATGCCCCTCCAGCGGAAGCATCAAGGTGACTCCGGGCTACTCCAGTCAACCCATGGTAGAAACCTTGAATAATGAGCCATTCGTCTATCCCGTGGTGGGGACAGGCCTGAATGTACTCATTGAGACGTTCCCATGCTTCGGGAAACGTCTCGTCGGACTTTTGTTGGAAGCTTGAGATCTTCCCGCGCAGGACACTCGTCTTGCCCGCGGGAAAGAACTTCTTGAGGAATGCATTGGCACATCTGTCCCAAGTTGTCACCTCGGTCTTGTTATTGTAGAAACATTGCTTCGCTTTTCCCAACAAAGAGAATGTTAAAAGACGAAGGCGAACGGCATCTGCAGTGACGTTCTTGACCGTGAAGGTGTTGCACACCTCCAGAAAGTGTTGGAGGTGAGCATTGGCATCCTCATGTGGCTTTCCACAGAATTGATTCGCTTGCACCATGTTGATCAGTGCAGGCTTGAGTTCAAAAGTCACATCGCCCAAGTTCACGTTCGGACCCGTAGCGACAAAGTCGGCTGACGGCCACGAGAACTCAGCGATGGTCTTCTGAGCCATGACTGCCTCAACAACTAGTGCGGGACTTCCTTCCACAAACAGTTCAGGCTCTAAGATGATTCTCTGAGGAGGGACTAGACTGCGTCTAGCTCTCTTCAGCAACTTCTCAGGATCTTCGATGAAGTTCGATGGCAGACTGAAACCGCTCATGCACAGTCTAGAAAAGGATGATAACAAAAACACGGCAAGTGAAGGATAAGCCCCTAACACTACGGATGCTTAGATTAAGAGTAGACCACGGATTCCAATTTACTAGAGATTCTTAATACGGTGCTTCCCCGGCAACGGCGCCAGAAATGCTTGTTGGCAGATCTTAGCGCAATCACTAGAAATAGATAAAGATACTAGTTCCCCGGCAATGGCGTCAGAAATGCCTGTCGACACTTCTTAGCGCACACCGACTAGAGTAAAGATAAATACGACTGGCGTCTAGTAGCTAAGCCTACTGCAAACCCGAACTACCACCAGAGAGAGGGTGTCACAATTCCTCCTCCGGCAACAGCCTAAGAATGCTAAGCTAAGCTAAACTCTAGTGACAACGTAAGACTGACCAAGGGTAACTCTGCAAGCGCACAGGTACCGCTGTAGCACTTCAACCGGGTGAGTATTCCGGTGTCAAATTTGTAGTTCGCTCACGGGAAGTGGATTAAGACTCTCTAGCAAATGGGTGATGGAAACCCGTGGTGGTTCTACTCAATCTAAGCTATTGATGTTGATAAAGGGGGTAAGTGTTGATATAAGTGATAAACTAAAGGTAACTAGTAGGTAGCTAGCTAAGTGGGAGGACAACGAGTGAGTAAGGACTCCTATGTATCTAACTATACTCCTGTGTTCTATTCTTACTAGTGTAATGACTCAACTAAACTAATGCCTAGACAATCTGTGTGATAGGGGAAGTCGGCTGACAAACAGGAGGGTTCATCCCCTGTTCCAGCGGACCTTTGGCTTATGGACGCCCTGCTGCCTATCCCTGACGCAAATAGAGCCAACTGGGGGTCTGCGTTCTGTCACAACCACCCCCGCTAATATACGTCGGAAAGTGAATGGATATACCAATCAACGATAGGGTGCATCCACTATTAAGCACTAGCCTAAGTACCTCGCCTAATCTAGTCTTAAGACTCCGACTACCACGTAAGTAACCTCGGCCCCAGTTGGTAGTGAAACACACACAAAGGATCTAGACACTAAACTAGTTCAGACTCTACACTAATAAGACTAAGACACAACACTACTACACTAGTATAGCAGTGCACTAAGTAAATACTGAAAGTAAAGTACTCAAAGTAAATACTTAATAAAGTAAAGTAGGACTATATTAATATAAGAAAAGTACTTTGAAAGTAAAGGTACAAGAGCTATACCAGATTCTCCAGAAGACGACTCCGGAGACCCGAGCTTCGCTCGACTCGACTCTAACTCCCAATCCAGACTAGACTACACTACTCTTGATCTCCCAAGAGAGCTTGAGCTTGAGAACACTATTGTGAACTCCTTGGGGACACTTTACAATGAGGGACTAGGGGGGTATTTATAGTGGAGGTGGAGTAGGGGTTACTCCAGCGCCACGTCAGCGATCCGTGTGCTCTCCGCCATGCTCCGTTGGATCAAACCGACCTTCCCACCGACTTGAATGGACGTCTCTCGGTGTAGGACACGTGGGAGTCATGCAGGAAGGCGGTGGAAGCAAACCAACCTTGAGGTGGGCCCACATGCAGGTCAGCCGACCTGGAGTTGGCTGACCTGTGGGTCCCACTAGCCTTCTAGAAGGTCCAGGGTGTCTTGGGAGTAGTGCCAAGGTGTCAGGCCACCAGGGCCTGGTCGGCCGACCTGGACCTGGGGTCCCTGGCCCACCTGGCATCTTCCTCGTCTTTGTCCCGGCTTGTCACGTGTAGTCTTGTCCGAAGTTGGGTTCACTTGATATCTTGCTTGCTTCTATGTGGATCCTTGGTCCAATGTACCAATCGGGTGGAATGTTGATGTGTGGTACATTCGGATCCAGGATCAGGTTCTCCTGTAGCATGTCAGGGACCCTGTTTGGTGGTCAGATCTGGTGAGACCGAGAATCGGGTCGATGGACACAGGTTTCGGTCTCACGGGGCCTGTTTCCGGCTTTCCCGCATTTCACAAGCTAAGAGTACAAGTGGAACTTTATTAGTGATAAATATACTCATGTGATGCTCATCTTCCTTCTATCGAGGACTGTTGACGGGTTTCTAGGTGTACCAAAACTGGTCTTTATTCCCGTCAACAGTTAACCCCTAGAGGCTCACCAGACCCCAAGTTCATACTTCCTAGTTGCCTGTGAGTGGCCAAAGATGGCCTCCATCTCATCGTAGAATCTAATGGGGCAGTTTAGAAACTCAGCATCTTTAGGATGGTCCTGCAGGTCAGCACACAGATTAAGATAGGAAGGAAGGGGAGTAGGAAAGAAATGGACATGGAGGCAGATTGAACCATTTTCTACCTTGCAGTGACCAAGGTAATGGTCTTGCTCTAGCATAATAGCATTAGTATCACTGTCCCACAAGGTAGCACTAAGATCTTTAAGCTTGCTGATCCTAGACCACTTCTGCCTCCATTTCCTAAGGTGATTGTACACTTGAGTGGGGCTGACCACATCTCCAGTATATTCCTTAAGGCATTTGGCAACAAGGTTCATATCTTTATCTTTGAATACCTTATCAGGCCTAGTACCATCACAAAGCAGTTGGGCCATCCTCCTAAGCACAAACCCAAAGGTGTTGTTATTCCACCTCATGGGTCCAAATGGCAGTGGTGGAGCTGCGGCGAGCCGCCCGGCTTCAACACCACCACCGGTAGTCTTTGGAGCTGCGACGGCGGAGAGCTGCTACCCCAAGCAGCTCATCAAAACCATCACCAACAGCACCAGCAGCCACAAACACAGCAGCAGGTTCAGCAGCCATCCTAAGCATGAAACCAATAGAGGAGGGTTGAACTTATAAGAGCAGTGCATGTGGCCAACAAAACAAGTGGCCTCAGTTATATGAAATTAAAGACATCAGATCAAAATTAGAATGATACAACATCACTGGCTAGAATAACATAATCCAAACAGAATTATTACAGAAATTGTCTTAGGTTGTCCAAGCAAATATCACAATACCAGATTAAAACCACATGTTCCATGCCAGGGAAAATAAACTTGAGTCGTCCAACAATAAACATAGCATGATTAGGTCCTATAGTTGCCCCTACCCTCCCACATAGCATTAGCAATCTCATCCCTCCTAACTCCCATGGTTGTTGTGTCTTCAGCCTCCAAATCATCAGGCACATTAATTGGGTGGTTGGGTGGCAGCCAGGACTCATCAGGAACCATCGTGTCTTCCCCAAAACCCAGTATCCAATTGTGCAGAATGCAGCAGGCTTGGACAAGCTTTACTTGAGTTTTGTAGGGATGGAAGGGTTTGTTGTACAGAATCCGAAAGCGGTTCTTCAAAGCACCAATTGCCCTTTCAACTATGACCCTAAGTGAGGAGTGCCTTAGGTTGAATAGTTCCCTTGCATTTTGGGGCCTGTTAGTGTTGCTGAACTCAGACAAGTGTTACCTGACCCCCTGTAGGGAGGCAGGTAACCATTGCGGCATGCATACCCAGCATCTACAAGATACATTTTTCCTACAATTGGAGGAGGTAATTGTGTGAAGATTGGGTAAAGCCTACTATGGACAGAACTAAACAACTAGTAGTTACCTTCAGGGACACTGAACCCATCATTTCTTTCAATGGCATCAGCTAAAATGTGGGCATCATATGCAGACCCCTCCCAACCAGCTAGGACATAAGTAAACTTGAGATCAAATCCCACAACAACCATAACATTTTGAGTAGGATCCTTCTTCCTACCCCTGAAAGCCTGCTGCATGCGCCTAGGAACCCTGGCTAGCACATGTGTTCCATCTATGGCAGCAACAACATCCTAGAAAAAAAAAATCCCATTTGGATAAGTGAAAGGTGTTTTGGCTAGTTTGTTAATTTACAATGTTGTGTACAACTTCAGAATGACAATTACCTTGAAGTAAGGATTCCATCTAGGGCTGCCAAGTATTTTTGGGTCAGGGGCAGATGAGGGTGGCTTGATCATCTCAGCTCTAATCTCACCAACAACATAGAGGACTTGGTGAAAGTGTCTATGGACAGTCTCAATTGACCTTGCAAAGGACTGGTGAACCACTCTAAACCTCTAATTATGTCCCACTATATGCAGGAACAAAGCAACTTGTTCTTCCACAGTACACCCAGCCTTCTCTGGAACTAAGCCCCTGCTCCTAAAAAGCTCACACAGTGCAAAGAATGGAGCCCTAGTCATTCTAATCATGGACAGGCACTCCCTATCAGTGGACATGTATATGGCTTTTAGGGTACGCTGCCTGTGCTGCTCAACATCAGTCCTCGGATCATACAACAGTGGATCAGGCTCAGGGACACGATGCCTAATCCTACTAGCAACAAAGGAAGTCATAACCACAACCAAAGAAGCAGCATTCTTGGCCAACTCATCCCTTTTCTTGGCAAGTTCCATCTACATGCATAAATATTGAAGACACACATAAATTTATTTACCCTGGCATGGCATCAGCATGGATTCAATCTAGTAAATAAAACAAGAATCACGGCGAAATGAAAATCATGTTTCCCAGTGATTCTGGACATCATCATCGACATGTACCCAATCACAAACAGAAAACAAGCATCATCATCAACATAATCCCAGTAAACATTGCTGCAAGAGCACAGGTGTTTTGGAGCAGCATCCCACACAAGGCAACCCTAATCCGACAAAATCAACCTTCACAAAGCATCACTTGCAAAGCTAACCATATAAATCGACATATCCATGTACAGGAACACGGGAAGGGGGGAAGAAAGATGCGTGGGGATGGATTTCACCTCGGGTTCGTCCGCGGAAGAACAAGGAAGAACCGGAAGACGAGGAACATAATCCCAGTAAACATTGCTGCAAGAGCACAGGTGTTTTGGAGCAGCATCCCACACAAGGCAACCCTAATCCGACAAAATCAACCTTCACAAAGCATCACTTGCAAAGCTAACCATATAAATCGACAGATCCATGTACAGGAACACGGGAAGGGGGGAAGAAAGATGCGTGGGGATGGATTTCACCTCGGGTTCGTCGGCGGAAGAACAAGGAAGAACCGGAAGACGAGGAAGCAGATCCACAGCACGGGGAAGCAGATCAGGAAGAAGACGAAGCAGATCCGGTCCCCGGCAGCAGAAGATGAAGCAGGAACCGAGGAAGAAGATGAAGCAGCCTCCCGGAGTCCCGGCAGCAGCACGGACGGCGACGCAGCTTCGTAGATCCGGCCAAGGGGAACGGAGAGGAAGCTCGACGAGGTCGAATCCCGCTCCGCCGATCACCGCACCGAGGCACACTTCGCCGGTGTCTCCAACGGGATCTGGCAGTGGACTGGGGGGGAAGAAGAGGAGCTGGGAGGAGGAAGGCGGCTTATATAGATGGCGGAATCCACCGGTGAGAAAGCGCGCGCGGAAGTTTCTGCTCTTCCCGCACGCGCGCAATCTTCCCGCTTGAGCCCACGCGGGCGCGCGGCGGCCATGCCTCGGGGCCAGCGAATCGCCCCGGCAACGCTCGCTCCAGCCAAGCCCTAGGGGAACGATGGGGGGCACCGCTTCCCCACAGCCAGGCCGAGAGGCCTAAAAAGCACGCCCGGAGCCAGGCTCAAATGAGGCCCAGTACCATCTAACACGGGCTGGTGCAGCCCAAGAGCACGGGCCACCCCCTGCGCCCGCCTCCAAACACGCCCACAAGCTTTCAGCTTGGACAAGTGATCTGAGAGGGCAATCCCCAAGGTTGTGTGGCTTCACATCCCTGAGAACGAGGCCATCTGCGTCGATGTGGCGGAGAGGCTTCTCTTCAACAAAATGCCACCATGCCTCAGGTAGAAGGATGCCTTGTCTTCATTCATGTCTGGAGCATCGCCGACTTCAACCCGGTGAACCTCTCGCCATTGCCATCACCACCGAACTCTGACGACAGCGATAGCAACCTGGATTGGCACCAATTCTCTCGGGGTGCCAAACCACACATACGGGTTTATATGCGCATGGGAAGTTGTTGTTGGCAAAGCTTAATAAAGAGTCGATTCTTTAGAATATATAATTTTTATTCTCATCTCTTAAAATTTATGATAGTAGGTTGATGTACATTTATTAGGGTTGTAGATTTATTAGGGTGATTGATTGGTCCAAATGTTTTATGTAAGAAAAGAAAGTTCAAATAATGCTGACCAAATGTTGATATATCTAAAATTATCTAGGTTCAAATTTTAGCCTAATATAATTACAATTTTCCATGTGCACTAGGATTTAAATTTGTGATCTCATCTATATTAAATGTATGCTTTTGTCTTTGTAAAATGTAATAGTCATGAACTTTCTATCAACAAACAAAAACAATGTTTTTAGACATGCGCATGCCGCACGTGCGTTCTTTAGTGTGTACTAGCAAATATGCCCGTGCGCTGCAACGGGAGAGAAAAAACTATTAAACACTCATGCAAAATGATAATGTGAATGGTACATATCTACTTATGCTTTTATAATTTATTTGTGATGATCGTGATATGCATAATATAAGTTAATGTTGACTTTAAATATAAATTTCCTATTAACCCTGTATCGAGTTAAAATATACTTGGTATATTTTCTTCCATTACGAAGTGCATATTTTTAAGATATAAATGTATCATAACTTTAATTTTTTATACTACCTATGTATTTATATGACTCAATATCGACCTTTATAACTCTTTTAATGTATTATACCAAGATCCTTAGCTTTTTTGTCAACATGTAAAGGGCTGATCTGTCCTTCAATGGTCCTGTTCAGCCGGCATATTTTAGCAGATTTTGGGAGATTTCCTCTCACAAACCACTATTGAATCTACCGAAATCTGCCGGTTTTTCTACTGACCGAACAGGGCCAGGTCTCTTGATTTTTTTACAAAGCTAACAAAAGTGGTTTGGTATGTTTATGATTTATCTATGATTTTTGGCAAATTTTGCGAGATCTTTTTTTTTATCTAGACATTTTTACATCAGAAATCCCGCTCTATTTCAAAAAGCTATTAAGGTCCTCCATCTTTTCTTTATCTCTTGTATCTTTACATATGAAACCCTATACTATTTTCTATTTCCTTTACCGATCCAATATCTCCTAATATTAATGTAACCGTACCAGCACCCAACACGGTTAACGTACCAGCACCCAACACGGTTAATAGGAGCGGGCAGAAATTGAGCGGATAAAAATGAGGGTGGAAATTTCCATGATTTATAGATAGGTATAGATAAAATGCATTTTAATGAAAAATTGCTCTTTTTTTTTTTTTTTTTTTTTGAGGTTAAGCCACCATATCTCAACTTTTATCCGTTCTCGGTCATAAATCTGGTAAAAAAAACGTGTAGGGATGGTGTTGTCCTGGGCTGAAATTAGTTTCCGAACGAGAGTATAGGCCTTTTACAGCCCATTATTCGATAAAAGGAGGGCCCAAACTAAATTTTTTTTGAAAGATGGGCCCAAACTAAACTCACGAAGCAAAATATCACACCAGCGAAACGATCCATGGTGGCCAATGACAATGGTTATTATCCAAAGATTGTGAAGGCGCAACGTCCTGGGAGCAGCTGAACAAACTTCGATTCAACTTACTTTGGGCTGGAAATTTATTGTCAGTTTGTCACTCTACCAGCATGACCAGTTGATAATCGCATTTTAAAAAAAGTGGGCTGGATCGAGACGCATAGTTGAGCTATACTATGTTGCAACATTAAAATTTCGATTCAACAAACTTTGTTCCCATTTGTTTGCTAACCTTATCTTATTTATTTGGTGATGACAAAATTGATGTTAAAAACAATTTCTGTAACTAAAGGTCTTCTCTCTGAGAGATTATGTAAGTGCCTACTCTCTAAAACGAGGACCACGAACGACATCTTCTAAACAAATCAAATTTAGGCCTCTTTTGAATGCTGATGAGAAAATACAGTATAGGAAAAGAAATGTACATCGAAAGAAAATCTGTCAGAATTTGACAGTTATGCCTAGTGAAATTCCTCCTTCAAGACACATATAGTTGTTCAAAATGGAAATTTGTTCTACCCTTTGTGTACCTTTAAACATAAGTTGGTTATATATACTTATATATCACTCCGTATTACACTATATCAAGATTAGAATAAAAATAAAATCAATATATGGCATAATATATATAGTACTCACTCCATTTTAAATTATAAGTCATTCTGACTTTTGTAGATATATAATTTTTGTTCCATACCGCCTATCCGTTCTCATTGAAGTACATACTCCAAATGATCTCCGTATCTCTTGATGTAGCTGACATAGTTTCGTTTCATCCTATCGTTGTACTAATTTAAAGGAAACCACATAATGTGTTTAATTTAAAGCATATATATTTCAACAAATAGAACAAAGAAGCACTAACTTTGTTTCAATGTTTACTATATATTCCTTCCATTTTAAATTGTAACTTGTTTTAGCTGTTTTAGATACATAGTTTTTACTATGTATCTATAAATATGTATATCAAAGGTCCAGAAACTTTAGAAGCCCGAGCAGTTCTTGCTATGCAGAAATGTTTATCTAAAAACATAGTGTTTCTGTACAATACAAATAAAAAATATCTCTTTGCACTTTGCTATGTGACTGGCAAAAGTTATATATTTAGAAATACCTAAGGCCTTGTTTAGATTCACTCAAAATTCCAAGTTTTTTTACTCTCTCTCCATCACATCAATTTTTAGACTAATGCATGGAGTATTAAATGTAGGTAAAAAAATAATTAATTATACAGTTTAGTTTAAAATCACGAGATGAATCTTTTAAGCCTAGTTGGTCCACGATTGGATAATATTTGTCAAATAAGACAAAAGAGTTACTATTTATCAAGTTGAAATTTTTTGCAATCTAAACAAGGCCTAAAACGACTTAACAATTTGTAGTTGATGGAGTGTATAGATATATACACAAAAGAACAAACTACCCATCGTCCACATGTTTTGTGATAAACTCTGATCTGCCAAGCTTTGTTAATTGCTACCTCATTCAAGTAAACGGCGAGATGACTAATAATGGCATAAAGTTCCTCATGGGCAAGCATATGTGGTATAACACTCCTAGCTTATTAGTATAATAACTAGTCACATTGCTCCCACTTGTACGCTGACCATTCCAATAATGGGAATCCTGTACGCGCAAAAGAACGAATTGATGCGTGCCGTGTCGTGTATTACTAAAGTTAGTGGGTACAAATCCATCAGCTTTTTCAGCCGTGTTCTCGCTGTTTCACATACATCAAGTCAGTTTCCCCTTTAAGCAATGTTGGCGCCATGTCTAGTCTAGACTTCAAAAAAGATAGTACAGCATCTCAATGACAACTTATACAGTAACTAAATGTAAACTAAACGTGTATCCCGACTTTGATTTACTAATTATTTGTAGACCCGAGGGCTGTTAATTAGACATTGAACATTATTGCAGTGTTTTGTAAACGCGTAAAATCATACAAAGCATGTTTTACTGTGTTTCTAAGTATCTAAAAAATGTTTTGTTAAGCACATATATTATTCATGACATGACTTCTCATCTTTGTGCCCATTACTTTTAGTAAGGACATAGTACAAATATTTATGTATACTGGAAACTTAATAGAGAAACACCAATAATTAAATGGTCCAATAAGACGAATTATTATTACTAGAAAATTATGAATAAAATTTCACACGGAAGACAATGAGCAGTAGTACAACATGCATTTAACTATAATCTCAGTATCATTGGTCCAATTATACTCTTCATTCAAACTAATACGCAGTGTTAATTTCATCCTGTGGCCAGGTCAATTTGTCGCAGAAAATTTAGTACTACCTGCTATATATTAAGTATATTATTGTACCATGTTCATTTCACCAATATTAGCCAGCAGTACTGAAGGTGGCCAATAACAACAATACCAAAAATCAATAAATGCAACATAATAACTACAAAAACCCTATTTTTCTCCTCGACTCGAAGTTTTCTCGATCCCGGTCGGCGGCGTGTTCTGCAGTTGGCGCTAGCTGCTGGCCGGCCTGGCATCCAAAGTGGTACGTTGCTCCCATCACTTGAGGCAACCATTAGTCAAAAAAGATGGAGAGAGAGAGAGAGAGAAAAAAAAGAACGTACCGGGGCCTACACGAGATATACAGGTGGATATCGGAGACCCCATCAAGCTGCAGCGGATGATATCGCGCATCTGTGTTGGATGATGATCGTACTACCGACACGATGCCGAGCTAGCTAGATTGCGCTGAACTAACACAGATTTGGCAACGAAATCGGCATGAAAATTATGGATCGAGAGCAGCATGCAGCAGCGAGCCGCTTGCAGCTGATGAGGATATGGGACGTGGTGCCTACTACGATGTCGTCCTCCTCCCTGCCGGCGTCTGCGAGGTCAATAAAGCGGAGGGAAAGGGGCACCGGCCAAGTCGGAAGTGTTTGTTTGTGGACGGCCGTCTCCGTACGGTTGGTCTGGTCTGAGGCGCGGCGGCCGGCCGGCCACGCGGCGCCGCTAATGCGATGTGATGTGATGGAGCGGACGGCTTATTTGCAAGTGTGTAGCTATAGGTGGGGTTTACGTACGCTAGGTGATGTTGTTGCTGCTGTGACCTAAATTTCTAAACAAACGTGCTAGCTAGCGAGCTTTCTGAGAGGAAAAAAAGGTAGAGAGAGGAACCAGCGAGTTCTATCTACTTCTATCGATCTATAAATATATATACTACGTGCGTTGCCCATACATGCATATATACATATGGTGGTGTCGGCTATGTATGCCGCTAGCTAGCTAGCTAGCTCTTGTTATTTTGGAGTTCACAAATTCATTTATTTTTATTTTTATTCAAGTGAAATAAAGTCAAACTGTTAAATTTTCAGTAATAATAACTCCTCATTACATGTTTGAAACCTGGTTTAGTGAGAACGGACCGGGTATTATGGTAGATACATGCATGGTGATATAAAGGTATATATGCTTTGTCGGTAAGCTCCATTATATAGTAATACGTTGCCGTCATACGTGGATCAACATCCGCCGCCGCCGTCCCGTCACTAGCTAGCTACCTAGCTAGCTTGGTCATAGTTGTTGCAGGGGGCCGGATTTGGGTTTGGTGAATGGATTTGTTCCGCCCGCGCGCGCGCTAAAAGTTTTGTCGAGAGAGATTCTGGTGTCAACTTGCCCATCCATCACTTAGCCTCTTGATGGACCCACATCTGCTCCATCTAAACCCATCTTTCTTTGTAATCATTAGGAGATTTAAAGACAAGGCCTATTATAATCTCACTTAACGACCATGCATCTTAATTATGTTGTATTCATACTTGAACCGCACCGCACACCTAACGACATTTCATTATATTATTTCATCACATGTATATAGTATAAAAGTAGCTAGCCACAGTACTAGAAGAAGAAGAAAAAAACACCTGGACTATTCAACATGAGTTTCATAATCCTTCAAACAGAGGACGACATTCAAACAGAGGACGACATGCATGGCTTAGCTAGCATTATTGACAGCAAAGACGGCCGCCGTGAGGCCTCCAATGAAGCTAACTCCCCATGCATGGCCGGTGCAGTTAACTAGTGATAACAAGTAACCACGAAAACAATCAACAAGATGCCGAAGATTATGAATATATTATGTGCCTGCCTACTACTATCCTAGCGTCGTCCTTTCAGACAGTTCACCTAATGTTATTCTTCAGGGCCCAGATTAATAATTATCAACTAACTGATCCCCTGATAATATAAAAACATTTTTTGTGTTTTTTTTTTCTGATCTGATGATAAAAAAGCCGTTGTCGATTTGACAACTTGTTGTGAGTTTTAAATCTTAGTTTGAGCAGACGCGCGGACATTGCGCCGTGAGCGTTATTTTGCGAGCAAGCTAGCTAGTGGTTCTTATGATTGCCACATTGGTCGGCGTCGGACATGACGTTGATCGATCCAAAGGGACTGGATTGGCCGAGAATAGTAATGCAACAATGCAAGCCAGATTCCTGTTCGATTACTTTTTTCATATATTTTTTTCATAGTGATGAAAAGAAAACGAGAGAAAGATTCTTCTCGGTAGGATCATGTATGGGCCCTATATATACTTGCTGATGATATATATATGCAAATTCAATCATCAGAGTCAGGGTTATCCTTTACGCAAGAGAGAGAGAGAGAGAGAGAGAGAGAGAGAGCCAAGGTTATCCTGTTTTACGTTTGCAAATTACACAAATTTGTCCATGTAATAAGTAAAATAAACACATATCTCTTAGAGCATCTCCAAGGGTTAGGCAATTAGCCTTGCCATTTACTAATTTGCCAAAAACTCTAAAAAACTCTCCTCCAATGGTTTTGCATTTCACCTTTTTCATTTTCCTTAACTTGGCAAATAAAGCTCAAGACTTGGCATAAATGCCAAGGCAATCCGGCTTGGCATTTGATCCCCCGCGTTTCTCTCGCACCCCCCTCCCGCGATTTTTCCGTCCGCGACTCCCTTCTCGCGACGACTTCACGCGCGGCGATCTGGTGTCCGGTGTTTTCCCGCGAGAAGTCCACGCGTGCGGCGCCCTTCTTCTCCCGTGTTTCCACGCCCTGGTTGCGACGCCCTTCTTTTTCCCGCGAGAAGCAACGCGATGCGCCGCCGTGGTTCACCATCGTAGCGCGAAGTAGCCACGGGCGCCGCCCTTCCTCTCGATCGACGGACGGCTGCGCTCTTCATTGCTGCTGCTGCTGCATATCATTTTCTTGAAAGCGACATGGTGGCAGCAGGCAGCAGCAGGATTCTTGACGCGCCCTCGAGCGTGCTGATGATGGCGTGCTGATGATGGCTACTGATCCGGTGCGCCAAATAGATTTTCAGAGCAAGCATCGACTACGAACAGGATTTGACGCGGCGAAGACGAACGAACTGGACTGTCGGCCGCGAAGACGAACGAATTCTGGACTGCCGGCCGCGAAGACGAACGAATTCTGGACGGCGCGAACGAGCGAATGACCGCGAAGATTTTTCCCGGAAGCAAAAGTCGCGCCAAATAAAAAATTTCGGGGAAAACAAATGGTGGGCCCAAAAATCCCTCAAATGCCAAGTGGGTTTGCCTAACCCTTGGAGATCACAATTTTTTTGCCTTACCATTTTCATTTGGGGAGCTACAAATTGCCTCAAATGCCAAACTATAAATGCCTAACCCTTGGAGATGCTCTTACATACTCTGGATTAGCTAGCTCAAAACCTTTCCAATTTCCCATTACTATTTCTTTTGTTTCTCTACTCGTTTCTTTTTTTATTTCTTAGGAAAAGATATTATTACCCCCCTAGACATCTCTGTAATTATAAAGACAATTTAACATAACCTCCTAAATTTATCCATAAATTGCATATTGCAATTATGCAAGATAATAATTTGAAATAACCCCATAAATTTTCATCTAAACTATACACCTCAACCATTATGAAACATAATGCACTCTTTAATTTGGTTTTAATAGAAAGTGAAGAATTTTTTGAACAAAAAAGATACAACAAACTAAAGAAAAAATTTAATATTATTCTGTAACATAAAAGCCAAGACCATGTTGGAGTATGGTTTGGTTCAATGGGCTAGTAAATTCTAATGAAAGGTTATTTTCATCTTTTTTTTTGACAATAGGTTATTTTCATGACATTGGTTCCGTTCTAGCTAGCCTTACTTCATCATCTCGGTTAATCTAGCAGTCTATAGACAAGCTATTCTCATTTTTTATACAAAGGTCATGTAACATGCACACCACACTTATACAACCATGTATATCCGTACCTGCTATATGCCTACGAATAGAACTAGTAAAAGCACTTGCATATGTGTAAATGTGGTTAGTGGTTTATATTTGAATCATGTTGGGTGGAATCATACCCTCTCGTATGACTCCAGCACTATATTATTATTATTATAAGGTGGTTAGCAGTTTGAAACCTACTCTGTTGATCACATTTGTTCCAAGCTAGAGACTTAATTTACCGGTTGCAAGGCTACTAGCTTCAAACTTTGTGTTAGGTCAAATATGCAAAATGGTACCTTTTAATAAAAAAACGCGGCGTGCCGTCAAAACAAGTTATATATTGTCTTTTGTGAAAAGCAAGGGATTGAAAAAGAACAAAATAGATCTGGTTCATGTATGGTTGAAGGTGACATTTTTCCATTGGTCATCGCCACTGATGAGTCATAAGCAATCATATGTATATTGACAAAAATGAAAATTTTCTGGACAAAACAGATCCTTGTCAGATGTAGCTATTTTTACTTCATTTTATACATCCACTAGCATCACTGTTCAGTGAGATTATAATATATATGATCCAAAGCTATGATGAATGAAAACAAAGACGTGTATGCTTTCCTTTGTTTTATTTGGGATTTGATTGCATTATGAACCCAGTTTCAGTATAACATATTTTATTTGCATTTGATAGTACAGCTTAAACCGATGTATATACCACATAAACTGATTATTTATAGAGCTCACATTCCTTTGAGGTCAATTATATATGTAAGCAAGCATTATTTATGAACTAAATTTTACAATGCGTTGTGTGGATATATGTAGTACACCATTCCTCTTTTGGGATAGGGACAGCAGTAGCATTCCTTTTGATGAAGACGGTACTTGTGTAGGTCCCCATCACATGGTACCCAAACTTTAGATGCTGATCCATCACACATACATATTCACATAATCACATGGCCTCTAAGCACTTGATATAATAATGTCGACGATGTGACTCCTTAGTTTGTTAACCATCCAACTTCTGCCTGAACCTGACACATCCACAGTGATATATTAATCCCTGTAGCTTATTCAAATGCGAAAGGAGATACTACTACTGTTCATCTAGATGCTATTGGCTACTCCTTAATTTTAGTGCCGACGGGTAATCTGTATCTTAAAGAGTGGTCCATTAGAAAATAACATAGTGTAGAAAGGTACTTTAGGGAACACTGAACAATGTTTTGTTTACCTACCAGGGGGTTCGAATTTTATAAGCTTAGAAACTAGTATATATGTAGCCACTTCTTGCTTAGCTTGATCAAAATGTGTACTACTACTCCTTTCTGTGTATAATAAGTAATATATATATATATATATTGGCTGAATCACTACTGACTATGCCCACTACAAACCGAAATTTTCCAAAAGCGACCCAACCACTTGCCAACTTTTGCTCTGCAAGTACTATTGGATGGATATTTAGGACGTCAGAACCTAAATTTAGTTAAAGAGGATCACTGGAACATTATTGCTAAGAGAGAGAAAAAACGCATATGTTTAACTGATAATATAAGTGGGCCGTTTCAACTTCATTCAAGCTCAATCTTATCTTATATATCTATTCTTAGTGAAGTCCACCGGCAGATTGGTGTTTTTGCGGCGTTGGTTTTGTGACTAGCTGTACTGTAGAACGTGAGATTAGCAGTTTTATGTATCCTTTGTTTTAATTTTCTATAACCATGAATTGATTTATGCAAAAACTCAGAGCATCTCTAAGAGTTTGTTATTTTTTACTTGGTAAATTTTGTTGTTTGCCAACTCCCAAAATAATATAGAGAGTAAAAAAGGAATCCCTCTCCAAGAGTTTGGCATAATTCGTTTCTCAAAATCCTACAGCCTTGATTCGCGAAAAAAGACAAAAGAAAAATATTTTTGTAATGAGGACCCTGTAATTTCCACTAATTAAGCGTCCTAGATATGTAAACTTGTCTCTCTGGTATACTTGCATCAGGAACCCTAAGAGTGAAATAAAATTATGTTTGTGCTCTTTCTTATGCTCTTCCTGTCGATCCCCACTGAGACGCCTAATGGAAGGCCGCAGCTTCGAGCCGGTGCCACTCAGCCCGACCGCTCGTAGTTGTGAAGATCGGCGTCATGAGAGGAAGGAAGGAGAGACTCGCTGCAAACGCGCAGGAGAAGAACAGACGTGGCATCCTGCACACAAGAGAGGGGCGGCGGCACGAGAAAATGTGATGGCAAGCCAAGTACGTGCACGGACGAGAGATATGCCAAGTTGCTATTATTACCAAGTTTGTTTTGCCAAATTGATGGAGACTATTTTTTCTTGTTTTGCCAAAATTATATGGATGCCATGTTGAGATAGAAAAATTTTAGAGATGCTCTGATATATGATTCCTATGAGATTTGTGCTTTCTAAAGGAGCCATACATTCCATACCCATATTACCTATTTCTTTTATTATTGACATGAGTGACTTGTACCATATAAGAGCATCTCCAATAGTTTGTTTAAAAAATAATTGGTATCAATGAGTTTTTCAAGTTGCTAAAAAAATTGAAACACATTTGTAGACTTCCTCCAATAGTTTCAAAAATATCACTCGTAATATATAAAAGACGACTTTGCATTACAAATCTAGAACTATTTCTACATCGCCCCCAGTCATTTTTATTCATTATTTTGCTCTTTTATATTTGCAAGAACTATGTCCTACTCCCTATTTTTCAAATGTCCTTTCACTGCCACATTGGCCGATCGATACATGGAAAGATTGAGTTGAGACACAATCTTGCTAGAGAGAATTTTTTTTTAACTTGCCCAAAAAAACTAGACTAGAATTTGCACGCAATTGATTTAATGGGAATGAAGAAGACAATGGAATAATGGAAGCAACTAGTGCGCGCCTAATCACAGCATGGAATAATTAGTTTGATTCAGAAAGTAAGACATATTTGCTCCTAAAATTCCTTTTAAGGTTGTTCTTATGTTTCCCCATTGTCCATCAAAAGTCTAAACAGTAGAGCTTGCCATGCAAAATTCCTATATTTTGAGCTCTTCTATTTTGCTCTTAAATTACAATCATCTTAATAATTCTTTTTTGTTCATGGTCCCTTTGAACATATGAATTTTGCATCAATCGTGTAGGTGTTTCGGTTTATATTCATCGGAGAAAACATGTGAAATAGGGGGAGGGGGGACTCCCAAGTGTAAGGAGCCCTTATTTGTGAATATAGTCGCCGTATATTATCTTTTATTAACAAACTGATCATAGGCCGGTTGGTTGGGTTCATTGTTGTGGATCATGTTCGTCAATGTTTCTTGATTTGGCATTGGTGTTCACATTTCCTAGATTTATTCAAGGATTTATCGATGCTATGCATTAAGGGGTCGGCAACGCCCCCGTTAATAACGAGGCACCTATGATGACTTCATAAACTTCAAGATCTAGCGGTGAGTGTGCGTGTGTATTATGATTTTCTACGTTGTATGATGTGATTAAACAAACGTATTTTATTATATCAACTTAAAAAGAACTTCCAACCATGTATATCATGTATCCAAGTTAATTATTTACCCCTTTACGTCAACCAAAGGTTTTTCTTTTCTTTTGGTCCTTGTGTTATTCGAATGCGATTCTCCACGAGAAACCGAATTCCCCAACACAGACAAAAATAATCTTAGCTTTTGTGGTCATTTTCTATGTTCCATCAAATCTGAGCTAGTGGAAGAGAGCGGAATGTAGTTAAAAGCAGATAGAGATCTTATATGATAGAGATCTGATCCGTGGTACAATAATTAACCCTTTTTTTTCTTGCACAGGATGCAAACTCCGATTTGATTAATTAATTAACCCGAGATCTGAATTTGGGCATTGGCTTCAGGATCGGACTGACACCGACGTACAAAAGCTTGCCTCAATGCCTGCCGACTAATCATGCCAACTAGCTAGGAGTAGTATCGATCCGTCGATCATTTTTCTCGCGCCGCGGCGCACTGCCATAGGAGTATTATATAGTAGTAATAATAATCCATCTTTGTCTTGCTTTTAATCAATGGCAATGATACTAATGGGTTTTAACGAGGTACAGATGATGCATGTGCTTACCCGAGACATACGTACGTACGTACATCAATTCTTCTGTGACATGCGGGACTTAATTACGCGTATTTATTTACTCTCTTGTTATGTCAGGGCCTTGTTTAGATAAGGGGTTAGAATTCAAAAAGTTAGAATTCGACTCGCAAAGACTTTCGTTTGTATTTGGCACAAATATTGTCCAATCGGACCAACCAGCCAAAAGATTCATCTCATTTCAAACTAAATTATGTAATTAGTTATTTTTTTACCTACATTTAATCGCCTCCCACGAAACAAATTTAAATATTTGATGTGATGGAGAGAGAGTGAAAAAATTCTAACTTTTGGGCAATCTAAACAAGGCCCAGGTTCGTTAAACACGGGCGGACCACAGTCCACGCCTGCTTTGTTTGGTGAGACTGACAGAGATGGATGGATGGATGGATGGATGGATGGATACCCCAGTCAGTCCCCAGTAGTTGACCGGTCTTGAGCGTCTGAGAAGCTGCCTTGGCCTGTTGCTGCTGCTGTGCTGCCTGCAGGCTTGTTGTTTGTTCGTTTCCTTTTGACACAAACTGCCCCGGCTTCTGCGTGGTGCTGCATCACCACATCATCAATGGCACCGCAACGCAACAAGGGGCCGGCGTGGAAGTCAATCTGAGCCCGCGTGCGATGCATCCAATGGCCATTCAGGCTTCCGGTACGGGCCGAGATGTTCGCGGTCCCGTTCGCGCACGCGCTGGACAAACGGAACAATCAATGTATTGCCGTTGAATTTGCGCTTTCAGCTCGCGACGACGCTGTTCCATTTCCATCCAACCCGTTGGATCCTTCCCATCCCAAGCATTTTTAGGAAGCCATTGGACAGGGGCGACGGACGACAGATTGAGTTTTCAAAAACACTGTAGTTCTAGCGACAATAATGCAAACAAGCAGGCACATAATAAACAATAAATTAAGCCACAAGTATGGTTCAGCTTATATAATTAATGAGAGAGGATGAGTGGCGGACAATGGTCGCAGGGCCAGCTGTCTATTGTTTTGACCGGCCCTGATTCTAGTACACAAACACACGTCAGACTTTTTATTACGCCGCGCGCGGTAATTCCGATTTGAAATCCGATTCATTCATGTACTATGAGTATGGTCATGAGCAGCAATGCCATTATGCAATGTACTCTCCTCCTACACTTAGCACGCATGCATGCCACGCCTGCAGTTCATCCGGATCACTGGGTTTTCACACTAGGTGGTGACCTGGTGTCTAATGGATGGGCACAGCTACGGCACAGGACTAAGCGAACATAAGACCAGACGACGAGGGCCCCTTGCTCTTGATGTGGGCTGGGGGTGCTGCAGCGGCGAGGATTGACGTCCCCGGCCGGCCTGCTGCCGGCTGCCGCTGTGCTCGCTAACTGCTTCCATGGCCGGGGGGGGGGGGGGGGCCGGGGGCGCCCGCTGCCGGCACCGCGTAGCTCCTCCGACCTCGTCTGCTGCACTCATCACTGCTTGTTTACATACATAGGGGACGGAGAGACATACGCACAGTGACGACACACCTGTGTACTCCAGTACACTACTTCGTAGGTTCCAAGTCGCACGTACATTTGGCCATGTGCCTGTGTCACTCACTGTATTGGAATTAATAAACCTTCCTTGTTGCTTGAAATCTACTAGTTGAAAGGGGCACTATGTACGTGTGCCAGGAATTTTTTTCAAAAGATAATTGTACGTCTTGCCTTTCGTCGTCTGTTGTGATTTTTTTTTTTTTGTCCAGTTAAACACACCTTTCGGATCGACCGTTGTTACGTAGCTTTCTAGCTTTATGATGTTGACGGTCGTATTCATACATGGGCATCGTGTCATCGTGACGTATGTCAAAATAGTAGATCTAGGCATTTTACATGTCAGGTAGTTCGTTGGAGCTAATTAGGACCGATTTGGAATTTTTTTTTACAAAAAAGAATAACGCAGACAATTATTACTGCAATAAAAATGGACTCCTCTCGTCCTCGCGTCGCCCTCGTGTGGGCGGCACAGGGCGAAACCGAAGCCGCCGCTGTCACCTCTCCCCATCCCTTTCTATCCACCTCGCCGTCGCCAGAGCAAGCCACAGGGAGGTCCGGGTGGCAAACGAGGATGGTGGCAGGGGAGCCTTGCCTCGGCGACGCCCTATCTCTTGCGCGATGGAGGAGGGGCGAAGCTGGGCGGCCGGCGATGGTGCTCGTCCGATTTGGCCTTTCGCGAACTGATCTGGTGGAGTCCGTAAAAATTGGATCCGCCTCCGCACGACTCAGTGGTTCGACGGAGAGCCGTCGCGTGTCTGGGCATCAACGACCTTACTCGTGCAACGGTGGCAGCCGGCCGGCCTAGGCGTACGATGACGACCAAATCAAGACTGAGGCGGCAATTAATGGTGTAACAATTTGGCAATTGGTGGACAATGGCGGTACTACCATGTTTTGACGGCGGTGACGCCTGTGGGCGCCACTTTCCTTGCTGAAGGCATCGTCTTTCATGCAGATCTCTCCAGGTGAAAACTCATGTCCAGTTCTCTTATGGGGGCGTTGATGACATTTGCGGATGTCATTTTCTCGTTGGAGACGTCACTCTTGGAAGATTCCTTGAGCTGGCGGCTTTGATGCCGGCAATGTGATGGTGAATTCTTTCCATATACACCAGGTGCATGTGTTGTTGCCAGAATACAACAACCGGTGTCTTCAAGGTGGTCGGTGTTCAACGAACTTTCAGTACCCATATTACGTCTGACAGACATGTGTGGCGGCATTATCTCGACATTGATGGTTATACTCTTATGGAGTCGATACCACGCAGCAAGTTATTTGTCGCGTAGGACTACTACAGTTTGTTGTTGAGATATTTTTTTCCTCCGTCGGTTTCTTTTATTTTAATTTTCTCTATTATAATAATTTGATCGATGCATTCTCGTAAGAGGATGACTGAAGCCAGAAATACAATTTTCATTATAAAAAATTACTGCAATAAAATAAAGAATTTTACAGGCGTCTCATTTATTTGCTATCCACGATAAAAATCTTGGGCCCAACTAGCACCTGAGAGACACCGCCGCTCCATTGGCCATTGGCCCTTGGCGTGGGCTCCTAGTACGCAGTACGCTCCCCTCATCCATCTATGGCCGTCACTATTTACCAAGCGACCTCCCCATTCCAGCTCTCTCCCAACTAATCATCCTCACCACATCCGTGGGCACACCTCCAACACTGACCTTCATGCCGTGACATTTCCTATAAAGCCCTTGAACACATCCAAATATGGCATGCATCCAAAATGTAAGCAGGATTCGGCTACCATCTTTGTTTTGGGTCTTTTTTTTTATTGCATTTGGATTGACGTACGGTATCCCAGGAACGACGACCTACCCTATAACATAAATATAAATGGCCCACGGCCCACTGAAGCATCGACCAATCTTTCCGGCCTTAGTATGTTGTTCTGTTTTCATTATACAGCGACTTGAGGGGTTTTATATGGCTTACTGGTCCTAGAAAAACCCTAAGCGCACCCACCCTGATAAGCTCCCTTCCAGGTCGGTGTTCCAAGGTCAACCCAAGGAAGAAGTGACAATCCAGGGATTCCACCAGACTATCTGGCATGTGCATTTTCGTGATCTACATCGGTAGGTTTCTAGTGGCAACTTGTAGATTGTGTGGCGAGTGGTTTTTTCTAGCATCTGGCCGTCCAGTCAATTCATTTCATCAAGTGTTTGTCGATTCACGATCTACATTTGCTCTTGGGTCGTCTTTTGTGCCAACAACTCGAAATTCCCATATTTGTAGCCCTAAATTTTGCCCCAAACAGCGTGATCTCGCAAGAGATGGAAAGGATGTGGTCTCATTTGCAGAAGTGGCCCTCGGAAAAGGCTGACATCTAAAGTATATTTTATAGAGAGGTGTTTTGTGCACAAATGGATCGATTGCCTCTGAAATTCATGATATTTTTGGACATATAAAGAAATAAAGTTGGCTGACATACTCTTGTAAATAATAGCGTTGTCTCCAAAATTCAGTTTTGTAGCAGAACAACGTTTGGAGAGTTCCATTGGAGGCTTGGAGGGTGAAGATTTGAAGGAACAAAAAAATTCAATCCCATGTAATAGAAGACAACACAATGTTTTTTTTTTTTTTTTTGATACAACACATGACCAATCCACTTAGAAATACATAGATGTTAGAGGAAATGCGTTTAGACTTAAGACATTGTTAGGCAGGTAACCCGAGGCTTTCTCCAAAAACTAATCCCTAGAGAGTGATAGAGGAAAAAGAGACTGAAGCAGAAAAAAAAATCTAGAGCACAGTACGTAGCATAGAAATTTGATGAAGAAATTAAGGCATCCTTTGAAAAATAGAGTGGAGCGAGCTCTACAAGTTAATAGCTTATATAGAAAGACGAATGAAAAAAAAAAAAAATGTATGCGTGCATGAAGTCAAAGATCGTGTTTAGTCCCCCCATCAATCACGGACACGGAATAGAAATTTGACGAGTTGAGGAGGAGTCCTCTCCTCTAAAATACAGGACGTACCAAAAACCCCTCTGAGCAACATTTATAGCCAAGTCGATCCGTGTCGATCGTGAGGAGGTCCATCTGTCTGTAATAATTCGCTAATTCTCGGCCTCCAACCATGCATATGCGAAGCAGCCATACGCTCAACAGACGTCCTTGCAAACATCATAAAATGTTTATTAGGACGGGAAAAACCGCGCGCCGTAAATTAAACGAGGTTTTGAATTTGTGACGACGACGCGACACGGTACCGTTGTCGTCCGTTCCATATAGAGTATTTTTTTTATATTATATATATACTCCTCCCTTCTTCTGTAAATAAATAAATATATAATAGTAACATTGATGGGAATGAACAAATATGTGCGGCTGGCTCCTTTTGCACGTCCTTGCACTGCCAGCCACGGCGTCATGCACGGCCACTCCTGGCTCGGGAGTCGTGACAGCATGGCGTTTTCTCAGCTAGCATAGCTGGTGCCCTTTACCCACACACGTCGGTCGTCGTCGGTACTCCCTGACCGGACCGGACACGGAAAGCGGCAGCTGGAAGCCACGCCCGCCCGTCCGTTCCGTCGATCGATCGCTACCAGTGCCACACGTCAATCACGTCGACAAGACAAAAGGGCAAGCAATTGCCGATACCGACGCCGCGACGGTGCCGCCGGCGTGCCGGCGTGTGCGCGTGGAGACGGGACGACGGTATACGTGGGGAAAAAGCGGCCGACGAGCGCGCGACGCATCATCGTATGGTTGCCCCAGCAGCGACGCGCCACATGTACAAAAATAAAGGGTGCAGTACCGGTGCTGCATGCCGACTGTCATGTTCGGGCAGGGAAAAGGGCCGTCTCGAAATCAAAAGCGTCGAGCTGGATGGCGACGCTGTTGGTTCGTGCAGGAACACCATGCAGCTAGTAGGCACAGCGTGCGTACGGGTTTCTTGTTTTTGTTGTTTCGGACGACGCGACGGGCGGAGTACCTTACGTACTGTACTCTAGTAGTATTTTGTCGCTGCCATGTTTTTCCTTGTACGTAAATATTGTGGACATGACAACACGGGCCCACACGAGTATCCATCTCTGCGATAGTAGGTACGAGTACTACACGACAGCTCTGGCTAGTGGCGCGCGTTTATTGCTTTGTTATTATTATTACCCGTTCGTGTTCATGTTCATGATGAAATGGAGCCTGTCGCAACAACAACATATATACACATATATACAGTCGCTGAGCTATACAGCCGCTGATATGTACTGTAGTACGCTGTAGTAGTGTAGACCGATCGATACATCGAGATGCTTTGAACCAGCTGGAGCATGCATGCATGCAACGGCTCCTGTTTGCCATGGGCCATGTTAAGACGGCACGTTAGCCGGTCACAGTGGACTGGCGTGCTTGATCTACTGTGTGTCCAACCTGACACGGGGAACAAAGGTTCTTCTTCGAAGCAGTTTACAGCCAAAAAGTGTGCCTGCTTTCTGATGGATTCATTCATTCAATTTGAACGAACGACCCTCTGCTAGCTCCTTTCTACGACTACTATATATAGTGTCGTTGCAGATACTAATAATCGTAAAAATGCTTTTTAGTTTTCTATATAGATAGATATACGTACATTGCTTTCTTTCTTAGAAAAAAGTCAGAATATTTTATACTAGTAGTAGTGTAGTAATTTGCAACAGAGGGAGCATTGCAAACCAGCGCATTATACGAAGGTACAGTAGGAGTATTTTAGATTGAACAGGCTGATGCATTACGACGGTGTCTACGAATGGCTGACAAGTGACAGAGAGTGATACTAGTGCGGTCAAATTTCCAATTAGTAGACGAGGTGGCGACGTACCGGCAATTGAATTTGGCTCGCCGGGAGTCATTAAGGCTCCACTGACAGCGCACTAGCTGCTGCAATCGCTGGACGCTTAGGCACGTGCATCCCGCTCGCTGCCTTGTGCCTGCAGCTGCAGACGGTGCAGCATCGAAAGAAAGGGGAAGGCGATTAGTGGGTTGGGCTGATCAGTAGGAGTTCAGTGTGCTCAGAGAGCCTAAGCGTAGCAGGCATGCTGCACTGCACGGCAGGCGCCCAGCGCTGGGGGACGGAGTGCATGCAGATGCAGGGCTGGGCTGGCTCCACAGTCCCACCCACCTACACACAAACCCATGTGTGCTTCAGCTATGAACGCTCCGTACGCAACAGGCTTTTCTCCCTAATGGGATCGTCCCATTAGCCTGACGGTACACTACTATCTACTCCTGCTGCAATCTGCATGCCATGCCACTTTTCTTTTTCTTTTCTTTCTTCTCTTTTTTTCTTAGGAAAGAAAAGGAATAAGTACAGTAGTAAGGGGGAAAAACACCACTCTCACCATGCATATGCATTGCCTTTGCTGGCTTAATTGCACGACAGCGACAGGTGAGGCGAGGCAACCACAGCACAGGGCACAGGGTGCAGCTGGAGCTAGGGACAAGCCCGCAAACAGTACCTTTCATTGGAAAGAGAAAGAAAAGAAAGCGTCTCATGAGGGAGCTTGATTGTTACAGCAACACAAACGGGTCATATGGTAGGGAGGAGTAGGGACTACTGTATGCTACTGATGCTGTAGTATGCCATCCATCCTGTAAAAATGCAACAAACACGATCCATCTTGCTCGCTCGGATGCCATGACAACCAATGCATTTGTAGTATTCATTCATTCATTCATTCATTCATTCATTCATTCGTTCGTTCGAGGGGCAACAAACAAGAGGCATGATGCAAAGACGCTCGTCATCATCAGCTCGTGAATGAAAGCTTTCAAGGCAGGCTACCCTTGCGGCAGCGTACGTTAGGCTGCCCTGGCTTCCATTTCGGGGCGTTTGCCGAGAAGAGAAGGGCGGAGGCCGAAAAAACGTCCCCAGTCCGGGATTGTCACTGTAGCACTTGCACTCGCGCGCGCAACAGTGCAGAACTAGCTAGCACCCACATGCATGGCCCCTCCCGTCGCCTCTGCCTGCAAGGCTACAAAGTTTTAGCAGCAAACATGTCAAGCGAGAGGTCCGTCGTGTGTGATAGTCCACGGATGTCCTGTTCAAGGCGACGCAGTAAATGTGTTGTTGTAGAGAAGGTAGGGTTCAGCAGCTGCTGCTGCTGCAGCGTCAAGCAAGCAGGCAGCCTGGCTGGCCATCAGGCCATCAGGCAGGCCATCATCACCGATCCAAGCCGGCCGGCAAGGAAGCTGGGTGAGCGCCAGCCTCCGTTGGCGTCATGGGCGATCGAGTACGAGTAGTATAGAATAGGATAGCTCCGCGTCGGCGTCGGCGTCTGCGTCTGCAGCGCCAGCACCCGGCGGCACTGTGCGAGACGAGCGAGCCCTCCAGCGTACTCCGTAGGCTCCTGCAGGTCTACAAGGCGTAGAGCCAAGGAATTTTCGCTAGACAAATGTACCTCGCCCAGCACTATTGCGCCCAGCACTATTGCGACGTGAGCCTTGTCCAGATTTTTGCCAGGAATCCCCGCCCGCGCTCGCCCCCAATGATGGGTCATCGATGCGCTACGCTAGTAATACCATCCCACCAACACCGCCGGCACAGTTGTAGTTGTACTGCTGTAGCGACCAAAACAGGGTGGTAGGAGAGTAGAGGAGTATCTTCCCTTCTCCTCCGTCTCGGCACAATTTCTCATCGGATTCCCTATCGAGATTGAGGCATTGAGCACATGTGTGTTGGAATGCGCATGAATTTGATTTGCTAGGATGGGATTCTGTGATCAGATTAGTCTCGGTTCGGCTGGTACATTTCTCGGCTCAAGTCGATTGATTCAATAGTATTCTATGAGAAAAAATAAATCAATACAAGCTCAAAGATATTACACTCAGACTCAAACACGCTCAAGTCCTTTGCGTTGGTTGGCCTGCAGCTCCAAATGCGTCTACCATTGTTAAACACTATTTTAGCTTCAAATGTGTCTACCATTGCTAAGCACTAATTTAGCTCTGGCAATATTGTAGCAAAAGCGGCTCTAGCTCTACACAATCTACAATAAACTACCAAGAGAGGCCGATAAAACTATTGTTTCGATCTTCTTTGGCAGGGCTTCTTGAGGGGCTTCACCTTTGGCTTATGCGGTTTTAGGTGAAATTCTGCAAAACACGTCGACGTGAAGACAACTGATTTCATAGCCAAATAAGAAGGGATGAAGCTGAGGCCAATTTTTCCTGGAAGCCAAAGCCATAAGAAATGTGCTGTTTTTTATGTCTTCATTGTTTTTACTTTTTAGAGAAAAATCGAAGCTACACTTAATCAAGCATTAAAGATGTTTTTATGTTCTTTGTTACTCCCTCCATTCCTAAATAAACCAATTTCTAGTCTTCCCTCCAATCCTAAATAAATCAATTTCTAGTCTTCGTGCCAGTCAATTTTTTTTAAGGTTTCCTAACTTTATAGAAAAAGAGTAACAACATCTATGATATAACATAAGCATCTTATAAAAAATACATTCTATGGTAAATCAAATGGTACCAAGAGAAGCCCATAAAACTACTGTTTCGATCTTCTTTGGCAGGGCTTCTAGAGGGGCTTCACCTTTGGCTTATGTGGTTTTAGCTGCAAAACACGTCGACGTGAAGATAGCTAATGTCATAGCCAAATAAGAAGTGATGAAGTTGAAGCCAATTTTTCCTAGAAGCCAAAGCCATTAGACATGTTTTTTTTAATGTCTTCATTGTTTTTAGAGAAAAATTGAAGCTATACTAAAACAAGCACTAAAGATGTTTTTCATGCTCTTTGTTACTCCCTCGGTTCCCAAATAAATCAATTTCCAGTGTTCGTGCCGGTCATTTTTTGTAAGTTTTTACTAACTTTATATCGAAAAGAGTAAGAACATCTATGATATAACATGAGCATCTTATAAAAATATATTCTATGATAAATCAAACAATACTAATTTGATATTATAAAATAATGCTTTTTCTAAAAAGTTTGACTTAGAACAGTTATAGTATTTATTTAGAGATAGAGAGAGTTATAGTATTTATAATATACTCTCTCTATTCAAAGTTTGACCTAATATATTCGCTAAGATAGAAGCAGTTAAAGTATATTTATTTACAAATTACTACTGCAGTAAGTTGAGGTAATTTGGCTACGGTAATACTAGTAATTTACTATTACTGCCGTCATAATTTGACGAAATAAACCAGGGATTGACAGATGCCTTTCTTTTCTCCTTTTTTGTGAGAATATATTGCATGACGAAACAACCAGCAAGTGGTAAAAAGCAGGTATCAAGTGAAACAGACTGCACCGAGGCAAAAGGCAAAGCAAACACTAATAGGCTAGTAGTAGTATTTTTGCACAACTATATATACTACGAGTGATTTGATTAAAGGTAACACCGCATAAACTCCTAGTATTGGGTTCCGACACACAGAATACAGCACCTACCCTGTTTTGTTTTGCGTTACACGCAAGAAACTCCCCCTGATTTCCTGCCTATTCATTCATCCATTGACTAATCAGCCACAAGCCAAGAACCACATACATATATGTGTATTATACTACTATATATGGCCAGAGAAAGAGAGGGTCGTCACCGTTTTATTGACTGACTGATTAACCACACTTTTTTGATTTGATAATGATAATGATGAAAAGCAATCTCTATCTCCATCATCTGATGCCCCCCCAGCCGCCCTCCTACCACCTGGCTACTAGCTCCCAGCCCCAACAAAACAAGAGGAGGGAGCAAGCAACAAGCACCCCGGGCACGAGACGAAACAAGATGAAATGAAAGAATCTAGACCTAGGATCATCAGATTCTACAGGATGCATGCTTCGCTTCTAACAGCAGCAGCTGCTGCTGCTGCAAGCACCAAGCAGGGAGAAATTAATCCATCCACAAGGAAAGGCAAGGAAAGAAGGAAGGAACAAGAAGAGATTAAGCACGAGCTGAGCATTTTGTTGTTACACTACTAGACCGATGAGGGAACCACAATGGCGGTGGTGGGATCAGTCAGCATGTCATCGTCTCCCTCCATGAGCAGCTCCGCGTCCCTGTCGTCGTCGTTCCACAGCTCCCTGCGCTCCAGCTTCGAGTTGGCCACCACGAACACTAGCCGTTGCGCGCGGGCGATGCCCCGCGACGAGGCCCCCGGCGCGGTCAGCCACCGCGCCATGGTGGGCGTGCACCTGAACCCCCTCGCGGTGGCGTGGAGGAAGATGAGCCGCACGGCCACCTTGCCCAGTGACTTGAGCTCGCTGAGGCACGTCTCCCACACCAGCCGGCTGCTCTGCTTGTTGGCGATCTTCATCTTCCCCGTCGCCGGGTCGGGCTGCCGGACCTGCACCGCCTGCGCGTACAGCGGGTCCAGCCCCTCCGACCGCCACTTCATCAGCTCCATCATCGCCAGGTGCGCCTCCTCGGGCGACACCAGCCTCGTGATCAGCCTGTCCACGTCCTTCTCCTGCTCCGGCGTCAGGTACTTGAACGGCGGCAGGTAGCGCCCGCTGACGTCCTTGACGAGGTACAGCGGGTCCAGGATGAATGCCGCCGACCAGGCCGGGTGGTAGCTCCTCCTGAACCTCCGCTCCAGCACGCCCATGGCGATGCCTTCGTCCACGTTGAACTTGCGGCACCAGCCTCGGACCTTGGAGCGCAGGTCCTCCCAGAGCGGGAGGCATTGCCCGACCAGGGGTCGTTCGGTCTCCATCTCCTTGGCCATGTCGGTGATCAGCTTCAGCAGCGAGTGCGCCGCCTCCACCTCCGCCCAGAACGCCGCGCTGTGCACCATGTCCACCATCTCCCGCGCGGTGGAGTCGTCAATGCAGAGCAGCTTGAAGGGCTCCTCCAGCACGGAGAGCTGCAGCGACCGCGCAGAGGCCAGCACGTCGTCGAGCATCGCGAATGCCGCGCCGGTGTCGACGGTGTCCGACGGCGGAGCAGCGACGCGGAGGAGCCCAGCGGCGTGGCCGAGCTCCTGGACCTGGTGCCGCTGCAGCAGCGCGCGCACGGCCGGAGTGGCGTTGAAGTAGGCGGCCATCCTGGCGCAATTGGTGGCGGCGGCGTGGACCACGGGGAGCTCGCGCGCCAGGTCTTTGGCGAGGCGTGCCAGGCAATGGGCCTGGCACGCGATGTTGACCATCCACGGGTGCTTGCTCTCGACGTCGCGCAGCGCCTTGGAGCCGAAGCGGTCGGCGACGATGCCGGCGCAATGGCGGAGGTCGGCGGAGGCCGCGACGGAGGAGACGGCGTCCAGCAGCACCTCCTCGGCGTAGTCGGACGATGGCGGCGCCGGCATGGGCACGGCGCGGTGGAAGACGGACGTGCCGTTGGGGAGGTTGACGGCGAGCGTGACGACGTGGTCGCGCCAGCCGTCGGCGGCGAGCTGGAAGAAGCGCGCGTCCCGGACGCGCGCGGCGGCGTCGGCGCGGGCCTCGGCGTAGCGCGCGTCGAGTCGCCCCCGGGTTAGGTCGGAGCGGGAGAGCTCCGGGAGGCCGACCTGGCGCAGGAAGGCCCTGAGCTTGGGGTGCTCCGCCGCGGCCAGGGAGACGCTCCCGGACGACTCGAGGAACCAGTCGGCGAGCAGCGCGAGCGCCGCCTCGGCCTGGTGCCGCGGCAGCATGGAGCCGGGGGACGCGACGGGCGACTTGAGGCGCTTGACGCTGTCCTCGAGGCGCGCGAGCGCGCCCAGGTCGCCGCGGCCGCCGGAGAGGACCTGGCGCGGCGCGGGCAGCGCCGGCGGCGTGGGAGGCGTGGAGTAGATGGCCGGCTCGCCAACCACCACGTGCTGCCCGTGCGAGGACGCCGCTGCCGCCTCCACGGCCGCGTACGCGGCTGCCAGCGCGTGGCGCTTGCGGCCGCCGCCGCCCGTGGAGTGGCGTCGCTGCTGCTGCTGCGAGGAGGGCGGGAAGGAGGAGATGGGCACGACGGAGGACGCCGCGGCGATGGCGAGCGGCGGCGCCGTGGACACCGGCGGCGCCGAGGCGGCGGCCAGCGGCGACGCGAAGTTGGGGCAGGCCCCGCGCTTGAGGTGCTCGGAGGCGGTGCGCGACGGGTTGGACGCGGAGAAGGTGGCGGCGCAGAGCGTGCAGCGCAGGCGCGCCATCTTGGGCGGCTGGCCGGACGCCGGCGGCGGCACGAGCACGGGCTCCAGGTGCGCCCAGTACCAGGCGCCCTTGCCCTTGATGGCCTTGGCGCGCACCTGCACCAGCGCCTCGTAGCGCTTCCTGGCCACGGCCTCCTCGGCCCCCATTGCCCCAGCAGCCGCGGGCGCCGCCGCCTCCGCCGGCGGCGCGGACGCTGACGCCGACGCGCCCTCCTCGGCCGACATGGCGTCACGCGGCCGTCATGTCCGCGGTTACGTCGGTTGGGTTCGTTTGCCTGCTCCCTGCTGGCCTTTGTTTGCTTTGCTCTCGCGGGGGGAATGCGGGGGAGCTGTGGGAAGCAAAAGAAAAGAGAAAAAACCCAACCCCGAAAGGTGGGACGGGACGTTGGGTGCGTCGTCTCGTCTCGACCTCGACCGACCTCGCTCGCCGCGGCACTCCACTATTTTTGTGGGTTTTTCACGGCCCCCAATTGCGGCTATTCGCTCGTCGCTTGGCGGGTATAGACTGATGAGAAGCAAATGTCTCCAAAACCCAGGAGGCGGCCTCCTGTTTCTGCGTGTGCCTCCACACTGTTCATCTTGGTTTCTCGAGCTCGCTATACGTGACTTGTGAGTCTTGGGAGCTGAGACCTTGCTTGCGACTGTGTAGAGAGAGAGAGAGAGGGGGGGAGAGAGAGACACGGGCAGGGCAGCTAGCGGCCAAGGAGGGAGGAACTCATCAGTCTAGAGGTCAAGCCTGGAATATAAAGAGAGAAGAAGCACAGTCACCGGCTCTCTCTCTTTCTCTCTCTACTTACCCGCACCACTCACTCACTCACTCAGAGAACTGTTTCTCCTTTCTTTCTCGCACAGAGACAGACTCCCTCTCTCTCTCTACTACAATCGTAGTACTCCGTATAGTCTAAAAAAGTCTACCTCTACCACTACTATAATAGTAACTGGCATGTATTCTCGGTATTTCGCTGGTGGTCTTTGGTAGGAGTTGACTGCCTGCTACTCGCTCAGGACTGCAAAGAGGAATGCTCTGATATAATACCAGTGCCCTGCTTTATGGTACAAATGCACACTATTATAACAGTAGTATATGGAAAAGGTTGAGAGAGAAAGAGTACGGGCGAGTTGTGCTGTTGCCGCTGCGCAAGGCCCCGCCCGACAATTATTGCGGTGGAACAGTTGGTGAGAGCCCACAGGAGAGCAGACGAGAGCTTCTTTTTTGACAGGGCGGCAGAGATTATACAGTACACACCCGCCTACTGTACGTACACGCAAGGAGAGAGAACACACAAAAAAAAATACATTTTTAAACGCTAAACATGACATTAGTACACTAGTACCTGTACACCGCATTCGTTTTCTTGGATATTTAATTATCGAGTGGTGGTCGCACGGCGGTTCCTCTAAAGCCAAATTGAGCCTCGGTCGATCTCTTCGTTTTATTTGAAAAGTTGGGTACGTACGCCCCCCTTTTCCCTATTTAAAATTCAGCCTTATATTGAAATATTGTATAAGTGTGCTATATATAAAAGGGACAGGATTATGTCAAATATTGGTAGTAGCAATTAAAATGTGTTACGTACATCTCTTGAATATTGGTAGAAGCAATTAAAATATTGGTAGTAGCAATTAAAATATAGGTAGAAGCCTTATATGGCCATTTGTTGTGAGAGAATGGTTGACAGATTTGAATAATAAGCTCAAACGAACAGGGAGTATACTAGTAGCCCTACTCACATATTTGAGAAAGAAAAGTGGAAATGACAGAGATGATGGTTCAGTGACGCCAAGGCAATTTCGTCACCCATGATTAAATCTCGCTTCGATTTGTGGATCTTTTGAGGATGAGAAGTGGTTGGAGATTGATGGTACATCTTGCAGGTTGCTCTAGGTCAAATCGCCCAAGCCGTAATGTGATGGCCTCCTTGCACTAGGGCAAAATGCATTTAGATTTCTCCTAGGATCACACAACCCTAGCGCCGTAAGCACCTCACAGTCTTTTGGAGTTGATCGTGATCAAGTGCGGGCTACTCCGCCGTCGTATTGATTCGATTTTTCCTAATTGTGTGGAATCAAAAAGAACTATATTGGAGATAAAGGCTATGGTTGTAATCTCTAGTCCTCTGTTTTGCCAACTTCCCTAGAGGCATTTGCTAGATGTGCAACCACTATCTCTGCTCTAGTATGTTCCTATGTTTGTTCTTGCTGTGGGGTGATAAGGGTTCTCTAGTGAGGAGATTTCCACACCAACCCGGAAGCCAAGTGGCAATGCAATGATGCTAGGACTACAAACATTGCTAGTAAAGGAGCTGAGGAGAAGATAAAGGATGGAATACAAGTGGCGGTTGAAAAGATGGTCGACGGTGCTAGGACTACGAACATCGTTGGTAAGGAAACTGAGGAGAATATGAATTAAGGATATTGTAGGGGAGGTTGAGAAGATGAAGGGAAGGAGGTGGTCTTGATGGTATAATGGTGATTGTTCGTGGTGGGGATGCCAAGCAACATAGGGAAGGAGATGATGTGGAGGGGAAGAATTGATCCTCATACCCGACTAAATTGATGAGGTCGGTGAAGCTTACGTATGAGTCATTTGCGCCGTGCATAACGATTTAGGTGTTGATGGTGAGCTCATCACCTGTGACTTTGTCGTGTGATGCTTGCCATTATGCGAATCGATCTGGATCGTCGTCACAATGTCCCTCCGGTTAGTCCTAAACAATGAGAGACTTAAGACGGGCAACCATTATAGCTTGGTGGAGCCGATGGCGATAGCTGGTGAAAGCCCTATGTTTAATTTTGGATAATTGAGACAATTAAGTGGACTAACCCCTCCTCTAGTGATGTGAATGAGATAGGTTATATCCACATCCAAGGATTGAGCAAAGTGGCACACATGGTGATGGTGATGGTCGTAAATGATCACACAATTTTGTTTGAAATTCAACATTTTATAATTCAAATTTGTGAAAATTCTCAAATGGACTCGGATGTAGAAATGGTCAAACCCAATGTTACAAATCCCTAAAATAGTTGATAACTTTTTCATTTGAAATAATCAGTAGTCTTAAAATATAGTTTGAAATCTTCACATATTGAAATTTAAATTTTGAGATAATGTCGGATGGAGAAATGATAAAACTAAAGTTGTAGATTCGAATAGTTATAGAACTTTGTAGTTGATAACCTTATCATATAAAATTAATTATCTAGGGAAAATTCTATTTGAATTTTTCACATTTTGCAATTTAAATTTCAAACGGCCTCGAATGGAGAGACAACAAACACTTAAGTTGTAGTTCTCGACGATATCAACAACTTTTTCTAGTTTCATCCTTTTCATTTGAATTCATTTAGGCTTGAAATATTGATATCAAAATATCATAAAGTGAATAGGAGGAATGTTTCTACACCCTTTAGTCACAAGTAAATTTGGGTGGAGTAGTTAGAGAAGGTACGCGCGCAAGACATAATGTCCTCTTTCGAGTTTATTTTTCATGAATTGTGATTTCCTAATGAGGGTCTCCTCGATTTAAATATTTTTTAGGTCCGTTTTATGATTTTTGGATCAATCTGTAAAGACGCGACTACGTTTTTTTTATCTTTTTCTATTTTTAGGTTTGATTTATGATTTCTAAAAAATGATTTGTTTGTATTTTGAGTTGCCTCTAGAAATGTTTTAGAGCCAACTCTTGTTTTCAAGCGCTCCCTATAACTATAAATCCATGATGGAGGCGGTTCTACACAGCTATCTCTGTAAATCAGATTTGTGAAGCCGAATATCACCTCTATACAAACATTTTAGACACGGTTGTACAATATTTTTATATAATAGTGAGAGTAGCACCGTTGTATTCTAAATTAGAAAAATGGGAAGTGCGTGTGGAGTTGAGGAGTTATCTTAGGATTGATGGAACTAATTCCGAAAATCAAGAAGAAGCATGTATGTTTTTTTTTTAGCAGAAGAAGAAGCATGTTTTTTTGGAAAAGGGAAGAAGCAGCATTATGTGTCTTCAGAACGTGCGATCACAGGCGAGGATAAAATCCATAAAGCCCATGCTAGAAAGGCCCATGAGTACGGTCCGTCTCAGAATGTAACGGCCCTTGCCAAGATATTTTTTCCACAATTGCATAGGGGGATAAGTGATTTAAAGAAAATGATGGCCGTCGTCAAGCTTAGCGTCGTGATGGCGTGTCGTCAAGCTTAGCGTCGTGATTTTATTTCTTTTCTTCAAGTTGTGACTGGTGCTTGCTGCTTAGCAGCTGTTTTTCTGGGTCGTTTTTCATGTGCTGCTCTTTGCGGTTGGTCAGGCCTGTCTGAAGTCCTTTTCTCTTCTGAAAAACACTATGAACTCTGTTGTATTCTCGTTATCATGATAATGGGAATGGGGATCCCTTTTTTCGAAAAAATACATACTTGAAGGACATTAAATCCATTGCTGGAAATTAGAATTATTTTTCCTATAAGTCTATGTGTACTGCAACACCAACTAATCGCAACCCATTCCAATTATTGTTTCTTCAGCATCCGTCTACAGTCCTCAGAGCTTCCTACTGTGTCTCTGGCATCTTGGTCACGGCTCATGACACGTTAGGCGAGCTGGTGTCGAGGTACTGTGCTTTCATCCATTAATTAATTAATTAATTAATTAAAACGAAAAAGGCAATATACTATAGCTAGAGCTGTAGAGCACAATCCCTCCGACTACGGCTCCAGACAGCTAAGCGTACGTACGGCCCCTGTTCTTTGTCACAAATTGATTTTTCAAGGACATGTTTGTTTTGTTGTCAACAAAAGGACATGTTTGTTTGTGGTATGTATTTGGACATATTTGGAGGATGCACGCGTGAACTGGGCTAGTTTCGGCGTTGAACTTGATTCTCTATGATAAACTCTAGAATTTATACAATGATGCTCATCATCTCCTAGTTTATTTGAAAACAAAAATCGATTCACAAATAAAATCAACAAAAAATCACTTTTTTTTTTTGGTAAAATCCTGAACTTGGCCCTAATCTTCCTCTCTGATCTCTCTTGCTCTGCGGAGGGCCATCAAACAAATAGTGCGAGCACCCTTCCCGCTCGGAATCCAGGCACCAGCTTCGCACATTTGGCGTGACAAGAGGTCCACCTGCTGCCGATGCAGTGTGCTACGGTGGCTTCATTTGTTGCTACTGTATATCTTTTGGCCTTTGCAGAATGAAACTGACACTAAACATTCTTTTATTATAATATCATGTCGTACTGCAACAAAATATTTTTTAAAGGGTCACTGCAACAAAATAGTAGTCTGTACAAGTCTGAAAATATGTATTATTTTGTACAAGTGCATCTGAGCGGAGATCCATGTATTCCCAATTTCCCAGCAAGAAACCATTACTTGGTGGAGGTGCAAAAAAATAATATATTTGACCGTGCTGCACTGTACATATGTGTGATCTATAGGACAGTATGCCAAAAAAAAAAAGAATTGACCATGCTTCATTTATAATATGATGTCGTTTTAGGCTTTTAGACTTCTTGTTTAACCATTCGCCTTATTCAAATATTTTAAGCAAATAATAAAATAAATTTATTACTAAAGTATCTTTAATGATAAAATAAATCATAATAAATTAAATAATGCTTAAAAATTAGTAGGATGAACGGTCAAATAAGAAGTCTAAAAGTTTTTTCATGGGACAGGGAGTATATATATAGGTCATATAGGAGGTTCCTCGTCTGTGATCCAAAAGCTTACTACCGTTCTCGACAACGACACAGACAATTTAAGACATGATGTCGGTTTGATCGCGATCTCCGTTTCAAATCGCACTACCTTATTTTCTATTCTAATTTAAAATTCATAGTTCTAACAAGTTATAGAAAATACATAAAAAACTAAAACATTAAACGAGACACAAAAAAAATTAATAGTATATTTATTTAATATAGTAGATCTTAGTAATTCCTTATATAAACTTTATAAATTTTTTTTGAGAAACTTAACTCATTACGAAGACAAAATGATTTATAAAGTAAATAGAGTGATTGAGTATCCCGTTTGAGTATCCCCATGTCAACTTGTGTATCCCGCTTGGTTTGCATCCTCAACACTAGCTTTACTTGTTCATACTTGTGCTAGTTATCTTGAGTATTAGTTGCTCTCTAGTTGCGCTTGTGTAGCGTAACAACTTTAGTGGTGCTAGTGTACGTTGTGTATTGGTGTTTGCTTACTCACTAGTACATGAGTGCCACTGCCACTGGGGGTGGGTGGGTGGGGGTTGGGGTATAACAATTTGGGAATAAAAACTTATCACCAAATCCTTTGGGGGGCATAGGGGGGATGGGGTGGGGGGGGGGGGGGGCTCCACCATCGCCCAATTGTGTGAGCTCCACCGATGCCTGGCTACGTGAGCTCTGCCACAAGCCATCGAGTGTTGCTATTGGGGAGGGGTCCTACGGCTCCGCTAGGGGGCTTGTGAGAGTGTTTAGAGAGAGAGAGAGAGAGAGAGAGTGAGAGAGAGAGGAGGGAGGGTGGGAGTTGCGAATGAAAGGCCAGTGGTGGAGTTTTTATATTCTAGGTTTTCTAAGTAAGCTATGAGTTGGGCTAGTTGGATCGTCATGATTTATATAAACATGCTTCATAAGAGGTCTACTTTTTTTTCGCGACCGGGACTTCACCCTTTTTTATTAAGAGGGGAAAACAAACAAAGTTTACAAAACCGAAGAAGCGGTAGTGGCAAGATGCCACGGCACCCCTCGGCCAAACACAGCACACACCTATTCTACTGGATCTAGGTTGAGGTTCATAAGAGGTCTACTTTTGAAAATAGGACGACCTTCTTGAAAGTAGGGATAACATTTTTTGGTTATCTTTGTAAATAAAACGTCTACCTCCAAAAATCGTTGGGCTTTTTGAGAGACAGATACACTTATGACTACCTTCATTAATACAATTAGTCGTCGTTTTCTAAATTTTTCTAGTAGTATGACACTGAACTCTCCTATGTTCAGTTTTATCCTATCAAGAAGTATATAGTACTGTGTGTACTCATGTTCTAGTGGCATTCTTTCTTACCGTGGTAACATATTTTGGTATCACTAATTAATCTACTGAGTGTGGACTTGATAATAGCGATTTGATGAAATGGGCAAGTGTTAAACTCAGTGATCTCTGGTGTGAGAAGGGGAGTAGGAGGGCCAGGTGCCATTTTCCCCTAGCCGAGTCAAATGGAGCGAAGCGCTCCTCTCGCACCCTGATCAGCCAAATCAACCGACGCTTGCGGCCCGAGTCAAGCAACACCACATTTAAAGAGGTGTCCCATAGCTACTACCGTACCACACAGTGCGTGGCACACATCAAAGGTCAATATATAATGTTGTGCATGCATGGTGGACGACGATGTATTATTTGTCATCTCGCGAGTCACGATAATCCATCGACAAAACCAGTCCACATATAGAGATAGCAAGAGGACAGAGGAGGTGCAAGTGCGTCACGTACCGCACGCAGCAGCACGTACGCGTTCGGTGTGCTGATGAGCCGCGTTGTGGCCCGCCCGGCCTGCGCGTCGATTGGCGCATGGGTCGGCGAATTCTTGCACCGTCAGAACCGGACACTCGTACGCTGCTGGCTGGCTGCTGGCAGCTGCCTCATCTGGCTGCTCCGTCTTGCATTGCCAGCCGAGGCCGCTTGCATTGCACGGTGCTTGCCGCCGTGTCAAAGATCGCTGTGCTCCGTGTGGTCGGAAGGCCCATATGGCTGTCTGGGTGTACCGCCCTTCCAAACAGAGACCCTTATTAGCTAGTTGAATATACATACATATAGTACCGGAATCCATTTAAGCGATCGTTCACTAGATTCCTTGCTAGCGAACGATGTGTTGTCCGTTACTCCTCCTCCGTGCTCCGCAATTCCTTTTTGGTGGACGTTCACCCAGCGGCGTTGTCTGAAAACGGTAATACTCCTTCTCGAGCGTTCGACCAATCGAACACACACGGCCCCGTCCATCTATAGAGTCAGACTCGGATTTTCACGTGCCCCTCGGCCGCTCCGGGCAGTGGACGACCACACCCGCGCGCCCGCCCCTCACCCTCTCTCGCTCACTCTCTGCATTCAGTTATCTCTTTCTCTCCAAACACGGCGATGGCGACGGCAGCGCCTCCTCCTTCCTCCTCCACATGACGGCGGCGAGCTCCTCCCCCGCGCCCGCGCTCCTCCTGCTTCCTCCCCCCTTCTCATGGCGTGGGCGAGTGTAGTGGAACCGACCAACTAATTTAATTACGAAGCGCTAATCAAGCTGACGTGGCAACTTAATTAGAACTTAGTAACCAAACCAGCCCGGTAGTCCGTGAAATCTCGAAGGATTTCAAACAACTTTACAACAAACCTGAATCCACAGTTCAGCAATTCCCATTCACCTGTTTTATTTACATTTCGCACATAGGATTATTACAATCCAAGTCATAAATAAGAGTGGAAGAAAAACACTTTTGCTAATACACACTCACACCTATACATTAAAATACAGTGCCAGCTCGGGGTCGACTCCATCGACAGCATGTAGAAGAGGTATAAGAGTTGACTTGCCCGAAGTCTATTCCTCCCGTAGTGGGATATAAGTCCACCGTATCGCCACGGCAGTAATTCTCCACACCTACAACAACATTGGAAATTGCACCCTGAGTATATTGTACTCAGCAAGACTTACCCGACTAAAAGAAAATAAAGACTCTTTGGTGGATGCTAGGCTTTTTAGTGGGTTAGCCGACTCCTTTGTTTGCCAAAAGATGAGCTTATTAATAATCATTTAGTGATAAAGGACTCTCTAGCTTACCCAATTAAGTTGGATCCTACCACTACTACATTAGCACATGCAACTACTCACATTTTTAAGGTAGAAGCAATCAACATTAAGTATCCGCATTGATTGAGTAATTATTAAACCAGCATGAGTGAACATAACCCACTCGCACAAGATATGTTATTGGCGACTATGCCGTTGTCTCGGTCAAGTATTCTGTAACACCTCAAGTGTTAATTAGCCTAATTGCATTATTTTACATGAGCATAAGCATGCATAATGAATATGGTAGGAAATTTAAAATTCAAATTCAAATTTGAAAACCTACTTTCTAAAATATTAGGAATTTTGATATGGTTCAAAAAGCAAAAATGTGATTCCTTTTATTTTGAACAACTTTCATGTTTGAATCTTTTCGAGTTTCAATATGAAAGTTTGAGCAAATGAAAAAGGGGAAAAAAATTTCTACTGCTACAGTACTCCGCCCATCCCTTCTCCTGCTCCCGTCGTCGCCGCGGTCGTCTCTCGCGTGTCTTCCACGGTTTTCCTGCGCGATCGGGCGTGTGGACGACGACGCGAACGCTCTGGCCACCTCACTGTGCTGCCCATACCGAGGCTGGCCGCTCCATCTTCTCTTCCTCCTCCTTCTTTTCTCTCTCTGTGCCACCGGCCGCCAACCCCGTCGCCCAAAATTCGCCCACGCTACTCAACCATTCTCCAATTCATCGCACCCACAGCTTCGCCACGAGCTCCGCTTCCTCCCCGACCACACCGTGCTCCACATCATCGCGAGGTGAGACCTCTAGCCGCGCCGCCGCCATGGCCGCCATGGCCGCGAGCTTGGGTCCGCCGAGGCCCCAACTTCCTACCATGGCACCATACTTCATTTTCGTAGCTTTAGGGCCGCCTTAGCATCTTGGTGCTTAGGCGCACGCATCCTGGCCATTATCTTCATCGGAGCCGGCGAATTTCACCGCCGCCGCCGTCCATCCCGTCACCGGAGCCGCTGCGTACACCGCCGTCCTAGTTTGAAACCCTAATCCACCCCATCTTCTAACCAGTTGTGTTCGCTAGGTCACGAGGAGCACGGTGGTACCGGTCCCGTCGCCGGAAAGCTCGCCAGCGTCGAGCTTTGGCCGGCGAGACCGCCGCTCCTCCGCTCTGTGTCACTGACGGGTGGGCCACATCAGTTTGAGTCGCGCTCGCACGCGTCATGCGCGCGTGGGCCGCGTCGTCGCTGTCGCCGCCGCGTCGCTGGGCCGCTGGCGCTGCTGCGCTGCTGGGCCGCTGCCTTGCGGGGCCGGCCTGCCCCACGCTGGGCCGCGCCCGCGTGCTGCTGCTGCCGCTGCACCGCCGCTGGGCCGCTTGCCTTGCTGGGCCACGCACGCACGCGCCACGGGCCAAGCTAGGCCGAGCTGGCCAATTCGGCCCGTGTGCTTTTTTGTCTTTTGAAAATGCTTTTCAAATTTAGTTTTGAATGCAAACTTTGGAAATTCATAACTAGAGCTAGGAAACTCCAAAAATGGTGAAACCAATTTTGTTAGTTTTGTTTTGCTGTGATCTACGCGATGGTGTTATAAAAACTTTAGTTTGACAAACTTTTATTTATAGATTTTATTTATTTAAGAAAGCCCTTCTAACTTGCAAAATTTATATTTAGGGTTTCATTTATCCGAAAATTGTGAAACCAAGCTTGTTAATTTTGTTTTAATATTCTTTAGCTCATGAAATGGTAAATCTTGCCATTTGATCATTTCATTTATATTGTATTCTTTTAATACATGAAATGACATGTCTTTATTAATTTCTTAATAGCATGTGACATGTCTTTATTAATTTCTTAATAGCATGTGACATGTCATACATGTTATTTTATGTGCTTAAGTTGATTAAAGCAAAATCTTAGGTGCAGGTGTTAGGTCTTTAACTGAGGATGAGTTGTTGTATGTTAAGTTGTGTAGATTTGGTAAGTGTAATTGCTTTTTATAAGAATTATACACTGCCTTTGTTATAGTGATTTGAATATAGCTGGAGAACTCGGTAAACGAGTGTCCAGTGATATAATCATATCAACTTGTCATCATGGGCATCATGTCATCATCACTATCCTCACTTATGCAATCGTTATACTTATTCAATGCATATGCATGCAATAGGTGCGCCCGCGGGAGTGACCCTGTTGGAATTCGAGGGAACGTGCCCGCAGGAGCCGGAAAATTTCCAGGAGTAGAAGGTTCAGGTGATCGAACTCGAAGCCGGTAAGGAGATTGTTCTTGAGTGCCCACGACACGAACCTTCAACGTTCGTGAAAGGCAAGCCCCGGAGCATTTTAACTTCCTAACTTTTTATAACTTTAACATGCTATGTTTGTTGCATTAAGTTTTAGGAATTGAATTGGAACCCCTTGTTGCATTTATATCATTCCTTGTCCAGTTATCATCCTTGAAATCCTAATGATATGATACCGTAGCAATTGCTTCGCCATGCTTAAACGGTAGAAGTCGAGTGATTAATAATCACTTGCGAGAATTAGGATGATGGTTCACGGTTGGCTATATGTGCTATCGTGAAAATAACCATATGGATGTAAATCGACGGTAAGGCGGGACGTGGACGTCACAGGGCCAGGGAGCTTTGTAATCAAGCGAACCGCCATACCGATTAATCACCTACAAGGAATGGAGCCTTTCCTAGTCATGTTGAACAGTGCCTAGCACTTAGCTGGCTGGATCGGAGGTTATCCGCCGTGAAGCCTAGTAGCTCAACTTAGGCCGGATCGCGAAGAGTATCAAGTGCTCACTCGCCGACAGGTGTTATAATTCCTGATCCATTGGCATATCCGGCGTGGTATGTCCGTGTGGGAAGTCATGTCCGTAAGTCCAGAGGCAGGTGTTATAATTCCTGACCTCATGGCATGGTGGCGACCCTAAGTGAGGCGCTGTTCGGGTTCGCGATTCCTGAGTTGTACGAACGGTGTTCTACGGCTACCTTTGGCCGGGTGTGCCGGGAGAGTGTTAGGAATATTTCCCCAGCTGGGTTGTAATCGATTCGAATCGCCATCGTCTCCTGGATAGTGAGAAGCTTGACGGAAGTATCTCCATACTTGAAAACATTAAGTTGTTTGGATGGTTAATGATGATTCACAAGATAGCTGTTAATGAACCTGATATGGTTATGTAATTCTCTTCTCCTTGCTTGTTTAGCACAGGTGCAAACATAGTTGACAAGTTAATGAAGATTAACTTGATGCTAATAATAATTCAGTTACTCTCCTCACTTAAAGCTTTTTCTGCAAAATGAGTTAAGCCAACTCCACCTATAGAGCTTTGCATAATCCTTAGAGTCTTTATTTCGTTTCATGACGGGTAAGTCTTGTTGAGTACAATTGAGTACTCGGGGTTTATTCCCTCCTGTTGCGTATGACATCTTCTATAATGGTTGCCGCAACTATCGCCTTCTCCCCGGAATGAAGACTAGACCATTGGGCATGGTCTCTAGTAGGCTTCTTACCTTATATTGCTTTTGCGGGATATGAGTTTGAACTGGCAATGTAACCCTAAAACTTCGGTTTTGGTTTTAAAACTATGCTACTTCCGCTACTTTATATTTTGGTTTGTAATAACTAAAGTGTACTCCGATATATGTAATCTATGTAGATTAATTGTAAAAGGTTGTAACAGGTGATGTGGTTATGCCGAATCACTACGATCTTGGTTCGTTGCAAGTTGGTTTGAAATCCTTCATGATTTTGTTGGACTACTGGGTTTATATAAGGCAAAGTACGTGAGTGTCAACGTTTTAGCGGGGACATCTGTACTTAATCTTGTATAAATTGGTCGGTTCTGTGACATATTCACTGTCCAGGAATGATGGCGATTATAATCGATTGCAAACCAGCTGGCGGGGTATTCCTCACACAAACCACACGACTCCCATCGGGGTCGATTAAGTCATCTTGATCTACTCGGGAGGAGACGCGGGATTAACAACTCATCACCATGACCCAGAGGCGCTGTTACACTAGATCCACCCGGACTTGCGTACCCAGGCAGGCCTTCGGCTGACGTCAGCGGATGACGTCGGCCCGATCCCACCTGTCGGTGACACCTGAGCAGGGGAGGGAGATCCGCCAGCCGCGATCTCGCCGGCGGCGAGCATCGGCGGTTGTGACGGACGGCAGCGGCATGCATGCCATCGGCGGCTGCTCCCGGGTGCGGCATGCGCAAATCGGGGCGAGCACCGACCCCAGCGGAGCGGGGTGGTCGCGAATCGCGTGACGATGGCAGCAGAGGAGTGGCGAATCGGCAGCGGCGGCATGAGCTCCTCCATGGCTGCGGCAAGGCCAAGGCTCGATGGCGGCCGGCACTCCGGCTCACCTGAGCCCAGCGCGGCGGCGTCACCTACCGGACGGCCTTCGCCATGCCAAGGCGGATGCGGCGTGCAAGAAAGGGAGGCAGAGGAGCAGGAAGAACGGGCGCGCGACAGCGACGAAAAGCTCGTCGGAGCTCCGCTCGTGGCGGCGGAACGGGAATCACCCGATTGGGCTGCTACCTTGCGGTACGCGGCGCAACAGAGGGCGGCGAAGAGGGAGCACGTGGTGGCGAAGACGACGGCGCGCCTAGATTTGAGAATGGCGGGGCGGAGTGGCGGTTAGGCGGAGGCGGGCTCGGAGGCGGCCATGGCGGCCTCGAGCTCGCGCGAGGGAGAGGAAGAGAGAGAGAAGAAGCTGCGCTGGGGAGTGGAGAGGAAAGTGAGGAGGGAGAGCGGGGCGACCTGTCCCCTTCGGACACAGGCGCGGCACGGCAGTGTCGGAGCTCGGGCGCCGCGTGTCGGGTGGCATGGGTGCGTGGCAAGCGTGGGCAGAGGAGGAGCGAGGCGCGTGGCGTGGCGGTGGAGTCGTGCGGTGCGGCGGCATCGAACAGGCACCACGGGAAGGGGCGGTGGGCGACGGCCACGCGACAATCGCCGTCCCGGACACCGCATCTGGAGGTTGAAGATGGAGAGGAGGAGGAGTATGACAGGTGGGTCCCACCTCTTCTCTTTTGAACTGAAAACTTTGGGGCCCTATAGTTTCTAAACGGTTGGGAATTTGCAAAAACTTTCAACATGAAAGTTACTCCATTCGATGGGTAGAGTATTTCCTCTAAAAGGAGTTTGGTCTATTTCGGCCTAGTTTTGAAGATACAAATTTGGGCTATTTTCAATTATAAAAAATAGTACATTTAAAATACCTAGAGACTGTTTTTGCCCTTTTTGAACACCTAAAAAGCATTTTCATAAAATGGTCCCAACACGAAGTTTTCTCCAAATATTTTTCTCCATAAACTTGATTTAAGGACCGACTTGAGATAAGCAACCTAGCTACCACTTCCAGTTAACTCGACAATCACATTTAGGACCTAAATCAATCAAAGTGCAACAAACATCAAGCAAATCATGTTGAGAAGGTGATTAAATGCTAATGATGTGATTATGCTCATGATTTGCAGAGTTAATACATGATTGACATCGTGGATGTTACAGCGAGCTCCTCCTCCCTCCGCTCCGTCCTCCTCATGGCGGCGGCGGCCGCGGGATCTGGCAGCGTCTCGGATCCGTGCGGATCCGGCGCCGGCCACGGACCGTGGCGGCCTAGGGTTTCGGGGCCGCTCCACGTCCCCGTGCCCCCTCTCTCCCTTCCTCGGTGGCGGGGCGGCTCCGGCGAGGTAGGTGGTGAAGGATCTGGATCTGAGTCCTCCCTCCTCGTCCTCCCTTTCCTCTCGATCCACGGTCCCCCTCCTTCGTCCCCTCCCCCTCCTTCCGTTTTTTTTCAATGTTTCGGCCACTGATGATGAGATGTTTCGGGCACACCCTCCTCCTCCTCGCTCTATCTCCGGATCTAATGTTTCTTTTGCTATTCCCGCTGTGGTTCAGTGCATTTTTTCAATGTTTCGGCCATCGATGATCAGATGTTTTGGGCACAGATGATGAGATTATTTCTCTGATGTTGCTGGCTCTCCCTACCCCTACCTCACTCCGGTTCTAAATGTTTCTATGACTGGTTCGCTAATGGTTTATTGCTTCGTTCTCAATGTTTCGCACAAAGATGATGAGATGTCCCCTCTGATGTGCAATCTCCCCCTCCCCCATCCTCTACTTTGTTTTTGTTTCAGCTGTTTTTCTCATTGTTTCTGTATTATTTTTCATCTTGTTTCAATCGTTTTCGTTCTTTTTTTCGTTTTTGTTTTTTGTTCTCTTTTACGCAATGTTTCTTTTCCTTTAATTCGATTGTTTCACTGGATTTGCCAATTTTGTTTCAACAGGTGATCTTTGATGTGTCACAAAACATTCTCTTTTGTGTTTTTTCGATTTTCATTTCATTTCCTTTTCCTCTCTTTGTTTCAGATGCACAGCGGCGGCGTCGTGGAGGAGCAGGGGCCGCGCGGGGTGCGTCTGTGTTTGCGTGTGTATGGGGTGCCCCACACGCGGCATGTGTGCGCGGAGGGGGGGTGGGGATGGGCCGGGCGTAGACCGTTCTAGCGCTCGAACGTTCTACTGCTAGACATACCCTTATGTAAATCATGTCACTATATATAAGCAAACTTGATACCGCTAATAATAAGAAGAATACTATTTTTGTGTCTGTGTATGTTTGGCTGGGCTGTTTGAGTTTCAGCGAGCGGAAAAGGGCCAGGCATGCAGGCAGCCCGCCCCAGATCGATCAGTACGTACACCGTGCAGGCGTGTCAGGATTTGGAAATCTTTTATGCGCCCAGTATGGGACGACGGGAACGCTTTTCCCCCGATCCCTGCTCAGCTGCTCTCGCTCGATCGCCAGTGATGTCACTGGTCACCGCTATCTCCTGCCGGTGCCGGTGCCGGCCGCGGCCGGCCGGCTGAGAAGACAGCGACTTGCGGTCCATGGACGCTTTTCCAGGCACTTTTTGCATCCGACATCCGTCCATCTACCCGTCTCCGGATTGGCTCTGTAAATTTCGTACGTAGTAGGAGTCCTCCGTAACAACGCGTGCATGCATGCACACCACTGCAGCGTTCAGGTGTACAGTATGGGCCATGCACACATTGCAGAGAGATGACCAAGGCACAGGGCTACAGTAGGGAGATTTTGCGCTCGAAAAAGGTTGACGACCTTTTTCATGATCAGAGGAGGTTTCTGGTCGACCAATCATATGGATCGGAGTTAAAACCCACTAGCTACTTCACAGGATTAAGAACCAATCAACCAGCCGATCCAACCATAACCATGGCCTGCTGTACTAGCTTTTCAGTGTCTGTTCTCAAATACTAGTAATGATGAATCAAACTGAAGACATGTTGTACGGTGCATGGATGATATGTAAGTTTGCGTGTGTATATATGCATGTGTGTGTGCCTTGTTTGTCAGTGAAGAAAAAACAAGTCAAAGAGGTGCGGTAGAAGAAAGAAAAAGCTAGGTTGTAGCTGATGGAAAGCCAAAGTGCAAATAAACACACTCATCATGATCTTGCATTGCGTTGGGTCGATAAAGCACATACATTGACCAAGAGGTTGAAAATGATAGGCATACACCGCTTGATAATGAGTTGGGTTGTTCTTTCTGGTCCCAAACTCAAACCTACGCAATGCATGCACAACACAAGCAATACAGTATATATAACTTTTGACGACGTGCTTTTACCATCTGATAGATGAACCAGTGAAAAGGCCTCGCATGCCATCATTTTGACAAATCCGTCCGCTAGCCAGGTGAGCACGTTTCCAACAGCATCAGGATCCCTGCTAGTGATGTCACAATAGCCCGGTCGCGGCTACCAATCCGGCCAGCGCGCGGTACGCAAACTGTGACGACGATGCTAGCTATTGGCTGGCCTGGCCACTCGCTCAAGGACGAAATGCACGGTCGATGCGGACATGATTATTTGGGTCAAAAGGAGCAAGGCTACGTAGGTGCTAGAACAGGAGAGTCATGCATGCATCTGGCCTGCCAACACCGATCAGCTTTTCCCGCTGAATGATTAGGTCTCGCATGCATGTGTGGGCGCATGCATGTCCATGCAAACATGCATATGGAGACGGCGGTCTTCCAGTGGTGGTGTCTTTTCATGTGCAGCATGTTTTTTTAACAGCGAGGTAATACATGTACTCTAGTACACATTACTACTTGAGCTGATAATACTCCAAATTGCCACGGTCTGACCCAGCTGATTCCACTGCAAAGGACGGCCATTATTACACGTCCTAGATCCACCAGTTCGTCAGCTCAGCTCCTCACTGTGTAGGTCGTCGCATACTCAGCATCGCATCAGTTACTTCTAGTGCTCCTGGATGATGAGCTCGGCCACAGTAATTTCTGAGTGTTCTGACGGGGACGAATAGGCCGACCGGCGGTGAATTGATCGAGTACGGCGCGTGCCAAAGACCATATGCCGGGGCTCTGAATCACAACTTAATAAAGGTGCAAAAAGGTTGTTACATCACCATCGCAGGTTCCGAGTCGTTATTTTCAGCTGAAAAGAAGTGGGGAAAAACATCTACTAGAGGACGACAAAGTTCCTGCCAGACAGTAGTAAAGTGTTGACTGTAACGTGTGTCCAAAGTACGTACTACAGCATGGTGGAGTACGATGTACTAGTAAAGCGCTACAGCTAGCTTCTCTTTGGTCTGTTGTTACGCTTTTGCACGCAAAAAAAGGGGCTAGCAAAACCGTAAATGAGATAAAGACCATTTTCCTTTTGTTCGTCTATCCTCTGTAATAATCTGTATGTAATATACTAATACTATCTAGCACACATTGAACGAGAATCAACAACACTGTAATAATTTGTATGTAACTACGTACTATCAGCACACATTGAACGAATCAACAATACTTAATGTTGTCACGGGAGCTGAAAAGTTTCGCTGAGATTATTAGTAAGCGTACAAACGTTTGTGCTTGCGGTACCCTTTGAATTTCCATAACTTTTCCCCCACCACATCATCATACGTTGCCCTATAGAAGGGATACGGAAGCGCCCATATCTTCATAACTTGTTGAGCATAGCGGCAGTGGACATAACATATTTATACATTGCATTGCACTCTTTGAGAATTATATATTGAACTATTAGTCTTCGCATGAAGTTGGATATGAGAAGAATTATTTTATTTTATTTGTGGAAGTGATTTATTTGTTGACACAATGTAGTTTAATTCTCTATGATAATGTCATTGATAAATAACTTAACCTCCATCCTAAATAGCAAGACCTTTTAGATATACCTTTTGTTGTGCACATAGATGTATGTCACATATATATAGATCAATGTATGCCAACTTATCCATCAGATTTTGCAAAAAAGAGAGATTAGCCATATCCAAAGATCCAACTTCCATCTTCCATGTTTCCATAGCATATGTTGCCAACTTATCTTCCATGTTGATATGCATGCCAACATGAAAACAATATATACTTCCTACTTTCCATATCTTCCATGTTGAATCGATGCATGAATAATTTTTAGTTGTTCTGTAAACAGCTAGTGTGAAAAAGGTCATCGCAAATGGTGATGTTCCCCTGGCGCCACTTGAAAACCGCTTGTTTTAACCCAATTCCATTTTGGCGATCGTTCGTTCAATTGCCTTCTAGCGAACGATCCCACCTTTTCTTCCTTTTTTATTTTTGTTACTGTTTGACCGTCCTTCCGTCTCAGCTGCGCATGCTATCTTCCACGTCTTCTCATTTGCTGCTGCTGATGTCATCATTAAGAAAAGCGGCTATTTTATTTTAGAATAACATAATTTACAAACCGTGTATCAATTTTGAAATCCGTTTGCACCGTTGTGTTCTACGTGACGAGACGAACAAAATTAGATCCCACTTAAATATATTTTGAAGAAATTTTTTCACCTTTTTTCCTATGCTGCAGTTGTTGCGTAAATAAGTTTTCCGTAAAAGTTATATGTAAAAGTTTTTCTCGTGTATAAGTTAAAATCCAAATTTGTAACGTTGTAAGATATGTGTTTCACGCAATAAGTTAAATGTATAAGTTTTGAACATAACTCATAAACATTGTATAAGTTTCATCACATTTTCGTATCTAAGTTACACGACAAAAGTTATATGTATAAGTTAGATTCTAACATTGCAAAAGTTATAAGATATGTGTTTCATTTAATAAGTTAAATGTTTAACTTATAAGCATAACTTATAAACGTTGAAGATCACCTAAGTTATGTATGTATAAGTTAGATTATAAGTTAGTCGTATAAGTTATGGAGCGAAAATTATGGGTCTGGATTTATAACTTTTGTCATCTTTTGCTAAGAATAGAAAACTTTCCAGAAAAGGAAAGTTGTGGGGATTTTTTTGCCAAAAAAAGAAAGTCGGAGTTTGTCTGATCGTTCGCTAGTTGGACTTAATGAACGTTCGCTGATTAGCAAAGCCCTTGTTTTAATGTTTACATTGTTATATAGTTGGATCAAGGTTGCCGCCACTATAAATATATTTACACAAATGGTTTTACAGAAGGGCACTGCTACGGTACAAATATTACCTCCTAAGAGGTAATAGTTCAAAGCGATCTGAGCCATTGATTTATCAGATTTTATGAATTAATTAAATAAACAATTACCAATGGAAAGAAAGAAAAATCTAATAAAATCCCGTAATCAACGGGATGGGGACCTTTCTGGCCGTGATTTTACAAGCAAGGGCTTTCCTTTTTTTTTTTCTTTTGTGCGTGGTGCACAACGCACCCATGTGCAGCACAAGGCACAAAAAGTTATTATATATATCACAGTTTATTTTTTGTCAAATAATTACGTAGAGAACGTCATGTCATATAATTAAAAAACATGTTATATGTATGAAGAGGGTCGATAGCTAACACATTAATTGAGTCTTGTTATGTAGTCAAATTTGGGTCACACTAACTCAATTAAAACTATATCATATAATTGACATGGTGCACGTCAAATTAAAGACGTTGGAAAAAAATAAAAATAAAAAAGTTACACACTAACAACATACGATTGTCACGGAACCAAAATATATATGTTTGAAGTTACAAAATTTTAAAACAATTGCCATATCTACCTGACCATGCATGCGCCAACCAAATCTGGAATAATAAATTGTATCTAAAACTTTCTTTGTTCATTCAATGTTACCAATTAAAAAATTAATTTAATATTTATTTCATCTATTACCTCCTAAGAGGTAATATGTTGTCATAACCATTCGATCAAAACAAATGAACGGCTCAGTTATTTGAGGGTACCGCAGCAAAGCCCTTTACAGAATTCATAAATCAAACCAAATGAAAAGGTTTGAACCAAAGAGTTTTAGATCTCTTCGAGTGCTGCAACTTTGATTTAGGTCATTTCGTCACCTGAGATTATTTGAAAAATCATAAAATTATAATTTAAAATTAACGAAATTTAAATAGAATTTTTGGACCCTAAATTATTTTAAATGAAAAAGTAACCAACTATGAAGTTGTGGATCTTTTAAAGTACTAGAAGTTATGTTTAGGCCATTTATTTACCAAGGTTATTTGAAAAGTTCAATAAAATGATTTCAAGTATTTTGTACTAGTGGCAGGTCATAAGAAAACTATCAATGTAAACATATTTATACAGATATTTTTTTAAGTTTACTACCATTATAAATATTGGATATACACTAGCGGTAAACTTAAGACATATGTGTCTTGCTTTGGTCGCACCAAAATTTGTCATACAAAAATTTGTCAAGCAAAAGTCATTAAAAAAACTATAAATTTAGCAAGTCAAATGTAATATGTTGGTAAAATTTTTGGTAACATAACAAACAATAGGTAAAATTATGGCTTATCAAAATTTTGGCTTGATTTAAAGGCTAACTAAACATGTTCTAAATCACGTATACTCTTGCTGTAGGGGCGGAGGGCTCAGTATGCCCTCTGCCGCCATTCTTGTTTTCTCTGAGTCTCTTCTTGACTATGATTCGCCGGGAGCTGAGGGACTGGAAGATAAAGGGAGGAAGACGATCTTTTTTATGGGCTGTTGCTGCACCAATGGGCCGAGCCTTTTGTTTGGTTGTTAATGGACTGGCGCATGCCAGTGAGCGTTTCAATTTCAACCCATGACACTTGCGGAATGCAGCACCGACCGGCAAGGGTGCGATTGGAATTTTAATTTCGTCCTCCGCGATAACCGGCGGTTATCTTAGGTTTACTGTTAGTATGAATTGAGAATGAGTTTTTTCTGACAAATAATTCTATAACATCTGTCAGTAAAAGTATTTCTACATTTTTATAGCCTTGATTCTATAGTTTTTTCCTTGCTAGCCATATTCTGTATGAACCGTTATTTAAAAATTTCTTAGCATCAATAAAAACCATTTCCGTGGATGATCATTACAGTCGTCTGGATCATGCATTACAACGTCCACTTGCACTTAAGAGATTAAAAATGATGATTAAGGAATGAGATACACCTAATTTATGCAATTTAAGTGTATCTTAGTTGGGTTGCCTATCTTGGGTGGAACTTGTTCGCCTTAGTTTAAATCCTAGACTTAGACAGGACTTAAACGCGGTTGTTTGGTGTGTTCGTTAACATCTGTGCTGATCTTGTTAATTTTAAAAGTGTAAAGTTCATCAGTGGTCCCTAAATTTATTGAATTGTGTCATCCCGGTCCCTAAACTCACAAATCGACTATTTAGGTCCTCAAACTTGTTTGACTGTGTTATCCAGTCCTTAAACTTGTTCGGCTATGTCATCCTGGTCTCTAAACTTAAAAATCACCCACTTAGGTCATCAAACTTCTTCGGGCCAGTGTCATTATGGTCCCTAAACTTGATTATGAGTGTCAATCAAGGGTCAAAGCAAGGCGATCTAAAAACTATAAGTAAAAAATAATTCACAACTTTTTCATATGAACTCTAATAAAGAAAAACTTTATATCAAAATCGCAGCTCTCGACGTGATCTACAATCTTGTAGTTGAAATTTTTCTGAATTAAAATTGCTTAGGGCCCCAAAATATTGTTTTAAGTTTATAGATTTTAAAATTTTAAAATTAAAATTTAAAATTGAATTTTGGGACAATAAGCGACTTCAAATAAAAACTTTTCAACTAAAAAGTTGTAGTTCGCGACGAGGGCTACAATTTTGACATAAAGTTTGTCTTTATTCAAGTTCATATGAAAGTTATGAATTATTCTTTTATATAGAGTCTTTAGATCGCCCTGGATGAGATTCAAAACCAATTTTAAGGACTGGGATGAGACAACTGAAAAAGTTTGAGAATCAAAACAGATGATTTCTAAGTTTAGAGATCGGGATGACATAGTTGGACATGTTTGAGGACCTAAGCGGTCGATTTGTGAGTTTAGGGACCGGGATGACACTGACAAGTTTAGGGACCGGTAGTGCAGTTTTACTCATTTTAAAATATCCCGATTTCATCTTTGCAGTGTACTCGTATGAACAGGGCTTAATCTATATTATGTGATTGATTGAGAAAAAATACAAATAATTCACTATTTTTCCATTCTAGAAAAAAAATTCTTTGTGAATTGCTGGAGCGAATACTAGTTATGTGCCAGCAGAGGGCTTGATTGCCCAGGACGATTTACATAGTACTATGGAAGGCTAGAGGTGTATGGATAGCTAAATGGAATTCTCTGTAAATTCAAAAAAACTTGTCGCAGAAAAAATGCAAATTCAAAAACCTAGGCGTCCTCTTTTAAGGACAGAGGGAGTAGTATGCATGACAACGCCTACCAACCGATCAACCAAGTGAACTTCTGACATTTATTTTTTTTTATGCACCAGGTGCTCAAATAAGCTACAAGTTCTTAAAAATGCTAAGTTGCACCTTTGGTCCAATGTATTGCACCTGTTCTATCCTACTCTTTCTTCTTTTCACCTCTAATTAGATCATACATTAGAGTTGTCCATTAACAGTTATCCACTAACAGCAGGCCGGAGGATTCGCTAAGCTTTTCTAGCCTATTTTTTTCAACCAACAAAACAACAAAAATAAGAACACGTGCAAAGCTAAAACTAGTGCCGCGAATCGTGTTTATTATCTATCTACAGTAGTTTGCTTTGACAACGGCGCAAATCCTGACTTGACCTGAGAGCCGTAAATAAGAAATCCAACTGTCTAAACTATTTTTAGTGCTGCAGCCATGCTTCTTTGCTCGCCGAGCGCACGGGCCACAGCCCACCCAAAAAAAAAGTGCTTGGCTGGCCCAACCCATTTCGGGACGTCCTCATCTTGCGGGACGGGTCCCCAATCCGTCCCACAAAAAAGGAAAAAAAAAACCCTTCCGGATCCGCCGCCGCCCCCTCCCCTTGCCGCCGCCGCCGATGGTCGACCTGACGGAGCTCACGGACGACATCCTGGCGGAGATCCTCCTCCGGGTGCCGTCGCCGCGGGACCTCGCGCGCGCCTCCACGTCGTGCTCCTCCTTCCGCCGCGTCATCTCCAGCCCGCACTTCCTCCGCCGGTTCGGCGCCGTCCACGCGCCGCCCCCGCTCGGCGTCTTCTGCTGCTACCCGGCCTCCGGCGGCGATGCCGCTGGATCCCAGTTCCACGCCGCCCGGCCGTCGCACCCCTCGGCGGCGCTCGCCCACGCGCTCGACCGTTCAGCAGACTTCTGCTTCAACTTCCTCCCGCCGGCCGCCGCCGGCGACGGCGAATGGCTCGTCCGCGACTGCCGCGACGGCTGCTTCCTCCTCGACCGCGTCCGGGACGGATCAGGATCCACGGCCTTCACCGAGGTCGCGATCTGCGACCCCCTGTTCCGGAGGTACCGTCTGCTCCCGCCCATCCCCGACGACCTCGCCGCGTCCGTGGAAAACCCCTACGTCCAGCGCGGCGGCGACGGTGAATCGCAGTCGCGCAGCAGTGAGATCTTCCTGGTTTCCCGTAGCAATGATGGCAGTGTCAGTGAGAATGACACGGCGTTCACCGTGATCTGGATGGCATGCTGTCGGGGGAAGCTGGTGGCGTTCTTCTACTCGTCAGAGTCGCAGCAGTGGCGCGCGCTTTCGCCGCCTGAACACTACGCCTTGAGCACCAGAAGAGTCATGGGCGTTCGGCTGGGACAGCGCAACCATGCTCATGGGTGCTTCTACTGGATGGTAGCTCTCACACATAGGTGGCTCGTGTTGGACACGCGCAGAATGGAGTTCTCCATCGTGGACATCTCACCTGTCCTGACAGGCCGTGCGATGATGTTCAGTAATCAGATTACCACGCTGGAGTCAAGCGATGGCCGGACTACCGTTGTGGTCTCCGATGTTTTCCGGCCAGATAGAAGATGCATTCTGTATTTTTATACATTCTTGTGTTTCAGCGACCGGTGGCAGCTTCTGAACAGAATCACCTTGCCTGAGGAATGGGGGTATCGATTCAGAGGCATCATAGGTGCTGCGGAGGGATACCTATTTATAAAGTTGGATGATCCTAAGGAGAACCTGTATGATCAGATTGAGCGACATGTTGAATATTTTTCGCTTGATGTCAAGACAATGCAGCTTGGGAGTTTCTGTCGGACAACACTTTTTACCGTGACTGAAGCCTACCTTTACTGTGGTTTTCCCCCATCGTTGTCGCTGCCTTCTATATGATTTGGTAAGTCAGGATCCTCACTTACTGGTGTCATTTGTACAGCTTTGGTGTGGATATCATATCAGTTATCGTCTTGTAGTACACTTTTGTTGTTTAAATTGTTGTGTTCAGTCACTAATAAACTATCGTTTGGTAATTGGTAGTATGCTCTTTTAGCCTTTGCACCCCCTACATTTTTACTGAAATTGTTATTTGAGTACAATAACTCAGTTATTACTGTAAGCATTTCAATGATCTTTTTTATTGTTCTCCACCTATGTTCAATGAATGTTGGTATCTATTGTTGGCATGGAAGAATCAATTAAACTTGGAAAAGTTTTTTCTTCCATTCTTTTTCCTTTGCTGTGTGGCTCATGTTTCTATCTAACACCAACTTATTTGGGGATAAACATTTGTTTAGTGTTTTTCCATCATTATACTATGTAAGATATAATGTCAAAGAAAAACGAAGATTAAAAGGGCATAAATACTATGAATTTGTATAAAGATACAGTATGACACTGTCCAAATATACTGGAGCAATAGCTTGTACACATATGATTTCAATTTTACAGTTGAGTTCTTTTTATAAAAGGTCTTTAAATTGAACTATTTAACAATGGAATGTTTGGTCATAGCTAGTGTCATGTTAGGCTGCATGTACAACAGCTGGCCTCAATTTGTTGAGTTTGTTAGGTTCAGACTAAGCTCTATATAAAGGGCATTTAGCTCCTACTTGGATTAAACAATAATAAACCTCTCTAGTGCATCCCTTTCTCCCCGTATCCTGACTTGTGTGGTAGCTGACCACAGTTCCTGGGCCTGTCATGATGATACACCCACAACACAGACCTGCATGTGACAACCTAGTTCATTTACCAAGCTGGACCGAAAAAGTTCCTTTCAGCATGTCCCAGTTGTACATCTCACCGCTTAAAGATTAATGGATATGAGCTTTAAAAATAAAATCTTTACATTGTTATGGACCCTTGGGCCTTGGCTAACCTGCTCTCACTATCCTTTTTCAACTATGAGAACTTGTTTGCTTATTCAAAGATGAACTCATTGATAAGAATCTTGAGATGTTGAAATCTACCAACTGAAATAAATTGGTTTAAGATTTAGTGCAATTGAAAGGTCACCAATTCACCATTGTGCTTGTGGAGATACCGGTGCAAAAGTAATTTTTGTTGCAATATGAATCCTTTGGAGGGCATTCCATGTAGGCATGGACTGAAATACGCTACACCACCAAACTAACCGAACTGCACCATTTTTTTTTTGGGTTCTCAGTGTTTCTTGCAGTGGGGGAATTGGTAATTATTTGGTTTGTAATGTTCGGTATGGTTTTTCCCCGAATCACCAAAATCATTGGATGTCTGAGCACTAGCAGGCAGCCTGTTGGCCGGCATCCCATCCTTTAGTGCAATGTCCCAGAGCCCATGTTATGATTTGCTCCCCAGCCTAACCCTTTGACTCCCTATGCATGGATCCAAGATTGCAACTCCCCTCTCCATCTCCAATCTACATGACTGCAAGGTAGTGGCTATGATGAGTGCACAATCCCCCATGAACACAATAGAGGCCAAGTTGAGTGGTGAGCAGATGGTCCAGGGGTGTGCAGGAGGCCACAAGGACTGGTGAGCCGATGGTCACGATCAGCACGTTAGCCTCTCTGCAGGCACACAGTCAGTTTTAGGGCCACAGTGGACATCTCCCTTGTTGGGACCACCTAGACAGTAGGCATTTAGGCAGCCAAAGGCGAGCATACAGGCATGTATGGTGAGCTTGGTGCCTTTCTTGCTCAGCTCTCGAAGCTTCTTCAGATCTGAGATTGGGGTCTCATATACAGTTTGTTTCCTTAATTTGCTTACCACGTGTTTGTTTTTGATAAAAAATGAACACCACACCGCAATAGCGAAAATTAAAGTTTGTGGTTTTTGTTTTTCTTGCGACGACTTCAGTTTACAAGTTATGAAAGCTGAAATATTTCATCACCGATGAAACTGAACAGAACAGATCAAACAAACTGAATACCCAGCTCTAATTCCAGGCATCCTGGATTCATGATATCATCATTGTATCCTTGATAAAGCAACTCTTTTATACTTCCATTTACCATCAGTTTTGACGTGACCCAGTAGTGTGGGGGTGGCGTCCAGTTGTGACACCACCCAGGGCGGGAGCCAGGCCTGTTTGTCGTCTGTGTCAGCTCGATACTCTTTTCTGCACTGTTCCAACAAAGCACTGGGCCCCAGACTGTAATGGTACTGACCCGGTGCAGTTCTGGTCCAGCTTTCCCCCTGATACTATCAACCAGGGTTCAAACTTGGGGTCTTACAGAAGAAGAGGGGAGCTGGGTGAGTTATGCTGGTTTCCAAGCATTTCTAGGTGGTCTAAGTCTTTGGTCCCTTTTCTTAAGGAAGGTCTTTCCCATTGGTCGAGTTTTTGTAACATGTTAGAAATCACCATTACTAAAACCAAGGCTTCGTAGCGGTTGTAACTGTGGTTGCAAAGATTTTAACAGCTCAATTTTTTCCTCATTTTGTTAGTAGGAACTTTACATTCTACTGTGAAGCTGAGACTACGACCTGGTCGTTGCAAGTAATGTTTGCATAATTATAATACTGTGCCTTTAACATGTCAGAAATCGCAAGTAAGCTGAGGCAAAATTATAATACTGTGCCTTTATTATATATATAAAGTTTGCATATAACTAGTATGGCATGCTTTACTTTTTTTTTTTGAGTAAATGTATCATGACATGCTTTACTTTTGTGGATAGATCAAAAGCTTTCTGTAGCAATTGGCCTGGTCGTTATAAAACCATCTGTTACACTTGCTAACCTGAATAAATTATCATTTATATACATTACAACGATTAGGATATGATCATTCTTGCTCTTTCTAATTTCCTTGATCTTGATGAACAAGATTGCTGCTGGTAAAGTTACTAATAGTGACATTTTCTTGTCTTCCCTGTTGGTATTAGAAGGAAAAAGAATGGAACCACAGAATGCCTGTTGGGACTAATAGAAGGAAAAAGAATGGCACCACAGAATTTGTCATTTCCTTGAACTGCTACGAGGCGCATTCAGAAACCGACAAGACTACTGTGATTGGCACCTTACTTGCGATTTTGTTAAAATAGATACTCCGACATTGGTAATATGACCATCTTGTATTTTATAATTTGGGTCAAACTCCTTACAACTCTGGCAACGAAGATTTAGATGGAGTGATCTTTCTTGGTTGCCATTACAAGATGTTGAGTCTATGGTCTTTGTTGTTGTGATACTTTGTCATCTTTGAAATTTTTATGGAAGTTGCTATATTTCAGAAGCCTGAATTTTCAGACTGTTCCGGCAATAATCTTATACAGCTAACTAGCACATTTAAAAACAGACCTCAGAGATAATTTATAATTTTTTAAGTAAAAAATAAGAAAAATCAGGGACCTAAACCAAGATAGATGAATTATGATTTTCTATTGTTCCTACACTTTTAAATGAATAGGTCAGATCTGGTAGATTATCCCTTTTGCCAAACTATGACCTAGATTTCGGAGGAGTAGAGTCATTTTTTACAAAGAACGCACGGCTAGAGCGCCGCCACCAACAATCCGTGCTCCTACCGGCGGTCGCTGGTTCCTTCCGCCTCCGGCGGTCCTCGAGTCCTCGGGCGGATGGGGAACCGTGTGACCTTGACCGGCGGTGTAGATTAGGTCTCTCTTCTAGGGTTAGGGTTTTCGGCAGCGCTAGCTTGGTGGAGGTGGCAGTGTAGCCATGGTGGAATAAGGTCCTCCCGGTCTTCGTCCACCTCGTCGTCGCCTACTCCGGTGACGATGGGAGGCCTGTGAGGCGGTGTAGGAGTCTGCGACGGCTGCTGTTTCGTTGTCGTGGCGGAGCGGCAGTGCTCGTGCAACGTTTTAGGTCAAGGCTACGTTGGCGACTAAGGGCGTGGCGGCAAGATGGACGGCGGTGGGTCGACCTCAAGAGGTGTGATAGATTTTATCCTATGTTTGGATAATGGAAAATAAAGGTAATAAGGATGGGAAAATAAATACTAGTATAGCTCATGCGACATCTAATTTAGAGCAACTCTAAAAGTTCTTCTAAAACTAATAGCCAACATACTTAGTTTAACCATTATGTAAAATAGAAAAGTCATAAAAAAGGAGTTTCCAACAGCCTATCTATATTGCCTCTATATTTGAAACATGTCACGTCAATATACATCCAAATTCCAACCAATCCTAGTTTCTTGCACCTGTAGTTTGTCCCTCGTGAGTCATGTTCGCTTGAACTCATCGCCTGGTTTATCCAGCTATGGTACATTATTTTTCTCTCACAACAAACAATATCAACTCGCTTATCGGTCACAATATCCTAGTGGCGGTGAAGATTTGTATTGTGCGTATGTGGCGGCGTTCTAGGTTGAGTATTTTGACCTAACACTGTGAGACGCGACTTTGGCGAGGGCGAAGACTCCACAACATCCTTCTCTTGTCATTTGAAGATCTTGCGAGGGCGAAGACTCCACAACACCCTTCTCTTGTCATTTGAAGATCTGTTATGAGTATTTGGAGCAACACTGCTCCTGTTGCTCTAGTATATATGATCAGTTGTCATGGGAAATAACAATTAACAAACGTCTTATTTTTCAACCCTCGTGTAGGTGTCTGAACAAATTCCTAGGACCCTCCTAATCAAGATCTATATTATATTTTCAAGATGTACTGAATGAAATGATGGATTTGCAGTCGCCATTGTCGTAATGGGATGATGTTGATGACCTTTATATTGCAACAAACACATAGTACCGCTAGACATTGTCAATTCAGCAGACCAACGTGGTTCTATAGAGGGACGTCATGTTTTGAATCATGATAGGCATGATATTATTTCTCAGATAATCCTACATATGGGCCAAGCTATTTTAGTCACATTGAATTGTGGCTAATTTTTTATTAAGTGGCACATGTTTTAAATAAGACATCACATGATGCATAATCAATGTTGTTGAGGAGTATGATGACTATTTTGTGCAAAAAAATGCACTCGTAACCCTAGGACTATCTTGTTTATGGAAGGTGGTGCCTGGTGGTGGCACATTGGATGTTAGCTTATGGAGTAGCAGCTGATGCTATAGATGACTGCATTCGATTGGGGGAGAGTACTACTCTACAAAGTCATAGAATGTTTGTCACAACTGTTGGCTATGTATTTGGAGCTTTGGACCCAAATAATTGAGGTTGCCTAATGAGCATGATACCGCTAGATTACTTGCGATTGGTGAGGGTAGATGTTTTCCTGGTATGCTTGGTTCCATCCAGTGTATGCGCCAGAAATAGAAGAATTGTCCTATAGTATATACAGGGACATAAAAATGAACCTACAATAATACTCGAAAGCAATTGCTTCTAAAGATCTTGGATTTGGCATGCATTTTTTGGGATGCCATGTTCACACAAAGATATAAATGTTCTTGAAAGATCTAAATTTGGAAGACTTGCTGAAGGTCAAGGGCCATAGGTAAATTATAGCATTAACGGGAACGATTATACAGTGAGTTACACATTCATAAAGACCATACCTGAACCACAGGGTAATAAGTTCTTTGCAAAAGCTAAAGAAGCTTGTGAATGAACCTTTGGAGTTCTACAAGCGTATCTTCATGGGACGAAGATATGCTTCAACTTATCATGACAGTTTGTTTCATTATGCACAACATGATTGTTGAAGATGGAGTTGATGAAAAAGATTTTAGATATGAAGATGTGAGAGAAAAGGTGACTATATCGCACGATGGTATACATGAGTTCGATGAATTTATTCAGAACTACAAGAAGATCAAGCTTCAAGCCGACCTTATCGAGCACTTATGGCACAATTTTCTAGATTTAAATACAAATTATATTGTTGAATGATTTCATTTACTATTATAACATCAAGGCATTTTGTATTAGTATGTATTACGCATTGTAATAAATCTGAGGCGAGGATGCCACTCGTATATTACTTTATCTGTCATTTTTTGGAAGGATATTTATGTCTTTTATTTGATAGTTCTAGGGAAACTGCTCCTTCACAGAGTACACATCGTTGACAAGACTCGGTGCAGATAACAAGATTCAATGCAAGAACATTAGTCCATCTGTTATTAAGAACATTGGTCCTAATTTTCAAGCTGTCTTGCAAGTATTTTAGCCTGTAGATGCTCATAGAACTGTTGCTGTTTGGTTGACATGGTACTCGTATCAACATTCATAATTCTTTCTTCTTCTAGATCCCGCTCAAAGTCAAATTTATCTTTCTCAAGTTTTATCCTTTCTTCCTGCAAAGCAAGGGCTTTTTGGAACCTCTCCTCTTTCTTCAACTCCTCCACATCAGCCTCTTTCTTTTTTGCCAACAGATAATCCAATGCTTCAATGCCGGAATGTTGCCGTAATTTCTCTTTCTCCTTCTTCCCCGCAGGCCTGTCTAGTGTAGGCATTGCGGATTGACCATCATCAACATTACTACTGGCAAATAATTGAGCAGGACTTGATTCCACCGTGGTTTTTTGCTTTTTGCTTGCTGGTTTCTGAGTTTCACTTGGGTTGTTCCTATTCATCCACTTGGATTGGTCTTTCAGTTTTTTCCAGCAATGGATGTACAGGAAATTCCGGTGCATCTTGTCTTCTTCCTTAAACATGGTTAATGCCTTTGCGTGCTGCAAATAATACCGAGAATGCACATGAGGTAGACATGTATAATATACAACTGGAATGGCAAGGTATGTTATCTAACCTTATCATCGTCAGACAAACCACTTTGATTTCTACCCTCTACCTTTGAAACACAATCAGCAAAGATGGTCACATCATGCTGTATACCGGACCAACGGCTCATGAGGGAGTTTTGGGTTCGATCAGAAGCGAAATCTTTGTTGGAATGGAAATAATCATATATTCTTTTCCAATATGTCGAATGTGGTTGATCAGCTCCATGCACCCGATCCAAACTCACATTTAGCCATGCTGAGACCAACATTTCGTCCTCCTGGACGCTGAAATTTTTGGTCCTTTTCTGATTCCTTTTCACTCTTGTTGGGACCTCATCACATGCTGGTGTTTCATTAGTATGCGGGACGTTATCAGATAAAGCAGCAGGAGTGCAACCCCCTGTAATCATGTCGGTGAGAGATTTTTCCGAATCCATGGAACCTGTGAACATATAAGATCATAACCTGAATTATTATGATTTGAGCAATCAGATATGGAACAGTTACAAAGTACATGGATCTTTAAATTGCTATACATTCTTTCTTTCAAAAAATTGCTATACAGAACAATTCACACGGTTAAACTGAAATATGATTTCAGCAAGAAGGTAAAACTGAAGGCACTGTCATATTGGTATAAAAAGCATCTGTTGACAGTAATCACAAAAAATAATTTTGTGTATAGCTTTACACAAACAGATCTCAGTCTTCAGTTCTTGAAACAACAGCTCCTTTCATATTTCTTAGTATGACTGGAACAGCAATGTGCATGATATTTTTTATCCCATCTACAGTAGTAGCTGGAAGCAATTCTGTGATTTTGTCTAACATGTCATTGAATTATTAAATTAAAACGCTACATTTAGTGGCAACACCAAACAAAATTGAAACACTGCTCATGCATTATTTCCCAGACCATATCTCGCAACAGAGAAACATAAAAATTGCATATAGGTCTGTCTAACTCACCAGAGCTCATGTTGGGGAAGGAGGCCGATGCAGCGGCCGCGGCGCTGGGAGGAATAATTGGCCGCCGCTGCGCAGGATCCCCTGCATTTGCCAAGAAAACCAACGACGCCGACTTCAAATTCTCCCACCTGCCAGCCACCGGGAACATACGGAACGAGTACAAAGAAGCAGGATTCTGGTGTTCCCGGCGCACGGCGGGCGGAGGAGCCTCATCAGATGGCTGTGACATTCTGATCGAGGAACCACATGGAGATTAGAGACACGGGACAACGACGGCGAAAGGGGCGGTTGGCTGCCGCGTGAAAGGAACGGGATAACGACGAGCAGGCATCGACGAGATACCTGGCTGCGGCGATGACGCGTGCGGCGAAGAGACATTCCCGCGGGGAAAAGAAGGGATAGTGAGCGGCCGCGGGGTGCTATCTTTGGACAGCGAGGAGTCCGCGATAGATGGCTTCTTATTTTAGATCACTGGATACAAAGCCTGCCCTGTTTTATAGGAAAGAAAAAGTCTAAAATTTGACTCATGAAAAATATACATCGTTTCGTGGAGTTGCTCTTACCATGCGTAGCTGCATGCTAAATCAGAAATCAGGGAGAGATTTAGCCACTCAAGGTGAACTAAAAAAAAATAAAATATTTTAGTCCACTTTAGTTTTAGTTTGGGAAACCAAACAGGCTCTTAGAAGATTCGGTGCTTCTTAGTCTCTTGCGATGGTTAGCATCGACAAAATGTCATCTTGGAGCACATACATAATTGAGCGAAGTAATCTAATGACAATTTTCAACCATATAAATCAGCTGGCGCAGCATGAGTAATGGCGATTTTCAAGATTTGATGAGGCGCTAAACATCGGGGAACAGCTTTCGGCCGGCGTCGTTGAAGAACGTCGCCACCGCTGCCCACTCCTCCAGCAGCACCTCCTCCGATCCTTCCCTGCAGATTGGCGGGAAGAAGAGCCAGAACGCCGTGCCAGCCACGAACATCACCACGAGCAGCGTAGCCACGGATCGCGGCGGCGGCCGCCACCCCCGCTCCGCCCACCGCCGCGCGCACGACTCCTCGGCGACGCAACACGCGCCGTGGAGCAGGAAGAAGGCCGTCATCTCGCCGGTGGGCGGTCGCAGGGTGAGGTAGTACACCATGACCTCGTGCATCAGCCCTGACACGAGGAACGTGGCCACGACGGCTGGTGCCTTCCCGGCGCGCGGGCGCACGGGGTCGTAGACGGACGGCCGGAGGATGGCCGACACCATGAGGTTCCACCGCCGTCCCCATAGGTCGCGCAGGGACGACGCCAGGTACGGCCTGTCGAACTGCGGCTCCATCTCCATGCCGAGCGAGGCGCCGGCTGCCGCGATGCACGGGAGGAGCAAGTCCAAGAAGCAGTAGAGGTGGACGCCGTACAGAGCGAGGCGAATGTAGAGATGCAACTGGTTCACGTACTGGTAGGCATGGAGGATGGCGGCGATGACGGCGACCTTGACCGAGCACGAAACGAGGGACACCGATTTGTTGGCCCTGCACACGGGGGCTGCTTCGGCGGTGGCGCCGCAGCGTCTGAGCTTAACAGGGAGCGCTGTCGTGAAGACGAACGGGAGAACGGGGAGCGCGGGGTCGAGCGGGCCGCGGCCGATGGCCAGGAGGAGGACCTTGAAGACGCCGAGCCAGCCGAAGAAGAAGCCTGCGGATCCCCGGATGATTGCAGAGGAGAAGGCCAGAGGAGCCGCGGCGAGGAAGGCTGCCACCGGGAGCAACGACGCGAGGCGGGGGAGGCCGGGGAGGAGCCACGACGACGCGGCGCGCGCACACACCGCGGCCACCAGGACAGCCAGGGACACCATGGGGATGCTGTCCCGCAGGAGCTCCATGTGCTGCAGTGGCGGCGTGCCCGTCGAGCTCAAAGCTTTGCATGCATACGAGTGTATATTAGAGCATCCGCAGTGTGGTAATCGAATCGAACTGACACGGTCCTGAGTCCTGACACAGTCGAGCAAAGTTCACATGCTCGTGTTGCATCCGTTGGAGCAATATGTGCTACACCGCATCGCAATCATGGTTGTGCTTGCGACGTGTACACATGGCCATGCCACAGCCAGACTGATCCACTTTGACATTGCATTAAACAATAATGGTCGTGTGATGTACGGGACGCTAAAAAACATGATGGCCTGTCATTGTCGTGCATCTTCCGTCCATTGACTAAAACAACTGGCCTCGTGTCTCCATCTCAAAAGATTTGGCCATGATTCTGAAGTCTTAAGCACATGGCTACCACACCATCCCAATGATCTGGCCATGATACTAGTACTAGGCAAGTCAACAAACAGCCTACGCACCCAGTAATTCCGTTAATCCTACGACCTGTGAAATCCACTACATTGCTATGTTCAGTAGTTGAGATTACTATGTTTCTAACCCTAAAACAATATGTGAAACTGATTGTACCGTCTCTAATTCTAGCAAGCTGCAGTACGAAATTGCAGAACAAAATAACTCACCAAGCAGAGCCCTCTGATGACCTTGTCACTGTACGCCTCAGGGTCAGAACCCGGCATCACCAGCAAGTCACCAACCATCGTCTTCCCGTGCACCTTCCCCGCCGACAGCGTGCACCGGCCACGGTTCGACTCGATGCTGTTGTTGCTGACCTGGATGGTATGGAAGGAAAGGAATCGCAGGGTGTTTGACCATGTCGCGTCCACCATGTCGATGTTGGTGAGAGCCGCGATCGAGGAGGCACAGAAGGCCGCGGGCTGGCATGGGCTCCTTCCCCTTCCCATCCGCCGGTGGGGCGGGCTCCGTCTCCTGCTCCGGCTCGGAGTCAGACTCCGAGAGGTCCTCCGAGTCACTGAAGCGCAAGCGCTCAGGACCGTGGTCAAGGATCTCTTGGAGGAGCCCAACCGAGTCGAGGAAGAACTCCGGCGGCGGCGGTAGAGGTTCGTCCTCTAGATCTGTCCAGCGCATTATGCACCTCGGGGGGACCAGACATGGGAGGAGGCCGACTCTGCCATGGGAGCGCCCCGCAGATCTAGAGCAGAGGGGGGACGGAGGGGAGGAAGGGGAAGGGATGGTTGCGGAGGGAGAGAGAGGTGGGAGGAAGGGGAAGGGAGGGTTGCGGAGGGAGAGGGAGGTGGGAGGAAGGGGAAGCGGGGGTGCAGACCTGAGCTACGACCGCGGCAGACCTAGAACGGCGGCGGCGCATCGGTGGTGGCGGCGGCGGGGGCGAAATGCCACCGCGTCCCCATTTTTGTCGCATAGCGGGCTCTCACATCTCACCCAAGCTTAAGCTATGTCAAAAAGCCAGGAAGAGCCAGTGCCCCCTCGACGCCGCTCCCCGTGCGACTGCTCTCCAGCCCGCCGTGGGGGGGGGGGGGTGGTCCCCACCCCCGCGGCCTGAGACAGAGCGCCGTAACTCCCCGCCTGCAGGGCAGCATGCGGGACCGGAGCGCCGCAACTCCCCGCCGATCCTCCGCTCCCCGCCACGACATGGGAGGCCGGAGTGCCGCTCCCCGCCAGCCGGGCGCTCTCCGCCGCGGCATGCGAGGCCGGAGCGCCGCTCCCCGTTTGCCGGGCGCTCTCCACCGCGGCATGTGAGGCTGGAGCGCCGCTCCCCGCTACCCGGGCGCTCTCCACCGCGCCAGGCTGGGCCGGACCACCGGAACTCCCCGCCGGCCCTACATCCCCGGCGTGCTCGCGGCTCGCCGGACTGGGACGACTTCTACGCGGTGGCAAGTAGGAAGCACGGGCGGGTCCGCACTCCACCAGGGACGCCGGCGAGGTCCCCCCACCGGAGCTCAACGGCCTCTGCTACAACTGTTTCCGACCCGACTCGCGATGAAAGTGGTACAAATATTTATTCGTCCGTCCGTTCGACCGAATTCGTTTAGAGGTGTTTTAATCCGTCCATATGCGAGTCCGGACATTCAACATCCGATACCGTATCCGTATCCGAATACTTAAATCACATATTTATGATGTCGATAACCAGTCTTATCCTATCCGGCATGGTTGATACTATCCGTATTCGAATCCAAATCCGGACAAAAATATAAAAACAAATGTGGTATGAGTGATATCCTTCCGTATCCGATCCGTTTTCATCGCGAGACCCGACCATGTCAAGGCCTCTGCAACAACTACTGGAAGGAGGGACATCACGCCGCTGACTGCCGCCCATCCCGCCTGCGGCGCGGGGTCAAACGCGCCCCCTCCCCGCGCCGTGAGGATGAGCCCCGCGTTGGACCATGCAGGCATGTGCGCTCCCCGCGCCGGGATGGCCGCACGTTCCCGGGGGGACGGTATCCACCTGTGCGTCAACACCGGGCCGCTTCGGTGGACACCATATCCGGCCGGTCTGTTGTGACGCTGTGGCAGAACCTCCTAAGTAATATGGCCCACATACACCTGTCATTGTCTCAAAAGACTTCCGACAACCATGTATGTGTTCCATAAGACTTATGAAGCTCTGTCGATGTCCTTAAGAACATCGATTGCACCACATTTTTCACTCATACCCAGGATCAACAAAGGAGTAACTACAACATTACAATATTTGTTACAAAATATACTTCAGAGTATGGAAGAACAATAACATTAATTTTACAAATAATGAATAAGTTAACTTTTTACAACTTAACTTAAATTGCGGAAGTAGAGTAGAGCTACAGAAGACAACTTAGGTAGGACACCTAAGTCGCGAGAGGTAACCAAATCGTGTCGAGCCCAGCGACACAACCATGGCCAACTGTCAGCACCTGCAACAGGGGTAGAACAAACCCTAAGTACATGAAGGTACTCCGCAAGACTTACCCGACTAAAAAGAAAAGACTCTCAAGGATATGCTGGCTTTTAAGTAGTTGAGCTAGAAAAGGGGAGTTTTGGAGAAAAGCATTACTAATCTTGAATTCTTACTTCTAATGTTTTAATCCAATTAATAAAGCATCAAATTCTATTCAACCTGTTAAGCTAGGTTTGCACCTGTTCTATTTTCAGCAATCATATCCTTTTAGTTGCCTCCTTCTCAAATCCAAGAGTCCACCACATTCCAATTGTCCCATGTTTAACTTGATAACTACGATGTATGGTCGGAGGATCAAGTCTCCATAACCGAGGAGCACGACGTTTCGAAATGATTTACTCAGCTGAGGATCCCTAAACACATGATATAAGTGGGACTCTAACCCACAATAATATCAATTCTTAGCTTCCGATGTCCCAAAACTAGCCGTAGCTTCCACGCCACCCGAGAGTACATGTACACCTCCAATCCGGGACTCGAGCTCGACATACATGGGACTCTAAACCACAAGTATATCCTCTACCCACGAGGGTATCTAATACTCCCGCCATCTCGCCACTCCCAGTGCGTGGGTTCGCCGTCCTAGTAATGAAATCTCCTAGGCAAGAACTTGCCCCGTAGGGTATGTGAGTAGTTGCAAAGTCTTGCCCAATAGACCTACAACGAACGGTCCTTAACCGACTCAGTCGGAAACACTACATCAAGACTCCATTCTCATGTAAGTTACCTGACCGGTCTCAATTTAATATCGCCATATTCATATGTTCTCCTGACCCATCTTCAGGTCCGAGAATCAAAGATAAACTTGATCTTCAAGATCGATGATATCAGCCTACACTTCTACCGAAGTCTAAGCATGACTAAGCATAAAGATCGACCTACACATACTAGTGGGATATCAGGATATAGTGTAGATCAAGGTAGATATGCAACAACGGCTTCAATCAACTTCTGCTACATAATGCACATTACACTAGACTTAAGGTGTAAAATATTTGCAAAAATAGAAATAAGTTGCATGCTCCGGGGCTTGCGTGCGTTGCAGAGTAGTTAGATTCCAAATGTCGGACTTGACATCACACCAAGGATGGTTGGCACCAACACTAGATAAATAATCCCATGTTCAATGTTGGATGGCACCTTCTTGAACACCACTGTCGGACGACACCTTCGAACTTTAATCAACATGATCTAGCTCACTCTCGAAATAACTACACGTAGTTAATGATGCGTGTTTTAGTTTGATGAGCTCATGGCATGAAGCATTATAGTAAGATAAACCAGCAGATCAAGATAATTCATACAACTTTATTGCACTTCTACCATCAAGATTCAAGCAAGTTACAAACCCTAATGATTTAGGTTAACTACTTCATTAATGAAGTTCATTAAACAAATAAGATAAACATTAATTAAGCCCTAGTAACATGATTAGAATAAGCACAAACAATTAATTAAGTGCCAAAGTTCATTAAGGTTAATGACCTAAGGTCATCGATCAATCCAAAAATCACAACAATTCCTAATGATTAAGGTTAACTAAACACTAATTAACTAATTACTTTAATTAAGGAAATTAAGGCATAAATTCAAAAGTTGTCAATTTTATTCCAAAAATTTATTTTATGAAGATTACAGCATAAACAGTATGTAAAACAAATTTCAGAAGTTTTAGACAAATAAATAATTTTATAGAATTAAAACAAGGGGAATTTATTAATTAAAAGGCCTAATTATAAAACATAACAAACATCAGCAAAATTGGTATTTTATACATTTAATAAATCAAGCTCATAGAGTAGAGTATACACATAAAAGTTCATAATTTTTGGAGCATCCCATAATAAGATATGAATTTCTAAAAAAATAGCAATAAAAGCCCTAGCAGCAGCGCTGATGCGGCGGTTCTTCGCCGGCGGTGGAGCTCGGGCGGCGCTGCTGGCACCTACGCGGTCTACACGACGAGGTGGATGCCCTAGACTAGCTAACGCGGCGGCAAGACGACAGCAGCAAGCACGCTGGCGACCATGGCGGTCCGGCGGATCGGCGGCGCGGCTGCGGGACTGACGGGAGCGGCTCCGGCGAAATTAGCGCAAGCATCATAGCCGGACCATGCAAACAAGAAGCACAACTCAATCGAATGGAATCGGCACATTAACCATGACTACGGCGAGCTCCGCGGCTGGCATGGCCATGCCGGCGGCGGTACACGCGGAACGGCGGCGAGGGAGCTGCTCGGGCCAAGCCAAAGGAACGAGCGCGTGCAGGAACTCACCGCGAGCATGATGCGCTCGAATATGACGGCTTGGAGTGGCTGGAAGCAGGGGCTCGACGGCGGCAGTGAGGTCGGCGGCAAAGTCCGGCGGCACGGACGGCGTTCCGGTGGCTCCTGTCCACCAAACCGGAAACCAAGAGGTGCACCATGAGCGCAAGATTGAGGCGAACACGGATTGGAAGACTAATTAGGACGATAGCCTACGACGGTGAAAGACGACGGCGGCGGATCACGGCGGCGTAGGTGACCGGTCGCGAGGAAGATGATGGCGCACGGCGGTTCTAGTCCGGGAGGAGGTCCATGGCTTTGCTTTCTAGGTTCGCGACGATGAGGCGAGTACAGGGGTGTGGTTGGTCTGAGCAGAAGTGGCACGAGGGCGACGGCGAGCGGTGGCGGAGCTCCGAGCTGGGCAATGGTGGCGGCAGCAAATGGGAGGGACGAGGCCGTCCATCTCGGCCTTATCCAAGGCGCGAGCGCGGAGGGATGGACACGCAGGGGCGGCGCATGGCACGTCAAAGCGGAGACCGCCACACAGCTGCTTCGGCGCCAGCGCGACACAGCAAGGGCGGCGGACGCGGTTGGAAGGTCGTCGACATCAAAGCAGAGCAAAGCACGCAGACTCGACATCCAAATTACCAAAATGCCACTGCGACCAGAATTCGAAGTTTCTCCCAAAATTCGACCTGAGCTCAAAAATCTCCAAAAAGAGACTTAGCCTATTTTTCAAAGATCTACACTTTTCTCAACATGAACCTTTTCTGAATCGGCCTAGAAATATGACTTTTGAACAGATTTTGAAAAGGGGACAAAAAATCTTACAAACAAATATATGGAATAACTTTTGATTTTTTCAAAAGCAGCTGAAAATCTTCAAAACTATGAAATAATCATATTTTTAAACCAAACACTTTAACAATAGAAAGTTTTTCCAAAATATGCATAGTTTTTTTGAAATATATATTTAAAATCAAAAGGAGACATTTGTTGGAAATCTGAATTTTCAAAGTTATTTGAAATTCTTTCAAGAAACTTGAAAAACTTCCCAAGTAAACTTTGTAGAGCTCAGCAGGACCTACAAACTTACTTGTTGAACCAACCCCAAATCCTTTGTAGATTTTGAATTAGAGAAAAGGGGGTAAAATAGGTTTTCTGGAAATAGGGTTTTTATAAAAGGGTTGAGCTTGATTTATTTTCTATCTTCTAGGTCGATCACAAACATCATCTAAGGAGCACAAACAACCTAGAAAAAAATAAATTTATTTCAGTTGGAGCATGTCAAGGTTGACCTCATTTGCAAAGCATCACATACAAGACAAAATTTTAGTTGGTTTTAAATGCTTCATAAATTCTCATCAAAGGACAAGGAACTTAAATAAAACCTTAATCAAGCATCATCATTTCAGTTATAAAACCAAGCACCACATAAAGATATTATTAAAACATAATGCATTTATGCCATGATGCTCAATTATTATGATTTAATCTTGTACTTAATTAAGTTTTAATTTTTATTAACATCTAGGATGTTACAGATGCCGCCTTCCCCCCGAGGGCAACCACACCGCCACCGCCACCGCCACCACCGCCTCCACCTCCGCCGCCGCCGCTTCCGCCTCCCGGGCCGTTTGCGCCTCCGCCGCCTATCCCGGGCCCTCTGGACCAGCTGCCCGGGAGGGGAGGAGATGGGGAAGAGCCGATGATGGACGGAGCAGAGGCTACCGCCAGGGCTATGGCAGCGGGGGTGATTCGGTCCTCCCTGGTCGCTGGAAGACCAAGAGATGGAAGACCAAAACATGCATTAACTCGCTGGGAGGTCGGTTCTGGGGTGCGTCCAGGTTCATTGCATCTCAAACCGACATGGGGAGGTCGGTTTCCCACCTTCCATGTGGGGATATCACATTTGCAATGACCCCCTCCTCTCTAGCTATAAAAGGAGGCTCCCTCCTCCTCTCATTCCATCAACACTACAAGGGAGAAAAAAGGCACCACACGATGTTAGAGTTAGAGCACCATTCCAAAGTGCTATGCCCTATTAGCTAGCTAGAGAGAAGAAAGCGAGATGTGAGGCGTGAGAGCGGGGAGTCGCTGGGCTTGTCGGCGCCTCCCCAACCTTGTACCTCTACGGATATTCTAATCGGCTCCCTAACGGGATCTTGGCTAAGTGAGTATTCGTGTTTCTTATAATCTTTTGTGTCTTTTGTTTAGTTGAGCTTTACCAAACTTGTTCATGGGTTCGTCGTTCGTCCTCGTGGCGGATGCTCTAGGTGAGGGTCCCTGATAAAGACGGGTCACCCTATACGACACTAGAGTAGTAGTCGCTAGCGTAGACGTGGTGTCTAGGCTAGAGGCTACCTTTGTTTGCCTCGCACTCCACGGTTGAGGTGGTAGGCGACAGGTGATGACGGCCCTGTCCGTTCCTTGTAGTGTGGGGGTGGCGTCCAGTTGTGACACAACCCAGGGGTGGGAGCCAGGCCTGTTTGTCGTCTGTGTCAGCTCGATACTCTTTTTTTTAAAAAAAAAATGAGAAATTACTGTTCTGCACTGTTCCAACAAAGCACTGGGCCCCAGACTGTAATGGTAGTGACCCGGCGCAGTCTGGTCTAGCTTTTCCCCTGATACTATCAACCAGGGTTCAAACTCGGGGTCTTACAGAAGAAGAGGGGAGATGGGTGAGTTATGCTGGTTTCCAAGCATTTCTAGGTGGTCCAAGTCTTTGGTCCCTTTTCTTAAGGAAGGCCTTTCCCATGGGTCGAGATTTTGTAACATGTTAGAAATCACCATTACTAAAACCAAGGCTTCGTAGCGGTTGTAACTGTGGTTGCAAAGATTTTAACAGCCCAATTTTTTCCTCATTTTGTTAGTAGGAACTTTACATTCTACTGTGAAGCTGAGACTACGACCTGGTCGTTGCAAGTAATGTTTGCATAATTATAATACTGTGCCTTTAACATGTCAGAAATCGCAAGTAAGCTGAGGCAAAATTATAATACTGTGCCTTTATTATATATATATAAAGTTTGCATATAACTAGTATATGACATGCTTTACTTTTTTTTTTGAGTAAATGTATCATGACATGCTTTACTTTTGTGGATAGATCAAAAGCTTTCTGTAGCAATTGCCCTTGTCGTTGTAAAACCATCTGTTACACTTGCTAACCTGAATAAATTATCATTTATATACATTACAACGATTAGGATATGATCATTCTTGCTCTTTCTAATTTCCTTGATCTTGATGAACAAGATTGCTGCTGGTAAAGTTACTAATAGTGACATTTTCTTGTCTTCCCTGTTGGTATTAGAAGGAAAAAGAATGGAACCACAGAATGTCTGTTGGGACTAATAGAAGGAAAAAGAATGGCACCACAGAATTTGTCATTTCCTTGAACTGCTACGAGGTGCATTTGTCATTTCCTTGAACTGCTACGAGGCGCATTCAGGAACCGACAAGACTACTGTGATTGGCACCTTACTTGCTATTTTGTTAAAATAGATACTCCGACATTGGTAATATGACCATCTTGTATTTCATAATTTGGGTCAGACTCCTTACAACTCTGGCAACGAAGATTTAGATGGAGTGACCTTTCTTGGTTGCCATTACAAGATGTTGAGTCTATGGTCTTTGTTGTTGTAATACTTTGTCATCTTTGAAATTTTTATGGAAGTTGCTATATTTCAGAAGCCTGAATTTTCAGACTGTTCCGGCAATAATCTTATACAGCTAACTAGCACATTTAAAAACAGACCTAAGAGATAATTTATAATTTTTTAAGTAAAAATAATAAAAATCAGGGACCTAAACCAAGATAGTTGAATTATGATTTTCTATTGTTCCTACACTTTTAAATGAATAGGTCAGATCTGGTAGATTATAGTCCTTTTGCCAAACTATGACCTAGATTTCGGAGGAGTTGAGAGTCATCTTTTACAAAGAACGCACGGCCAGAGCGCCGCCACCAACAATCGATACTTCTTCCGGCGAGGTCGCTGGTTCCTTCTGCCTCCGGCGGTCCTCGAGTCCTCGGACGGATGGGGAACCGCGTGACCTTGACTGGCGGTGTAGATTAGGTCCCTCTTCTAGGCAGCGCTAGCTTGGTGGAGGTGGCAGCGTAGCCATGGTGGAATAAGGTCCTCCCGGTCTTCGTCCACCTCGTCGTCGCCTACTCCGGTGACGATGGGAGGCCTGTGAGGCGGTGTCGGAGTCTGCGGCGGCTGCTGTTCCGTTGTCGTGGCAGAGCGGCGGTGCTTGTGCCACGTTTTAGGTCAAGGCTACGTTGGCGGCTAAGGGCGTGGCGGCAAGATGGACGGCGGTGGATCCACCTCGAGGGGTGTGATAGATTTTATCCTATGTTTGGATAATGGAAAAATAAAGATAATAAGGATGGAAAATAAATACTAGTATAGCTCATGCGACATCTAATTTAGAGCAACTCTAAAAGTTCTTCTAAAACTAATAGCCAACATACTTAGTTTAACCATTATGTAAAATAGAAAAGTCATAAAAAAGGAGTTTCCAACATCCTATCTATATTGCCTCTTGTATATTTGAAACATGTCACGTCAATATACATCCAAATTCAAACCAATCCTAGTTTCTCGCACCTGTAGTTTGTCCCTCATGAGTCATGTTCGCTTGAACTTATCGCCTGGTTTATCCAGCTATGGTACATTATTTTTCTCTCACAACAAAACAATATCAACCCGCTTATCGGTCACAATATCCTAGTGGCGGTGAAGATTTGTATTGTGCATATGCGGCGGCGTTCTAGGTTGAGTATTTTGACCTACCACTGTGAGACGCGACTCTGGCGAGGGAGAAGACTCCACAACATCCTTCTCTTGTCATTTGAAGATCTGGCGAGGGCGAAGACTCCACAACACCCTTCTCTTGTCATTTGAAGATCTGTTATGAGTATTTGGAGCAACACTGCTCCTGTTGCTCTAGTATATATGATCAGTTGTCATGGGAAATAACAATTAACAAACATCTTATTTTTCAACCCTCGTGTAGGTGTCTGAACAAATTCCTAGGACCCTCCTAATCAAGGTCTATATTATTTTTTCAAGATGTACTGAATGAAATGATGGATTTGCAGTCGCCATTGTCGTAATGGGATGATGTTGATGACCTTTATATTGCGACAAAGACATAGTACCGCTAGACATTGCCAATTCAGTGGACCAACGTGGTTCTATAGAGGGACGTCATGTTTTGAATCATGATATGCATGGGATTATTTCTCAGATAATCCTACATATGGGCCAAGCTATTTTAGTCACATTGAATTGTGGCTAATTTATTAAGTGGCACATGTTTTAAATGAGACATCACATGATGCATAATGAATGTTGTTGAGGAGTATGATGACTATTTTGTGCAAAAAAATGCACTCGTAACCCTAGGACTATCTTGTTTATGGAAGGTGGTGCCTGGTGGTGGCACATTGGATGTTAGCTTATGGAGTAGCAGCTGATGCTATAGATGACTACATTCGATTGGGGGAGAGTACTGCTCTACAAAGTCTTAGAATGTTTGTCACAACTGTTGGCTATGTATTTGGAGCTTTGGACCCAAATAATTGAGGTTGCCTAATGAACATGATACCGCTAAATTACTTGCGATTGGTGAGGGTAGAGGTTTTCCTGGTATGCTTGGTTCCATTCAGTGTATGCGTCGGAAATAGAAGAATTGTCCTATGGTATATATACTTATATAGGGACATAAAAATGAACCTACAATCATACTGGAAAGCAATTGCTTCTAAAGATCTTGGATTTGGCATGCATTCTTTGAGATGCCGCATGTTCACACAAAGATATAAATGTTCTTGAAAGATCTAAATTTGGAAGGCTTGCTGAAGGTCAAGGGCCATAGGTGATTATACAGTGAGTTACACATTCATAAAGACCATACCTGAACCATAGGGTAATAAGTTCTTTGCAAAAGCTAAAGAAGCTTGTGAATGAACATTTGGAGTTGTAGGATCTCTGGAAGAGTAACGTGGCCTAGAGGGGGGGAGGGTGAATAGGCCTGCAACAAAAATCACTTCGACCTTCTGTCAGTACAGACAGGCACGGCACTGCCGCGCTTCACCCGCGGCACTGCAGCACTAGACAGATTACAAACTGAAACTGAGAAGTGTGAGCAAGAGCAAACCAATCTGGCAGCTAACCAAGCTTTCCACACCTGCAGAGAATACAGATCGAGAGCTGGACAGAGCTCAAGATGAAGAGAGGAGTAGATCGACCTCAAACCCTAGAAACACCTCAACAACAAGTAAGAAAAGGAAATCAAAAACAGCACAAGGGACACGGTGTTTATCCCGTTGTTTAGTGCGCCACAAAGGCTGGCCTAAGTCCACATTGTTGAGGAAGTCCACGAACTTGAGCTCACCACTAAGGCTAGCTTGCTCCTCGTTCTCAAGTCAAGAGAGTGAACTCTTGAGATGATGGGTGATTTCTTAGTATTGGGGCGAGGTTACAAACCTCCCTAGGCAGCCACACAAGTTGGCAGCTCTAGGGCGACACCTAGCCGGCTAGGAGCAAAGCTCAAAGAGTAACAAACCCTAGGGCGCCGGCCAAACGTGCACCAAATGCTCTTTTGATACTGTGAATCAGTAGATCCACTCTCCAATTGAAGTTTGCCACCTTTTTCCTCAATAATCCGTGGTGGAATCGAGGGGAATGAGTTGGGAGCTTGAGGGGAGCAATGGAGAGTGAGAGAGAGAGAGCGCTTCTGGTGTGTGTCTAACGGATATGTTGCGAGGTAGATGAAGTGGTAAGTGAGGTGGGCCGATAGATGGGTATAAATACCCTTGGGACCCAACGGTCACTTACAGGCGCGGCACTGCCGCGCCCTCCAAAACAGCAAGGTAGAACAGAGTTGTTGGCTGGCTGTTTTGGTGGCTGGATGAGGTTGGTGTTAAAGGATTGAACATTTGGTGACACTTTTGACTAACAACCTTAGGATCCCTCTTGATAATACGGCTTTTCCTAAACTTAAATTCAAACCGAAAACGAATTTAAACCTTCATTGAGTTCGGCGTAGCCTCCTTTTATAGTTGGGGACCCCTCCAACCTGTACATCATCCTTCCGTACTTAATTGCCTGCTTGTCATCTCAATAAATCTCATTAGTCCTCTAATTTGGTGGTCATCAACGTCAAAACTCACAATAAGGCTTGATTGCACTTACAGGAGTTCTACAAGCGTATCTTCATGGGACGAAGATATGCTTCAACTTATCATGACAGTTTGTTTCATTATGCACAACATGATTGTTGAAGATGGAGTTGATGAAAAAGATTTTAGATATGAAGATGTGAGAGAAAAGGTGACTATAGCGCACGATGGTATACATGAGTTCGATGAATTTATTCAGAACTACAAGAAGATCAAGCTTCAAGCCGACCTTATCGAGCACTTATGGCACAATTTTCTAGATTTAAATACAAATTATATTGTTGAATGATTTCATTTACTATTATAACATCAAGGCATTTTGTATTAGTATGTATTAAGCATTGTAATAAATCTGAGGCGAGGATGCCACTCGTATATTACTTTATCTGTCATTTTTTGGAAGGATATTTATGTCTTTTATTTGATAGTTCTAGAGAAACTGCTCCTTTACAGAGTACACATCGTTGACAAGACTCAGTGCAGATAACAAGATTCAATGCAAGAACATTAGTCCATCTGTTATTAAGAAATAGAGAAAACTAAGATGGTCCTAATTTTCAAGCTGTCTTGCAAGTATTTTAGCCTGTAGATGCTCATAGAACTGTTGCTGTTTGGTTGACATGGTACTCGTATCAACATTCATAATTCTTTCTTCTTCTAGATCCCGCTCAGAGTCAAATTTATCTTTCTCAAGTTTTATCCTTTCTTCCTGCAAAGCAAGGGCCTTTTGGAACCTCTCCTCTTTCTTCAACTCCTCCACATCAGCCTCTTTCTTTTTTTGCCAACAGATAATCCAATGCTTCAATGCCGGAATGTTGCCGTAATTTGTCTTTCTCCTTCTTCCCTGCAGGACTGTCTAGTGTAGGCATTGCGGATTGACCATCATCAACATTACTACTGGCAAATAATTGAGCAGGACTTGATTCCACAGTGGTTTTTTGCTTTTTGCTTGCTGGTTTCTGAGTTCCACTTGGGTTGTTCCTATTCATCCACTTGGATTGGTCTTTCAGTTTTTTCCAGCAATGGATGTACAGGAAATTCCGTTGCATCTTGTCTTCTTCCTTAAACATGGTTAATGCCTTTGCGTGCTGCAAATAATACCGAGAATGCACATGAGGTAGACAGGTATAATATACAACTGGAATGACAAGGTATGTTATCTAACCTTATCATCGTCAGACAAACCACTTTGATTTCTGCCCTCTACCTTTGAAACACAATCAGCAAAGATGGTCACATCATGCTGTATACCGGACCAACGGCTCATGAGGGAGTTTTGGGTTCGATCAGAAGCGAAATCTTTGTTGGAATGGAAATAATCATATATTCTTTTCCAATATGTCGAATGTGGTTGATCAGCTCCATGCACCCGATCCAAACTCACATTTAGCCATGCTGAGACCAACATTTCGTCCTCCTGGACGCTGAAATTTTTGGTCCTTTTCTGATTCCTTTTCACTCTTGTTGGGGACAATTCACACGGTTAAACTGAAACATGATTTCAGCAAGAAGGTAAAACTGAAAGGTACTGTCATATTGGTATAAAAACCATCTGCTGACAGTAATCACAACAATAATAATAATTTATGTATACAGCTCATTTCATATTTCTAAATATGATTGGAACAACATTGTGCATGACACAGTTTTTATCCCAAGTACAGTAGTAGCCGGAAGCAATTCTGTGATTTTGTCAACATCGAATTAAATTAAAACACTTTACTTTTAGTGATAACACCAAACCGTTAAAATTGGAACACTGCTCATGCATTATTTCCCAGACCATATCTCGCAACAGAGAAACTTAAAAATTGCATGTACGTCTGTCCAACTCACCAGAGCTCATGTTGGGGAAGGAGGCCGATGCATTGGCCGCGGCGCTGGGAGGAATAATTCGCCGCCGCTGCGCAGGATCCCCTGCATTTGCCAAGAAAACCAACGACGCCGACTTCAAATTCTCCCACCCGCCAGCCACCGGGAACATGCGGAACGAGTACAAAGAAGCAGAATTCGGGTGTTCTCGGCGCACGGCGGGCGGAGAAGCCCCATCAGATGGCTGTGACATTCTGATCGAGGAACCACATGGAGATTAGAGACACGGGACAACGACGGCGAAAGGGGCGGTTGGCTGCCGCGTGAAAGGAACGGGATAACGACGAGCAGGCATCGACGAGATACCTGGCTGCGGCGACGGCGCGTGCGGCGAAGAGACATTCCGGCGGGGAAAAGAAGGGATAGTGAGCGGCCGCGGGGTGCTATCTTTGGACAGCGAGGAGTCCGCGATAGATGGCTTCTTATTTTAGATCACTGGATACAAAGCCTGCCCTGTTTTATAGGAAAGAAAAAGTCTAAAATTTGACTCCATGACAAATATACATCGTTTCGTGGAGTTGCTCCCATGCGTAGCTGCAAGCCAAATCAGAAACCAGGGTGAGATTTAGAAGATCTCTGCGAGGTGCTCCTTAGTCTCTTGCGATGGTTAGCATCGACAACAGAATGTCATCTTGGAGCACATACATAATTGAGTGAAGTAATCTAAGAAAAAATGTCAACCACATAAATCAGCATTTCCTCAAAAACCACATAAATCAGCTGGCGCAGCATGAGTAATGGCCATTTTCAAGATTTGAGGCGCTAAACATCGGGGAGCAGCTTTCGGCCGGCGTCGTTGAAGAACGCCGCCACCGCTGCCCACTCCTCCAGCAGCACCTCCTCCGATCCTTCCCTGCAGATTGGCGGGAAGAAGAGCCAGAATGCCGTGCCAGCCACGAACACCACCACGAGCAGCGTAGCCACGGGTCGTGGTGGCGGCCGCCACCCCCGCTCCGTCCACCGCCGCGCGCACCACTCCTCGGCGACACAGCACACGCCGTGGAGCAGGAAGAAGGCCGTCATCTCGCCGGTGGGCGGTCGCAGGGTGAGGTAGTACACCATGACCTCGTGCATCAGCCCGGACACGAGGAACGTGGCCACGACGGCCGGTGCCTTCCCGGCGCGCGCGCGCACGGGGTCGTAGACCGACGGCCGGAGGATGGCCGACACCATGAGGTTCCACCGCCGTCCCCACAAGTCGCGCAGGGACGACGCCAGGTACGGCCTGTCGAACTGCGGCTCCATCTCCATGCCGAGCGCGGCGCCGGCTGCCGCGATGCACGGGAGGAGCAAGTCCAATAAGCAGTAGATGTGGACGCCGTATAGAGCGAGGCGAATGTAGAGATGCAGCTGGTTCACGTACTGGTATGCATGGAGGATGGCGGCGATGACGACGACCTTGACCGCGCACGAAGCTAGGGACACCGATTTGTTGGTCCTGCACGAGGCACCTGCTCCGGCGGCGGCGGCGGTGCCAGTGCCGCTGCAGCATCTGAGCTTAACGGGGAGCGTTGTGGTGAAGACGAACGGGAGAACGGGGAGCTTGGGGTCGAGCGGGCCGCGGCCGACGGCCAGGAGAAGGACCTTGAAGACGCCGAGCTAGCCGAGGAAGAAGCCTGCGAGTCCCCGGATGATTGCAGAGGAGGAGAAGGCCAGGGGAGCCGCGGCGAGGAAGGCGGCCACCGGGAGCAACGACGCGAGGCGGGGGAGGCCGGGGCGGAGGCACGAGGACGCGGCGCGCGCGCACACTGCGGCCACCAGGACAGCCAGGGACACCATGGGGATGCTGACCCGCAGGAGCTCCATTGCCGCGGTGGCGGCGTGCTGGCCCGTCGAGCTCAAAGCTTTGCACGGATGCGACGCGAGTGCATTACAATAACATTTCCAGCTGCACCGTTGTCGCTGGTCGCGGGCCGCCGCATTAGAGCAAGTATAGTAATCGACGATAAGCCTAAGCCCACGAAATCGAACGTGTATGAGAGAGAAATCATGAATGAGAGAGAAAGCATGAGAGACCGGCCATCTAGCTAGCGATGGCGGCTGGTCGCTGCAGCATTCTCATCGCATTTGAAATGACGGTGATCTCTGATCTGCATCTAGTCCGACAACCGTGTGCCGGTCACTACTCACTACACGAGCTAGCTGATCGAGACACCCCGGCAAAGCCACACATGTTAATTTAATCAGAAATTCTTCTTTTGACACCTCTCCAAAGTCTAGTCACAGAAGTAGTAGCACCCATGGCGGCGGCCGGCACGGGAGTCCATATTTCTGGGATTGTGGCTGGCGTTTTGAAGTTTTGAAATAACTAGATAATAGCCCACGCGTTGCTGTGGGGATTTGTAGAAAGATTTGTATGCTATTATTGTAGATTTTGAGCTGAAGGATTATGAAATTGTGTATATTATATTTTGAGACAGCTGTTAAATATATTATTTTATAGACTACGGTAGTAAATAGAATCCATCAGAAGAGAGAGAGGTTATTATTCATGAAGATGCATCAATAGTTCGTCGTGATAGAAGTGGTTATAAGACATCTTATTAAAATAAGGTACTATAACATTGTATTATTCATGAAGTTTGCATGACGATGTCCGCCATGTTGTGAGAAAGTTGGCTGACGATGTAATGCATGTGTTGAGGAATAAAACATTATTATTTGAATGGTTAACTTTTCTGAAGGCAGCAGCGAGAAAGAAAATATGAAGATTGATTTACCTATCTTATTGTAGTATATATAGTCTCGTGTCCTTCTCAGATGCTCGGTGTAGTACTATTGTCTGCAATGCTGTTTGTAGGTAAAATGTCAGTTTGGTATATGTCATAAGTTGTCAATTGATTCAGAGGAGGTAAATATCACATTTTGTCCAATTTGTTGAGGAAACCTAAATGTGTAGTACACAAACTGGATTAGGATAAGTTCTTACGATTATGCATGGAGGTCAAATTTGAAGGTTCAAAAACCGGCAATTCCACAGTTAACCTTGACGTACTGTACGTTCTTCTGAAGATGCTATTGATTATTTGATATGATGCATACAGGGAGTCCACAATTTTTTCTGGGGAATGATAATAATCTGAAGGTACTGGGTTTTTCTTTCCTGCTTGCTTACTTTGTAATCCTCTTGGTTACCTTTTTTATCAATAAAATTTTCAGTAGGGGCTCTTCTGCCCCTCCTGTTCCTTCAAAAAAAATAATCTGAAGGTTTAAAAACAACCTTAACTAACCTCCATTCCTAGCTGTGTACGCCGATGCCGGTTGTAGGAAGAATCGGATTGGTTTGGTTTGGTTCAGGGGTGACAAAAGTTGTGAGCGACGATGGGGGTGTCGACGAAATCTTCAGCGCCATCCATCTTTGGGAGAAAATCTACTTCAAAAATACTTCAAAAATGTTATATATGTACGCTCTATTTTTATGACTAATCTGTAGCTAACACATGGAAACAAATATAAGGTGATGTTGGTCTTTCGATGTAAGATGAAATCTGACATTGGCCAAAAGAACTGAGGCATGGAACGCATGGAAACAAACATAAGGAGCTGTTGGTCTTCTCATGTAATAAGAAATCACACATCGGCATAAAAAAAACTGAGACATGGTATGAGAGATCAGAAGAAGTAACATGGGACAAATGCATACACTTATCCAACGTAAATGAGATGAGAGTGTGTGTACCAGTGCGTGGTCAAAGATACCGATCAAGCACAATCTCGAGCACCTTTAGAACAATAGAGGAAAAGATCAATCACGAAATTGAACCAAAACATCCAGCAGAAATCATGAAACCTGGGGGAGGCCGGGAAGGGAGATTAACCTTTGGGATAGGAGGAAGAAGAAAAGAATGACTTGCCTGGGCGGAGGGTGCTGGCCGAGATGGGAGCGTGAGTACTTAAGGCGAAGGCAGTGACGACTGGCGGCAGTTTCTTTGAGAGCGCGCCTGCATGATGGATCGTATGAATGGCGCATTAGTGGAGGTTAGTTAAGGAAGTGGAAAGAGAAATCAGGAGGTAGTGGGCGACAGTAGTTCACGGAGGCGTGCGGCGCGGGCGTTTCACACGGGCTTACGGCGCAGGCATGCAGGGCGGGCAAGCGACCAAGGGTGACGTGGCTCTCTAGGAATGCAGGAAAGTATGGTAGTGGGGGTCTTCTATTTAGGCATAGAGGATATATTGTTGATCTATAGTTGTGAGAATTGTATATTGGTACATATTTGTTGAGCTATTTTTTGTCACTACTACATGGTTGATAATGATAAATCGTTTGCCACAACATCTCTATTGTTTCACACAATTGAGGCTTCATCTTGTGACAAAACTAGTCATAACTAATATTTTCACACAAATGTTATGCTTTTGTAATGAAATTATTGATACAACATGTCTTATCAATTCTCATAAAAAACCATATTGTGAGGAAAAGTTTTGCCTCTGCAATATATATGTAAGGATGAGTTACATCGCAAACATAATGTATTTGTGAGGTGCCACTTTTTTCCATACAAAATGTGGCGATCAACCAGACACATTTGCTACTAAAATAGCGACAACAAATGGCGAAACTTTAGTCACTGATATGTAGTGTTTAGTAACAGTATAATTGGTCACTATTACAATGGTAGCTGTGATGACCAAATTGCCACATAATTCTATATAGTTGTGTCAAATATTATTACCACTAAAAATATTATAAGTGGCATTTTCTTTTGCCACTAATACATATGTTTTTGTGGCAATGAATGGGGCCACAAATGGCCACGTTACTAGTGGTTGTACAATTCGTCACTAATGAGTAAGGTCATTTGTGGGGAATAAGAATTCATCACTAGAGTATCTGTGAGGCCACTATCTGTGGCGACTATGTGTGGCGACTTGTGGTGATTTAAAAAATCGCCACAGAGCCTGATTTGTGGTGAAAAAGTAATCTTTTGTGATGAAACCCTTTGGCCTTGTTGTGTTGTCATTGATGCCAACAGACCCGGGATAGGCGGGCGCCGGATCCCGATGGAGATATGGGATCTGTTGGCGACGTCGCGTCAGGCAAATGGTTCAGTGCTTTGTCGTAGTCGGGGGGAGAGGGGCGGGCACATCTGATATGAGCTACTGAAGCCCAAACGGCACCGGTTTCGCCCATGTTTTGACCTGCATTCATCAAATCTCCAGAGAATGTGGTGATGCATTAGTAGGTAAAGGAGAAGCCAAGCACTGATCATGTAAATGCGAACCCCAAGATTAGATGATGGATTTAAAAGGATGTCGGGAAGGAAAAACTTGCTCATCAAACACCACATCTCGGGAGATATACACACGACCTGTGGAAGGTTCTGAGCACTTAAACCCTTGTGCTGATTACTATAGCCAAAGAACATGCATTGCTTGGAACAAAACTCTAGTTTTCTAGAGTTGTAGGGGCGAAGATTTAGGCAACAGGTGCACCCAAAAGTACGAAGAGAGCTATAGTTTTGTGGCTCTCCATGAAGGCGTTCAAATGGAGTATTGTGATCAATGACCTTTCAAGGTAGACGGTTTATCAAGTGCACGGCAGTAAGGAATGCCTCATCTCAAAATTTCAAGGGCATGACTCATGAGCTAGAAGAGTTAGGCCAACTTCGATAATATGACGATGTTTCCTCTCAGTAGATCCATTCTGCTAATGAGAGTAAGGGAAAGAAACATGATGTGAGATGCCTATGCATGTAAAGAACGAATTTAGGGATTGATACTCGCCACCTCAATCGGTTTGAACCACACGATTTTTTGATCAAATTGTTGCTCAATAAGTTTTTAAAGTCATGGAAACATGAAAACACTTTGGATTTTTTTCATAGCAAGTAAATTGAAAGGTCCTGGATGGCTAGAGGCAGGGTGAATAGCCTATAAAATTTCTATAAAAGAAATAGATAATGGAATTAGTATAACAAAAGGAGTAATGCAAGGTTTGCATAGCCTTAAAGGGTGTTGCAAGCCACCTATCCAACAATCTAGTTATGATGAAATATAAGGCACACACAAGGCTATGCAACTACTTGCTAAGACTAGCGAGCTAGCTAGAACAAGATATTGCAAGAAGGTATGGTCAAATTATGGAGAGAAGTCACAATGGTTCTTTTGATTAAGCAAGAAAGGGTCAAATTTTATCAAATTTGATTCAACCTAGAACATTTGCCAAAGAATGTTCAACTCATTCCTTAGCTTGTAAAACCTCTTCTCATCAAGTGGCTCGGTGAATATATCGGCAAGTTGATCATCGGTGCCTACACTTTCAATAACAATATAATATCACCCTTTTGCCAATGATCTCTTATGAAATGATGCCTAATATCAATGTAATTTGTTTTTCCATGTTGAATCGGGTTTTTTGTCATCTTGGTTGCACTTTCATTGTCACATAGCAATGGCATATTCTTGAAGTTGAGACCAAAGTCCTTCAAAGTTGCATAGCAATTGTGCACAACAACTACCAACACTCACATATTTGGCTTCGGTGGTAGAAATTGCCACACTATTTTTTTTAATACCATGACACAAGTGATCTTCTAAACAATTGACATGTGTCACTTGTGCCTTTTCTATTGATTTTGCGTCCCCATAGTCGGAGTCCAAATATCTAATCAACTCAAATCTTGGCCCCTTGGAATACCATAGTTCAACATCTTGTGTATGCTTCAAGTACCTCAATATTCTTTTAGTGGCTTTGAGATGACTCTCTCTTGGCGAGGCTTAAAATTTTACACACATGCATACACTAAACATAACATACGGCCTTGATGTGGTCACATAGAGTACACTTCTAATCAAAGACCGATATTTTTTTGAATCCACCATATTGCCACCAAGATCACTATCAAGATTCCCATTGTTGCCTATAGGAGTAGCAATAGGCTTTGCATCTTACAATCCAAACTTTTTTCAACATGTCCCTTATGTACTTCTCTTGACTTATAAAGGTGTCATTCTTCCTTGACTTCCGAGTTGGTCCAATTTCTTTGTCGATATGTAGGCCTATTTTAGAGAACTAAAGAATTAGAATAGCTCATCCCCCAATAAGTAAACAATGATGACATCTGTTTAGATGTGTGAAAGTTATCGTGGCACTAATATAAAAACTCTAAATCATTGGGTTATACTTTTACTCCAAACTAGCTAAATGCCCGTGCGTTGCAACGGGAAACAAAATACCACGATCAAATATATGCATGAACGTATGTTGTATTGTTATGCAGTCGTGTTGTTTGAAACAACAATTGTATATAAGTCTTCAAGAAAGATATAACTAAAATATAACTCTAAATTTTAAGTCCAAGTTGTGACGTTATCGTGTTGTTTATAACAATAATATTACATAAGCCTCCGAGAAAGATAATTAAATATAATTCTAAATTTAAGTCCAAGATACAAACGTCGACTCCATGCAACCGAAGTACACAGATGGTTGAAATTCTAATCGGTAGTATCTTGCATATAAAAATTGTTTATTAATTTTTAAAGCAAAAGAAGATATCTCAAAAAAATGTGTCGATGTATTACCTCTATATTGAGTCAAAACCTCTTTATATTCTTCGTGAATGTATCCTTTGTCGTTTTCTTCTTCCCCTTCCTCTTGCTCCCGTCCTTCTCAGTAGGCTGCACGACGAGGATCCTAATGTTTGATCTTACGGTGGCTCTGGATAGCACTATACAATTGGCCGTGTGAGAATACTGGTTCTGGCAAGTATACCCCGATGGTAGGGATAGTTTACCCCTGTGCCTTGTTAACGGACATTGAGGAGCTGAGGCGGATGGGAAATTGCTTTCGCTTAAATTGGAAAGGGAACGTCTCATTGTCTGACGGGTATAAGCGTATGCGAGGCAGAAAAACTCTCTTTTCAACATGTTGTCCCAACACAATTTTTGCATCTATGGTATTATTTTGGAACCCCCGTATGATAAGCCTGGTACCATTACAAAGTCCATTGGCATGGTCAATGTTCTAAGCAATATAACCGGACAACCAATCTTTAGTTTTAACACATGTGGTGATAGACTAATAGATGTCAATTAAGGGATTCCTCAGAATAGTAGTTGTGCGGTTCATCCATCGCACAGTCAAAGCTATGGTACAAGCAGCCACGCAAGCAGACCCAACTCGCCTAGCTATTTTTGCAAAGGCAAAATAGCCACTTTCATCCTAAAATTATTGTCCAAGGCTCAGTTTGGTCCCTAAACTTTTGATTTGTTCACTTTTTAGTCTCTAAACTATCAGTTTGCAGCTCAATCTTGTACAATGCCCTTCATAGCTTGTGTTGACGGTCGTTAACTCATAAAATCAACCGTCAACTTAACATAAATGGACCTATTTATAAATACTTGATAGATATAGGGTTACCACCGATGTAATTCCACGAGTTTTGGTGAATATCTATTTCGGGTGACAACAAACTACCCAAGATGGTCCACATGTCGGGTTTACATAGAGAGAAAGACCGAACGGGTGAAAAAGTATAATCTAGAAGACTCCGGAAGGCGACACCCGAAGCCCGGGGCCCACCTGCATAGGCCGAGGCGGCCGCCCTAGCCTGAGTCGGCCGCCCCTCTCCACCTGGACCAATCGTGGAGGCTCGCGATCCCCGCCTCCACCGACTTTGAAGATGAATAATAATCGTCCATTTAGGTCGGTTTGATCCGAGGGGCCGTGGTGCATCCTAAGGGGCTATATATTCGTGAGCCCCGGCCCCTGGGAGAAACCCTAATTCATTCTAGACTTCGATTAATTCATTCCGAGAGAATTAGATAGAGAAGGGTCCTCGAATGGATCTATCTCTATAGGGTATTAGTATCAAGAGAGATTGAGAGAGTATAGAGTGGAGGTAGATTTGGAGGAAGCCCGGCACTCGCCTGTCTCCTCTCCAAAGTGTACTGCGGGATCAAGTCTCCTAACCCGAGGCTTGGTTTCGGGATCATTCGGCAATTCAACTTCTAATACTAGTAAGTTCGTTGTTATTATTGTTCTTTGGTTTACAAGTTTACTTTATTCGCTTGCGTTGGGAATAGAGTAATCGTTCTTTAGCATAAGCGTGGTGCTTAGGCTAGGTTCACTTGTAGATGCTCCCTATTCGGCCGGAACCGTGGTAGTAGTGAGGGAAGTGACAATCCCTTTATTACCTTTGTAATCCACTTCCCGTTGGTAGGTAAGGTAGGTCCTTTGTGCCCGGTTTAGCATCCTCTCGCGGTGTCTTTTCCTCGAGGTACCCCCTTAGAACAATAATCTCAAAGCTTGCCATAGGTTAGAAGAAGACGACGAAGGAGTTCTCTCTATATCGCTTAATTCTCACTTGACTAGCAGCCCAGGGGTAGTAGTAAAGATCGGGCTAGTCTATTGCACGTTTTCTCCTAGCGGATAAAAACAAATACGATACTCAGGACTTATCTCCCGGGTGAAGTGCTCACCGATATCCGTGCGCTTGCGGATTATTTCTCTTTGATTCTTTCGTGTGCGTATCTAGTGTCAACAGCTTGCCACGTGGCCAGCAATATATGTGAAATGTTGCCCCCGCTCTCTCCTTTACCCGTTGTGCGTAAGTGTAAGATACCTGAGGGTTTATCATTTATACAAATTAGTAATAAATCATGACAACATGTGTCTATGCTACAACAAGTAAATTGAATGTTTATCTAAATTGGTTTTGCTTTATGCACTCGGAAGAAGAGAACTTATATCTTTTGGAGAGAGCAAGAGGCATAAGCGACATTTCACATGTACTACTGGGCATGTGGCGAACCTTGAAGGGGGATCGACGAGATTAAGGACTAAAGTGGACAATTTTAAAATTTAGGGGCCAAATTAAGCCTTGGACAATAGTTTAGGGACGAAAATGGCTATTTTGCCTTTTGCGAAACAATGGAAAACATGTTACCTTATTCTAGCTTTTTGAGCTTTCTAACATAAATTTTGAGTCGGTGACTTTCTTTTTCTACAATATGCAAATGTTACAGGATGAATTTCTCAATTATAAGGACAATATAGAAACATTATTAAATTTTGGGGAGCTCAATTAATATTTCACCAATAATCAATGTTCGATGTTTCGACAAGTTTTGGAATGCTAGGACTTGGAAAACCAAGAAGGAGTGGCTATCAAGATTGTGTGCTCCCTCTAGAATACTGAGAGGCTGCTTTAATTGAACTTGATGTATTAATTCCAGAGGCTTGGGAAGCATGATTTGATCCTTTTGGTGACTTGATGGATTTGCATCTATAGTTCTATGCGTGCAGTTGTGTGCAAATACTCAGTTTATGATATTGGATTGTTGATCTCTTCAGGTATTTGGAAAGCTTGGTCCAAGCCAACTTTGTGAAATAATAGCTACTGTTAATTTCCTATTGATCTTGTCCGAGAATTTGCCAGACAAATATTAGAGTTTGTTGCATGTGAGTACTCAGTTTACTCTGGCATACAAATTGCAATCATCAAGTTTTCTGAATTTCGAAAAGTATAGTTAGATTACTAAACTGGTTTGGCATGGTTTAAGTGTATTACAGAACGAATATTTTTTTTTTCTGAAACAAAAACCTTGCAACATCATATTTTTAGGGCAAAACTTGCAGTTCATATAAAGGTAAAACCTGTTCATATTTTAGGGCAAAATCATGCATTAGAACTGCAATCACTACAGACTATATTGACAGTATTAGGACAATTTGTTAAGCATCACTTACCCGTGACTTGTCCTCCCTTTTGTACAGTCATAACGAGAAACATATTATCGTCGTTGTCGGGTGGCCGTGGGTAGCATGTGGATGCAGACGCGGTAGCAGATCGCTGCTGACGTCGTGGTGCCACGGCAACGGCAAGACTACACGGTGGAGGGCACCAAACTTCGCAGCGGCGACGGCTCGGAGGAGATCGCTTGCGGCTGACATCGTGGTGCCACGGCGACGGCAACAGAAACGGCATGGAGAAGACCGCTCGCGGATGACGTCGTGGTGCCTTGGCGACGGCACCAGTCTTAGCGGCGGGCGGCACCGGACTTCGTGGTGGTGACGGCTTTGAGAAGATCGCTCGCGGCGGACGTCGTGGTGCATGGACGTCACCAGACTTCGCGGTGGCGATAGCTTGGAGGAGATTGCATCGAGTGGTCACGGCGACGGCAGTTTTATCTGCATGCTGCTGGGGTGGCTGGAGGCGCTGATTGTTCCTTCTAATTTGGCGTAGGTTTATTTTTAGAATGAAAATGGAATCGTGGGGTGTGTTGTAGAGATTGTTTGTTTCCTTCTGGGGCTGTCTTGTTTTGGAAAGAACGCATGCGCGGTTCACATGGATTGCAGGCAAGCGGTGAAAGTCGCCCGGGGATTCATGGATCGCAGGCACGCGGTGAAAGTAGCCGGGTGTACGGAAACTTTTGACGTTTTTTAGTTGTAGATAGAGAAGAGAAGAGATATGCCGGGATCGCACGGGGCGGGGCACTGGCAAACGGATGGAAAAATGACGCATGGAACGGTAGTCTTAGTTTCTTTCTTTTTATTTGTGAAAGATGAGAAGGATGTTATGAAAATGAATAGAAGCGTGAACCAGTAGCCCAATAGCCTGGCGTTCCTAATCAATTCGTAAAGGTACCACCTTAAAGTTCAGTACCGTACTAAATTCAACTCCTATTAACAAGGTCATTAGTCGCGATGAAAACGGATCGGATACGAACGGATATCACTGATATCATATTTGTTTTCATATTCTACTCGGATTCGGATTCGGACACGGGTAGCGTCCGGATACATATACGAATGCGGATTGTCTCGGTTACGGATACAAATAATGAGTATCGAATACGGTATGAGAATCGGATTCGGAGAATGTCGAATACAAATACCTACTCGGATATTGAGTAAAAGCAATATATATACATATGTCATATGTGCGCAAACCATAATCTCTCTAGACTAAGCTTGGAGAGTAAAGCGACAAATAATTGCACCTAGTGCATTTCGCCCAACGTTGATTTTCTCACCGTCTTTTTTGTGCCTCTCAGTGAAATTAGAATAGTGTTCCCAAAGCTTTGATATTTAAAAATCTATATTCAAATCCATAAAGATGATAAAACAAATTATTAAAGGTCAATAACTCATCATATCCGTAGATGCAAAACATAAATGGATTAAGAGTGCGAGGGTTTCACGCTGGCTGTTGGGCTGTCTAGTGGCCGTTGTCTGTGCGCTGTGGGCCTGTGCCCTGTGGCGTTTGGGCCTGTCATAAGCCTGTGCATCACTGCTTGAGGGACTCACCTTTGTTGAGGCAAAGCTTTTGTCCCACATCAGCTACAGAGAGCAGAGCGTGGAGGAAGCAAGCTATAAAGTGAGGGGCATGGCCGCCTGAAGGGCATTGTTTTGTTGGCTGGCTCCATCCGGATAATATCCGGTACATATAGGTCGGGTACATCCGATTTTTTTTTCCGATTATCCGATATCCGCGATAATCTTACTACTAAAAGAACCCAAAGTGTATCGTAATCCCCTCGCTAACCCCCCGTCCCCACGCTGATCTCCCCGCGGCTCCGTAACCCCCTTCTCCCCGTCTCCCGTAAAAACAAAACCGCCCCTCCCATAATACCCCTCTCGCTCCGTAATCTCCCCGAAATATATCACGGGAGTTTCAACCTGCCCACCCTCTCCTCCGCCAAACTGCCCCCGCGCACGACCTCCACCTCCGCCGCTCTCCGTCCGCGAACAGCTCCCTGCCTCCCGCCGCGCACGCCGCCCGCATCCGGGGAAGACGACGCGGTCAGCCGACTCCAGTGCGCCGCCAACGACCCGGCCCTCCCCTTCCCCGCAGGCCGCAACACAGACGCATCTTGCCGCTCGCTGGGGCCTCTCTGCGTCGTCGCCTCGCCGCCGTCGTAGCCGGCCAGTCGAGTTCCCCCCGTGCTAGGTGAAGCCGCACTCGCGTCGTCGCTGGCCGCTCGAGGCCTCGAGCTTCCCCGAGTCCCTGTCTCCTCGCGTTCTCGCCGCAGTCCTCGTCGAGCTCTCGAGTCCCCCCACACCGGGTGAAGCCGCACTCGCGTCGTCATGCGCCGCCGCCGTCGCCGGTCATTCGAGCTCCCCCGTGCCGGTCCGCGCTTCCATTGCAGGTGTGTTAAGTGCTAACCGCTTCTCTTCCCTTCCTGCTATATGGAACGGAGCACCCAAACCTTCGACGAGGACTGCTTGCTACCGTAGACTGCTTGTGTGCTCGTAAACTGCTCGGGAGAATGCCGGCTTTGCTTGCTGTATCATACTGCAGCAACACAAAGATTGTCCACATCTCAGTTTGCTTCGTTGCAAAGATTAGGCCCAGTGGGGGGAAGAGATTCAGATATGGTGAGAATTGGTAGGCTAGGTTAGCAAATGTATTGTGGCAGCTTCAATTGGATGCCCTCAGGGCAGAAGCTTGTAAAGCTTAAGGCACACAAGTCGTGTGGCCATGGCAGTTTAAGTTGCTATGGGGTTTAGAATTACTTTTTCAATTGTTAACGGTTGAGCAACTTCAAGATGTAGATTCTCCTTAAACTCTAGGTAATGAACCTCAGAGCATATGTGATCTGACTTCTCTACACGTTGAGTATCATCACTTTCAGTACTGTGCAAACTATAGGGTTGGCTATTTACCTTTTTCTCTTCCACTATCGATATGGTTCCATGGACAAACTGTATTAAAGTTGTCTTTGGTAATGAGATTGCAGTTGTTGCAATCGGGGCTGGGGAGGCCTATAAAATCGGTGACTAAGTGAAGGCGTCAAGTCACCACTCAATGCAGAATTGCAGATTCAGATGGAGAATATGAATATATGAATAAATTGTTTTTGGTTCTGAAATTTTTTAATGAAAATTGTGATAGAGATTTTTTTGCACACTTATATGAATATATACTACCAGTCGATAATGTCTTTCCCAGTGTTGCTTCATGTTTTTAAGAATGCAGGATACTACAAAAGCCATTGAGATTGAACCAAAGATACATTAAGTTATGATGCCACCTTTTGCTTACATGGGTTTCAAACTTTGTAGTTTCTGCACTTGATGAAATGACTTTCTTGTGTGTAAAGTTATTATAAATTTATAATTTTAGTTATCTGGTTCTGAGCTACTAGCCTACTGACAGCCAGGTGTATTGCATCCCTGCTGCTGCAAGTTACCAATAGCCGGGAGTCATGGGACATCTTGCTCTTAGTTGAGCACTTCCTATTCCTGAACCAAGGGTGATGTTGGGGTTTTAAAATTTGCTGTCAGTTACAGTCGAAAACTTAAGCTTGCAGTTTTATAGTCAAAAACTTGTTTCTGTTCTAGAGTCCTGTTTTCATTTGACGGTTCATAAGCAATGTTCAGTATTTTATCCTACATAATAATGGACTACTGAACAAGTTTTCAATGCAGTGCCCAACAAACCAAATACCTTCATCGGGTACATGCTGATATTCTCCAATTTTTTCCTTGCTATTTATATCATATTGTTATGCTGCATGTGAGTAGGAACAACAACATGCCCATTAACTAATTTTTCGACATACAGATCATGTTTTCACTTTAAATTACAGTTTATGAATTAGTACATGTCTTCAGTTGTCCCAGATGTCCCAAATAAACAGAAGAACATATGCTACTTAAAACCATGTTACAGAAACCATGACCCGCAATCTGTTAATTAACCACCACCCTTGCTATGATCTTCGTGCAATCTGGTAATTAGCCACCACCCTTGCTACGTACAGAGGAACTTTATTGATATAAGAGAGAACCTCAGCAATGGTTCCCATTTCATTGGTCCTATTGTTGGTTCAAAGTATCTAAAAAAAGGAGACAAGTAGCGTATGACTTATTGACATGTTTTTGATTGGATGTACATATTATATATAATTTGAAAAGTTGATTATAATATTTCTAATGTGTATTTTTTCTCGTATGGTTAATATTTAGTTTTGGGTATAACAAAATTGTTAACGAGTGAGTCACGTTGGATGTTGTTCAAAGGAAAAAACAAATACTATGGTTTCTTTGCTTCTTTGCTTACACCAGAATGGACATCCACACCCTCTATGTCGGCTGACCCAGCCCGTACGTCGATTTTCCCTATACATTGCATACCAGTTGTTTTTAAGAGAACTTTTATGTCTACCTTGCCATTTCTGCTAGCTTTTGGAAGCACCATTTTTCTTTTTAATATTTCTTTCATGTGCACTCTATATCTATTACAGGTTAAGCAAACAACAGCTGTTGTTGGGGGCTTCAGTTACTCTTAGCCAAGTCGGAAGCTGCCCACCAAGCACAACACCAGTGTGGAGGAGATCGGTGCAGGGTTCTGAATTTGCAGCTACGCCCCTGCCGGTTGCTGGCTTGGCAGGTAAACAAAGCAAAACAACATCAGCTTCTATTAGATGAATTCTAGGATTCAGAGCGAGCAAAAGATAAAAATATAAGAGAATTTGGGACACTTTGACAAACAGCAGAAGGGAAATATAAGTGAGAATACTTGAGGAGGGATAGAATTTCGTTCTGCTTGGATAATAACCTTGTAACACAGGACATACAAATAAGAAACTACTGTTCAGACACATGTACCATAAACACTCTGAAATCCATAACACCAATAGTTTGGATTTTGTCATCTTAGAAATATATACTTGGTAGTTTTATTAGGTTTTGATATAATGTTTCTGTTTTTTCTGATAAAAATATCATTGCAGCTTCATTTCTTCAAGTTATGATATAATGTTGAGACATGAGAAGCAGGCATATGCCTGTTATGTCAACTAAGGTGAACCTAAATTATGTCGTGGAAAGGGTTGCATGGTTCAGTATGAAGTTTCAAATAAAAATACATACTACCTGAAATATAGAAGACTGGACCAATTTATACCATTGTGCAAAATTATGAATTGACATCCACACCCTCTATTTGTCGGACGATCCGGCCTTTAGTCGATTTTTCCTATACATTACATACCCGTAGCGGGTGAGCACGGGCACTTAACTAGTGATGATATTACATTTGTATTCGATATCCGGTTAAGATATCCGTTTTACTATCCGTATCCGGAAAAATATGCAGATATCCGAATAACTATTCAGATTAGTGTTCATATTTGTTCGGTCGAACGGACGGACGAATAAATATCCGTACCACTTTCATCGCGAGTCATTAGGCTAGTCTCAATGGGTGTTTCATGGGGCAGTTAAAATGGAATCTTTGCATGAAATGGGGAGAAGAGAGAAGGAAAACTTTTCATCCCGGTGAAACGCGTGAGCGCTGTTTCCAACCACTCGGAAACTGTGTGAAACTCGTAAAACTTCCATTGAGACGCATGAATTGTTTGATGGGCTAAAAATAGAGAAGCGAAACCGTGGAGAAGAGAGAGGGTAGGACCCATGCAGGTAAAAATAGCAAGTGAAACCGTGCAATAAAACGGTGCATTGAGAGAGATACCCGTTTCATTTACAATTTCATGTTTTTAGAAACTGTGAGATGAAACGTTGCATTGAGACTAGTAAGTTTGTTCCGCATGGCTCATCGTTTTCTATGAGAAATGGACCGTGTAAGTTAGAGCTAGTTATACTTAGGCTAAAAATTAGCTAAGATTATATAATAATTAGTTAATTTGGCTAACAACTACTTGAAGACTTATTTAAAAAATTAGCTAAGATTATATAATAATTAGTTAATTTGGCTAACAACTACTTGAAGACTTATTTAAACAATTGGCACACCTATTAACTATTGTGACTAATTTTAATTAGCTAGCAATTAGTTCTGGTATCAAAACAGGCTTTTAGAGCCTCTTTCAATACAAGGTCAAATCACTAGGGGTGTGTTTGCTGTCAGCGCTCTGGCCGGCGGGTCTGGCTATGGCCAGGTAGAGCCAGGCCAAGCGGGGGCAGGTAGCTTTATTTGCTGCTCATGCTAGATGGACCAGGCCCAGTTGGTGATTGTGTTTGGTAGGGAGTCCATAGTGAATACCGTTACCTAGCACAGGCGCATGGTGGGCTTACCTCCCATTCTCTCGTCTCTCCCCGTGCATTTCTCTCTCCTAATCTTATCCTCATCCAACACGAGACCATCGAGCGCGCACGGGGGCCGCTGCCGACCGCTGGCTCGACCGCGCGGGCTCGTCCTCTCTCCGACGCGGGCCATGCGCGAGCTCGAGCGCGCCCCCGGCCATGGCGACGAGGAGGAGCGCGACGGTGAGGGCGTAGAGCGGCGGTGCGGTGGGAGCGGCGGAGGTGAGAGGTGAGATGTTGGGACTCGGGAGGTGACCCACTCGTCACTCGCGAGCTCCATCTCGCCCCACAGAGCCTGGCCCTGCAACTACGGTCATTTCCATCGTATCCTGAGAGCCTGGCCCAGGGTGCTTTAAGTTCCGTGCACACGGACTCTAAAGCATGGGCCAAGGCCACCAAACACAGGCCGTTGCAGCCCACGGGCACGGGCCATGATTTGGCTCGCCAGCAAACACACTCTAGGTGCCTAAGAATTAGTTTAAAATTAGCTCTAGTGCATCTAAATGAACCGGTAATATGTGAACCATTTTTAGATAACTTTTTAATTAATAGTTAACCAACTAGTTAACTAACCGTATATAATTTTAATTGATTTTTAGCTTAACTAATAACTAGTGATGTTTATTTTATAGCCATTTTGCACGAATTACTAAATCGCTTTCAAAATAGTAGGAATTGAAAAGGTAGAACGCGTCACCGAAGCAAATCTAGAAGCAAAGAACAAGAACGCGGCGAGGTCCACCTCTAGCTCTGGCCTGCCCGTCTTCGTCTTCCTCAATCTCAAATTCCCAATCCTCCTCGCCCGCCTCGTTCCTGGATCAAATCATCCAGCGGGGGACGCCGGTGTGCTGCTCGCTCCCCGTCCCTGGTTGCCCGAGGCAGCCGTGCCGGAGGCGGCGGTGGCGGTGGCGGGGGGACCATGTACAGATCGGCGGGGGTCGCGATGGCGTGGAACGTGTTCCGCTTCTGCACGGCTCTCCGTGGGCTGGGTTCCATCATGATCCTGCTCGTCCTCGCCATCGTCGGCGTCACCTACTACGCTGTCGTCCTCTGCAACTACGGCCCCGCCCTCCTCACCGGCGGCGGCGCCACTCTCGCCGCGTTCGCCGTCCTGCTCCTCTTCCACTTCCTGGTGCGTATATTCCCATGGTTCCTCCTTCAGGCGAAATATCTGCTCTTTTGGTGAACAAGATGCTAATATCAGCGGGATTGGGTATCAATGGGTGCCGATCTTAGTTCTTGGAAGCAATTTTGTTATATCGTATATGGATTTTGGATATCGCTGGATGGGACTGTCTTGATTAGGCTACAATTATTGCTTTACTAATATGGTTTCTGACAACATGATGCATTTTTTTAATAGAGGGTACGTCAAATGTTAAAATGGAGCCAATTGTGCTAAATGAAGTTTAATAAGAAAAAAAAGTAAAGTTTTCTAGATGATCTGATCAAATGCATTTGAGTTCTAATGATTGTAGAACCATAAGGTTGACTGAATTTCTGGTGCTTTGTGTACCAACATAGTTAACTGTAAACACTAGTAAAAGTATCTTACACCCTTTTCTCACAGTTTTGTTTATACTAATAAGATAATTTACTTTCTGTTTTGCAGCTTGCTATGCTTCTATGGAGTTATTTTTCTGTTGTGTTCACCGACCCTGGTTCTGTTCCACCAAATTGGAATCTTGATTTTGATGTGGAGACAGGAGAAACTGCTCCTCTCGCTACCTCAGAGCAATCTGGGGCTCTTGGCAATACGCCAAATCCAAGGGTTAGGTACTGTAGGAAGTGCAACCAGTTGAAGCCACCTCGGTGCCACCATTGCTCTGTTTGTAAGTGTGTATATATGTTTCAATTTTTAGGATCAGCTTTATGTTTCGCCAGCTGTCATGAATCGGCTAATATCTTTTGTGTGCTTTGCCTCTACATGATTTTAGGTGGAAGATGTGTTCTTAAGATGGATCATCATTGTGTGTGGGTTGTTAATTGTGTTGGGGCGCTGAACTACAAATACTTTCTTCTCTTCCTGGTATAATACTACTATACTTGATATATGCTCCTTTTTGAGTAGGAAGATAGATTGGCCTTTGGGTTTCAAAGTTTGTGGTTGATGTATGAAGTTTTTATAGAAAACTTGGCCAGTGGTGGAAGATGGCCTCATGGTATTGCACAAGGCCAATCTTAGTGGGTGTCTCATCCTCATTTACTAATGGTGACACATCAATAGAAGTGATGAGGTGGCAAAGAAATTAAGAGGAGAGAGGAGATGAGTTTCATCCCTAGGAAACTCAATTGAGAATTTACACTGTTTCCTAGTGAATGGAAGTTCATCTAACCTCCATTGTGTTCTCACAGTTTCCAATCCACATGTTTTGACCTATCGCGTGCATCTCGATCTTCATTGCCCATCGTGCCTCCTTGTTTATCATGCGCTATATGTATAATTTATTGTACATATGCCACTCTATTACATATATATGAATATTGAAGTAAATTAAACTATTTCCATTTACATTTTATTATGCTCAACTTAATTTAATTACATTGAGAGTAGCTAATTGTTTATGGCACATTTGATCACAACACTGTAACTATTTAAAGCTGTGACTAACTTATGAAACTGTGAGATGAAATGATGCATTGAGAGTGATTATTTCATTCATCAACCAGAACTTGCAAAGTTGATGTGCCACTCTTAGAAATAGAGGAATGAAACACCACCCAGATAAGACCCTGATACCTGGGCCGCAATCACTGCCACTACCCTTGTATGGCCACACCGTTAATACAGTATTTTAGATCAAAGGCATTGGCCAGCTTTATTGAAAGCTTAACGAGCCCAGGGTCCACCGTTAATATAGTATGGCACACTGCCATTATTATTATTATTGGATTACCAGTGAGGGGTCTTATTTTCGTGCCACCAGGGTTTGAAGTTTGAACTGTGGCTGACAGCTCCCTAACTTAGGGTCTGAGGACCTAACCATTACAGTATGAAAGCATGGGCATGGCCTAAGTTTTATAATGCAGGAAGTGAGTCTAGCTCAATTGGTTGGGTGAGAGTGGTCATGCACCCAACCGAATAAGTTGAAGTCCTTTCTCAGCTTTAATTTGTGTGCTTATTTTCTTCTTAGAGAAAATGACATAGTTCCTCCTAGGTTCGTCACATTTTTTAAAGTTCTATCATGCAATGATCCAAATTAGGCAACATGCCATTTCCTATAATGCTGACACGATATGCAATGTTTGTGGCTAATGCTTTAACCCTGTCATAATAAGAAATTGATTTCTTCTATCTTTTGTGCAATGTTCCACATGTTTCCATAAGTTAGGAATGTAAAACTAAATATGTCATTAGATTGGGTGCTGTTCACTTTTCCAACCATGGTGTTTCCTTTTTCATTCACTGTGCCTGGTGCCTATCTCAGGTTTCAGAAATAGATATAACAATGTTATGGTGAACTAGTTAGGAAATATCAACAAAACGAAATCGACTGTCATAAACTATTTATGCTTATGGAGATCAGCTTCAGATCTGCTGGCTTACCTTTTATGATGTCAGTGTTATCTGATTGTTTATACTATTGCTTGTTTCTTAGATCTGGCAATGGCAATATTTCATATAAACGTTTAAATGCCAAGCTATCATTTTTCATCTATAAGATTCTCCAAAACAACCTTTCTTCCCCTTTTTTGGCAGAATGAATCAGATGAAACATGAAACGAATTGTATATTTGATAGCTTGTGCATAATGTTTTGATTTGACGTGATACCATAATCTGTTACGACCCTTCCCCCCCCCCCCTTATCATTATCATTATATTAGAAGAGGGAGAGAGAGAGAGAGCTTACAAACACTCACACCACAGCCAACTCAGAGAAATAAAGCATTAGTAACAGAAAATTAATAATGTTACCAGTGTAAAAATGTTACCAGTGGGATGACTATTCTGTTTATAATGTTAACAGTGTAAACACTGTTGCTAAGTGTTGCTTGCCTTTTAGACTTGTTGTAAATAGTAAATGGTCTGTTTCACTCCACGTTTCTATGTCTATTCTGTTGTTTTGAAAAGTGAATCCATTTTCATTTTGTGATGCCATGCAGTTTTACACCTTCCTCGAGACAACTCTTGTTACACTCTCTTTGCTGCCTCACTTCATAGCCTTCTTCAGTGATGTTGAGATCCCAGGAAGTCCTGCAGCACTTGCAACCACATTTCTCACCTTTGGTAATTGCATTATTACAGTTATATAAAAAAAATGCTCTGTATGATTCTCCAGGTATCAACTAAATTGTTCTTTCTTGCAGTGTTGAATTTGGCCTTTTCCTTGAGCGTATTTGGTTTTATGATTATGCATATTTCACTTGTTTCTGCTAATACAACAACAATTGAGGCAAGCATCTACCATTATGTTGTTATAAGCATTTTTTTAATGTAGAAGATGACTTTAATTTGTTACCTTGATGTACAGGCATATGAGAAGAAGACAACTCCACATTGGATATATGATCTTGGCCGGAAGAGGAATTTTGCTCAGGTTAGTATGTATTGGATTTTTAGTTTTAAGAACTTCCATCAATTATTTGCTCATTTTATAGCAATCATGCACCAACATATAACTTTATTACTGGCACTGCATGTGAAGATGCAAGTAGCTGAGACATCCATGATAGCTTTTGTCATATTTGTATAACAAAACATTGTGAGATTGTGGTTATTCAAGACTTGATGCGGCACACTGAGTGAAACTGTTCTAGATGAACTAATACAATGAACTGTTGGAGATAAATTAACGCAAAGTGCCTAACTTGTCTGAGCAGCAAGGCATGTAAATGTTATTGATTGGAGCCGCACATATTTTGAGTGTAAGTCATGATATAATTGTCCAAGTTAAAATTTCATTAATTAATTTACTTATGATTCCTTGTATTTTCTTGTTCATAAAATGCCAAGATCAGTGAAAAATCAATGGAAACCCCAACAAAGTTGGCAGTTCTTGAAGTCACCATATATTATGAACATATATTCAACATTGTTTTCCTTTTATTATTCCCCTTATTTTGTAACCATAATACTGCCTGTGTTACGTGTGTCATTGTAAGATTGCTGGCTAGAGACCATGCCCTCAGTGTGTTGAGGATTTATGCTTTATATTGTTCCTTCTAGGAGAAAGAATATCAATAGCAATGGGCCTCTCTACACAATATACTGATGGACAGAATCAATCCAGGCAAAAGGAAAAAAAAAAAAACCTACTGCATAACCATTATATCTTAGAAACATAATCAAAACAGTGTAGGAAATAGAAGTTGGAAAGAAGATGCCTTGCAGCCTCCGTAGCCTTGGGCATAGACCTGCTAATACCAGCATATGCAAGTTACTTCCGTACGAATCTATCAAAGACTTTAGTTGACCAATGTTTTGTTATCAGGTTTTTGGAAATGACAGAAAATATTGGTTCATCCCTGCATACTCAGAAGAGGATTTGAGAAGAATTCCAGCTCTACAGGGTCTTGATTACCCTGTGAGACCAGATTTTGATGGCCAGGAACTGTAATGGAGTAATATTGCCAGTGTCCTTGTCAGATACCTCAGCTTTTGACATCTACTGATACAACTGACAGCATTGCTGATTGCAAGCTTTGGATGAAATGAAATGTTCAGAAGATGATAACCATGAGTGATACTTCATGTATGTGACGAAGTGGAATTCCTCCTACCTTGGCCAGAGGAAGTTTGTTGTGATGTAAATTAGTTTTAGCGCCTGTTTGGATGGACCAAATCTTGACATAATCCACGTGGATTGTGCTGGGTTTCATTCCATCCAAACTTGGTGTGTTTCAAATAGTCTTGTACTTCAGTTTAGTTTTGCAATACAAATACAATTTGAGAAATTTGTGCCTCTGTTATACACTATCAATAGTAAATGGATATGCTCTGTGTAATTCATTTGACATTGTACAACGTGTTCTTTCCATTGCCATATGTACAGTATGCAATGCTTACGATGTTGTTCGAGACTGATTTGATTGACATCGCTGCTTTTGCTGTCCAATTCAGCTTTGGATACAAACTGCAAGTAGCAGCTTTTGCCATCCAATTCAGCTTTGGTTGCAAACTTACAAGCAGCAACTGCGGTGCGTTCTTCCTGCTCCATGGGGCGTCCTGCGTGGCCGAGGAGGGTGCGCGCGGCGGTCGGCGTCCACGGGTTGGCCGACGGCACCGCGCCCCTTGGCCACGGTGCTCGTGGGCGTGTTCGTGGCCGGCACGGCGTTCTGGCTGTTCTTCCCGCCGATCTGCAGAGACGGTGGGGAGGAGGCGCTGCTGGATGAGTGGGCAGCGGTGGCAGCGTTCTTCGTCGGCGCGGCCTAAAGATGCTCTCCGGTGTTCAGGTTGATATGTCGGGCTGATCGCCCACGTGGCAGTTAGCCATGACTTTTACACAGGAGGTTCCCAAGCTCATCGTGGTGTCATAGCTGGATAAATAAATGCTTGAAAATGAGATTTAGCTGAAGTAGTTTACTTTACCATATTAATTTCTTTTGATTTGATTGAAGGGAAGGGATTATATTAGAACTCCTTACAGTACAACGTAAAACTATACATGAAAAACAATGAATATTAATTTCATCATCTTCACCGATATCCTAGATAGTTTCATGAATATTGTAGCCAATATGCAGTCCTTAATTATGCCAAATACACCAATCAACCCTACAATAATAGACATGCCACAAAATCCAACATTCTTCGACCGGTCTAAAACGTATTTGAAGCACCGGAAGAATATCAATCGTTTAATCATTAGGTACATGTACGCTACAAATTCAGCACCTCTTACCCATGATCCATTATGTCAGACAAATTAATAAAAATTATAATATTAATTCCATCACCTTGGTATTTTTTCTCGATGCAACCGATATCCTAGATAAGAGAAGTTTTATGATTATGTCAAATACACCGATCAACCCTAAGATATTGAACATGTCGTGAAATCTAATATTCTTCAACAAGTCCAAAACGTAAAGCATTGAAAAGAACATCAAACCGTTGAATCATTGGGTACATTATAGGTTCAATACCTCTCACCTTGATCCATTATGTTAGATACTTAATTTCCTCTCTATGGCCGTCAATGACAAGGAGTTACTGTCCTTATGAGGAGCACATTTGATTTCTCACATTTATGGCTATTATCTACAGGGAGTACTCATTATCAATAGGGAACTTCTCACATTTGATTTCTTTGATGCTCCCGCTATCAAGTGTTACAATCCTGCTTTCTGCAAGCAGTAATTACAAGAATCAAATGGATTACTTCCACTAGACACCCTCTACACCAAATAGAAGCATGCAAAAGGGAATAAATGAAACCAAAAGATGAAAAGCTGGACATACAGATTAACTTCGAGTCCATTTTTTTCCCCTCGAGAATGATACATCTTATCATCTTTTTCTTGAACCAAGTGTCTGGTTGCAACTTCTCCTCTTGTAAAATTTGTGAACCGTGGAGAAGGTTACCTTCTCACTAATTTCAGTTAATCTGCCACTCTCTTGCTTGTGCAAATCCATGCCGGTTACCAAATCCGATTTGTTTCCCTCTGTATCCGACAGGGTTTTTTCTGCTGTGTTGTTGTTGTTGTTTACTTCCTTGATTATCATCGTGCTATCCTGCGTCTCGTTATGCTCCGAAGTCTTCACATTCGTCGAGTCATTCCCACCACTGATATCTACATCCTCTTTGGCCTCAATGTGCTCCTTATGTGAACCCTTGTCACAATCTGAAATGCTATCATTTGTTTGCTTAAAGATTTCCTCTGGCCTCCCTCTTCGTTTCATAGTCTCTGAACTGATCCCCTTTTCGCATGTCGCTTCCACAGATCCAAACTTATCTCCTTCCGGGTCAGACTGAGATAACCCAATAGCACCTGCAGCTACATGGCATATAGAAATCATTACAACATTGGAGTGGTAAAACAAAATGCCATTAAACTGAATGCTAGATCACTCTATATGAATTTATATTATATATTTATTGTTGCCAGATCACTCTATATGGTATCCTCTGCAAAAATGCATACCACATCTACTAGCATTCTACAGCAAACAACTGCAGATTCAGCACATACAAAATTTAACACTGCAATAGCATCGTTTATTGATTAACTTCTCTCCATCAGTTTGCTTCACAATCATCATTGACTATTGTCAGGGTGCTACTCGATCTGCGAGGGGCAAGCCACCCACTGGGCATTACTCCAACAAGGCCTTCTCAGGCGGGCCGAGAAAACCCACAAACCCCGGCCCTGCCCAGGAATCATAATCCGTGAGAAACCTCGGCCATACACAGTCCTCAGGCCGACCTGGTCCGTCTCTAAACCAGTGCTTCGACACACGGGACCAGCGCCCCCCAGCCTCAAATTTGCTCCCATGGGAAGTCGAACGAACTCGGACCGGGGGGGCGTTGCCGCCATAGTGTCTAGACCAACTGGACTACCATCCTTTAGCATCGGGTGCTACTCGAAGACAAGCAAAATGTTGGAGTATAGGCCCATGAGGCAAAGCCCATAAGGCCCATGTATGCAACTATATACCCTTCTAGGGTTACCAGGAATCAATAGAGAGAATATTCCAATCTAACATGGTATCGCGGGGTAGGAACCCTCTCCCGTTCCTCCCCGATCCGGGCCGCCTCCAGCGGCCGTCGCCGCGCGCGCCGCCATGGCCGGCCGGCCGCCCCCTCCTCCTTCCCCCACCTACTTCAGCTGCCTGCTCCCTCCCCCCCCCTCCTCCAACTCCCGGGCGCACATCGCCGGTTCCAGCGCGCCCGAGCGGAGCGCCGCAGCCCCCGCCGCCGCCGGTGCTCCGCCGGGTCGGGATGGGGCCGCGCGGCCTCCGCAGCCGCCGGGATTCGGCTCGCCGCTGCCCGGCGCCGCCTCCTCTCCTTCCCTCGGCCTCGGGTTCGGCCCGCACAGCGCCTCCCCCGCTCTTGCCCTCGCGGCAGACGGGGACATCGACGGCTCGACTGGAGCGGGTGGCGGTACTGGCGGTGGGGTCGTCGATCCCCTCCTGCAGGACACTGGCGCCGAGGACACCACGCCCCTGCAGCATCCTCCCCACCCCTCCACTCGCCTCGACGCCGCCGCCGCCGCTGCTGCCTATGCAGCCGCCGCCTCAGAGGCCACGGCAGCCGGCCTGCAGCCAGCGGCAGTGGCGCGCTACGCTGCCACCGCTGCCGCTGCTGCTCTGGAGGGCCTCGGGATGCCGCTCTCCAACCACGGCGTCGTCTACTTCCAGCAGGGGAGCACCAGCGAAGACGCCCTCACCTCCGATGCCCAGCCCGCGGTGACTGCGGCAGGGGGCACCGCTACTGGTGGCCGGGCAGCGCCCTCCTTCACCTTCCCCGCACCGCCGCCGGTGACCCACTACGCTCCCCGGCCCGACTCCGCCCTTGCTGCAGCGCTTGTCTCCGCGCGTGCAACGGCCGCACGAAGCGGAGCGTCTCCGAGCCTGCCGGGCCCGGGCGTGGAGCGGGGACGCCGCCGCCACCTTGGCTCGCCCGATTGCCGAGGCGGAGGCGCTCCCGCTCGGAGCCTCCGCACCTTGCCCGGGCCCTCCTCCGGGTTCGACGGGCCACCGCACCACCTCCTCCACCGTGGTGACCCGGCACGACCCGGCCGACCCCTTCGTCGCGCAACTCCACTACCGGGCCGGGGTGTCCAGGGTGACATTGGCCGCCTCATCCGGCCGTCCTGACCTGCGTCGACCTCCTACGCCCGCCGAGGACCGGTCATCCTCACCCTGCGTCGCTACGCCTTGGACGACCACATCCTCGCCGAGCCGCCGGCCGGGGTCCACACCGCGTCGTGGCTCCGCCTCGACAGCATCGTCCTCTCGTGGATCCTCGGCACGGTCAACTCCGAGCTGCAGGACCTCCTCCGCAACACTTCCTCCGCTCGACACGCCTGGCTGGCCCTCGAGGGGCAGTTTCTGGACAACGCGGAGACCCGGGCCCTGCAGCTCGACCTCCGCTTCCGCACCTTCGAGCAGGGGGGCCTCGCGGTTGGGGAGTACTGCCGCCAGCTGAAGGCCATGGCGGACTCCCTTGGCGACTTGGGCTACCCCGTGGAGGACCGCACACTCGTCCTCAACCTCCTCCGCGGGGTCAGCGAGCGCTACGCCTCCCTCCGCGCGCTGATCGTCCGCCAGCGGCCGTTTCCCACCTACCTCCAGGTCCGTGACGATCTCATCATGGAGGAGCTCACTCAAGGGGGCCAGCGCGGATCCACCTCCGCCGGGCCTCTCTCTACTGCTGCGGGTTCTTCGGCTTCCTCGACTGCTCTCGCCGCCACTCCTCCGCCACGTCCACCAGCTCCACCATACACTCCACCGTTGGCTCCTCTTCCCACCGGCCGAGCGGGAGGCCGCGGCGGGTGGCAACGGCGGGGTGGCAAGGGGAAGGGCAAGGGCAAGGGCAAGGGTGGTGGTGGTGGTGGGGGGGCCGGCCGTGGCGCTCCGGCCCGCCACGTCCGCCCCGCGCCGGCCTCCTACAACAACCCCTGGTCTGGGCGCATCGCCATGTGGCCCTTCCAGGCCCCGGGTGGCGAGCCTCGTCCACCGGCGGCCATGTTCGCGGGAGCTCCTTCGACGTTCTACCCACCGGCGACCCCGTGGGGCACACCTTCCGGCGCCTCGCCGGGGCCGGCCGGCTGGAGTCAGGAGGCTCTGCCGCGCTCCTTCTCCACCTTGGGCTTGACACCTCCTGTCGGCCCGGAGTGGATCGCCGACTCGGGTGCCACCTACCACACCACCCCGGACTCTGGTCTGCCTCTCCTCCTTCTTCCTCACACCCTTCGTCTATCATGGTCGCCAATGGCTCGTGTCTTCCTGTCACATCTGTGGGTGCCGCCGGTGCCCATGGCTCTTTTCGCCTTCCTGATGTTCTTGTTGCACCCAAGATGGTCCACAATCTTCTTTCTATTCGTCGTTTTACAGCTGACAACTCTTGTTCTGTGGAGTTTGACTCTTCTGGTCTTACTGTGAAGGATTTGGCTACCCGGCGTCCTCTGCTCCGATGTGACAGCTCGGGGCCCCTTTACACTCTCCGCTTTCCGGCTTCTTCGCCATCTTCGTCAGCTGCCCTCGGACACCCTGGACGTGATGCCCTGATGCAGCTTAGTCATAGCTCAGACATTCGTTGTACTCGAGTTCATGATGAGCGGTTGTGTCACGCGTGCCAGTTGGGCCGTCATGTTCGTCTTCCTTTTTCCAGTTCCTCTTCTCATGCGGCTCACCGCTTTGATCTTGTACACTGCGACTTGTGGACATCGCCTGTACTCAGTATTTCTGGCTATAAATACTATCTTGTGGTGGTTGATGATTTTTCTCATTACTTGTGGACTTTTCCCTTGCGTGCGAAGTCTGATGCTTTCCCTGCGATTCACCACTTTTTCGCTTGGGTGTCCACACAGTTTGGCCTCACTATCAAGGCCGTCCAGTGTGACAATGGTCGTGAGTTTGATAACTCCACCTCCCGTGCGTTCTTCCTCTCTCACGGTGTCCAGTTGCGCATGTCTTGCCCGTACACCTCCTCTCAGAACGGCAAGGCTGAGCGCATGATTCGCACCATCAACGACACCATGCGCACGCTTCTTCTCCAGGCCTCACTTCCTGCTCGCTTCTGTGCTGAGTGCCTGCACACCACCACATACCTCCTCAACCGCCTACCTTCCGCCGCTGTCCGGCCTCCTACACCACACCACGCTCTCTTCGCACTCCTCCTCGCACGATCACCTTAGGGTCTTCGGTTGTGCGTGCTACCCGAACACCACCGCCACCGCTCCCCACAAGCCGGCTCCTCGGTCCACCTTGTGTGTCTTCCTTGGGTACTCCCCGGATCACAAGGGGTACCGGTGCTATGATCTCACCTCTCGTCGGGTTCTCATCTCTCGCCATGTGGTGTTCGACGAGTCGGTTTTCCCTTCTCCACCCCTCCTCCTACCACTTCCACTCCACAGAGCTTGACATTTTCTCTGTGTTTCCCACGACGCGGTGGTCGAGCCACCTTTCCAGTTGTCTCCTGCAGGTACTCCAGCACCGTACTCCTCGCCGGAGTCGTGTCCCAGCTCACCGGCGGCTAGTGTCTCTCCCGACCCTGCTCCCTACTCGACCATGGAGGGGCCGAGTGGGGGTGGGGAGCTGGAGCCACCGCCTCAGGGGCTGCCTCAGGCGCCACGTGCGCCACCTCAGGAGCCACCGGCTCGCTTTGCCCAGCCGGTGCACGTCTACCACCGTCGTGCCCGGCACGAGCCACCACCACCGCCTCCGCCGGTGACCCCTTCTTCGCCGGGTCACTGCACCGCCGGTGGTGTCCTCCTCTCCGCCGGGGACACCATCGCCGCCGCCTCGACCGACGGGTGCCCGTGTCACCACACCGGTCTACCACCCGCCGGCTTCACCGGGACCTCGTCACACTCACCCTATGGTGACGAGGCAGGCGTCCGTCCGCGAGGCCCTCTCCGCCACCGCCCGCGAGACGGGGATCTCTCCGGCACCCTCTTCCGTCCGCGAGGCCTTGGCGGACCCTCACGGCGCCGTGCGATGGAAGAGGAGTACGCGGCCTCCTCGCCAACCGCACGGGATCGGTGCCCCGTCCGCGAGGTGCCAACGTCGTCACCAGCAAGTGGATCTGGACCCACAAGCGCCGGGCTGATGGTACACTTGAGAGGTACAAGGCTCGGTGGGTACTCCGGGGTTTCACTCAGCGCCCTGGGGTTGACTATGATGAGACCTTCAGTCCGGTGGTGAAGCCTGCTACTGTCCGCACCGTGCTCTCACTGGCTCTCACCCGCTCTTGGCCCGTGCACCAGCTGGATGTGAAGAATGCTTTTCTGCATGGTCTTCTCACCGAGACAGCTGCATCGCAATCGGCCGGCCGGCTCAACAAGTCTCTCTATGGCCTCAAGCGAGCTCCCGGGCATGGAACCACGGGTTTGCTTGCTTTTCTCCCGACACTTGGTTTTGTGGAGGCCAAGTCGACACGTCCCCGTACATCTATCACCATGGGGCCGAGACGCATATCTCGCTACTCTATGTGGATGACATAGTCCGATGCCTCCGTGAGTCCCTTCTTCGCCGGATCATCACCTCTCTTCGGCGGGAGTTTGCAATGAAGGATTTGGGTGTGCTTCACCACTTTCTTGGAGTCACCGTTGAGCCTCATCCAGTGGGCTTCTTCTTCACCGCGTCGGTACATTCGGACATACTTGAGCGGGCCGGGATGACGGTTGCAAGCCCCGCACCACTCCGGTTGACACTCGAGCAAGCTGTCCGAGGCGAGGGCCCCCGGTGGATCGATCCTACGGCATACCGCGATCTTGCCGGTGCTCTTCGATTACCTCACCTTCACTCGGCCCGACATCACCTATGCAGGTTCGGCTTGTGCCTTCATATGCATGATCCTCGGGAGCCTCATCTCGCTGCTCTCAAGCGTCTCCTCAGGTACCTCCGAGGCACTGCTGATCATGGCCTGCTCCTGCACCGACGGTCCTCCTCTACAGAGCTGGTTGTCTACACTGACGCCGACTGGTGTAAGGTCGAGATGGCGGACTAGAGGGGGGTGAATAGTCCTTTTTAAAACTAATTGCTCCGGCTAACCAATATAAGTGCGGAATTAAATCTATCGGCCTAACCAAGACTTTCACCCCTCTATCTATGTCTCTAGATGCACCTTGTAAGAGATCCTAAACAAGAAGACAAGGTACCAATCTAGCTAGTGCACACTAAACAAGTCTAGCTTGCAAGGTCACACAAACCTAAGCAACTAGTACTTTAGCAACCGGGTGTGCACCTACACAATTCTAATAAGCAAAAGCACAAAGCCAACCTAAGCTCACTAGATGCTCAAGGACCAAGCTACACAACTCAAACCCAAGAGCTCAAACTTACTTAACTACACAAGCTAAGCAAGCCAACTTACTCTACTTCTAGCTACACAAGCAAGAAGGTGATTAACAAGCTACACAAGCTAACTAATCACTAGAGCAACTACACAAGCTATACAAGAATGTAAGGAATGTAAATACAAAGCTTGTGAAAGAGATTGCAAACCACCGCGAAGTGTGGACACAAGATGACTCGGCGATTTTTCACCGGTTCACTTGGTTGCCCCCAAGCTACGTCTGTTGTGTCGACCAACACCTTCGGTGGTTCCTCCGGTCGTTTCACCTAGATGGTTCTTCGGTGTGACCCTCAAGTCACTTGCCCCTCAAGGCACGCCCCGCAAGGCACCGCAAGACACCACTCTCAAGTGAGCCCCCAAGGCACCGAGCAAACCCACACACGCAAGGGTGGTAACTCAATGACACGCGCAATCCAATAGGGCTACTCTTCGCGATCCCCGCGAGGTGAGTACCGACCTCTCACAATCTCTTCTCCGGAGCACCGTATCTCCACGCGTGCTACCACGGAGCCTCTTGCCACCAAGCCGTCTAGGAGGTGACAATCCTCCAAGAGTAACAAGCTCTCCGGCTTGCAACACAACCACCTAGTGCCACAAATGCAATCTCACAAAGCACTCGCACTAGAATCGCTCTTCTCACACTATCGGATGGTCACTACCAAGCATATGTGAGTTAGAGGGCTTCCAAGCACCACCACACAAGGCAACATAGCCGGGCGTGCTCGAAACCGGCCACACCGGCCAAGACTCATATTTATAGCCCCAAGGGCTGAAAGAGCCGTTGCCACCTCGGGCAACCGACTTGCTGCGCCGGACGCGTCCGCCACCACCGGGACGCTTTCCAACCCGCGTCCGGCGCACCACGATGCGCCACGTGTCCTAGCCGTTTGAACCCGACCGTTGTCGCCTAACGGCTAGTCCCAAAGCGCGCTCAGAAACCCTCGCCGGACGCTGTCGCCCCGAAGCCGCCGGACGCGTCCGGCGCTCTCACGCGAGACCGCCCGCGCCACGAGAGCGCGGACGCCAAACAGTGACTCGCCCGAGTCCGCCGCCTGCGTCCGGCGCGCGTCCGGCGGTCCGGCACCGCGCGACACTCGGCACCCGAAGTTTCGGTCCGGAGTCCGGCGCGCGGGACGCGCCTCCCGGCGTCCGACGCCTTCGGCCCGCGGGCGCCGAAGACCGCGTCCGCGCTTCCCCAAGCGCGTCCGGCGCCTTCTCGAGAGCACACTCCGTCGTTTCGTCGCCGCGTCGCAACGCCAACTTCTCCACCATGCTATCCAACAAGTATACCAACTTGATCACCATGGATAGTATGTTTCCAACAACAATTTGCATCCGGCGCAATGGAAAATATGCCTCCAATTTTCCCGAAAGCGCCGAATCCCGCCGCAAGCTCGGCGGGAGGGAGAGTGGACCCAAGCCCAACTCAACCCTACAAACCACAGGCGCGAACAAACGCCACCTTTGTAAATGTGCCAACACCACCAAGTGTACAACTCCATGTGCTTGTGTGTTAGCATTTTCACAATCATTTTCAAAGGATTTCCATCTCCACCGTCATCCTCCATTGTGCCAATGCACCGCATGCACGACACGATCATCAAATGATATGATCCACTTCATATCATCATGTGACACTCTTGGTCCATCGATCTTGACCTCACTTGCTCTTCACCGTTGCGTCGGTCCATCGGCGCCAAGTCTTGCCCAAGCTTCACCATCGCATGGTCCTTCGCTTTGCGGCCTCAACTTGCCCTTCACACTTGCAACCGGTCCATCAAGCCAAGCCTCATCTTGATCTTCACCTCTTGGTCACATGACTCCATGTCATGTCTCATTTGCAATGAGCTCCTTCATCAACTCATGTGTTGAGCCTCACAACATCTCCAAACCATCTCCACCATGGCATATGTTGCTCACACACATGTACCCGTGAACTAACTCCCCGTGTATCTCAACCATCACACATGTTAGTCCACCTAAAGTTGTCACTCAATTATCAAAACCAAACAAGGGCCTTTCAACCGGGCCGGTTGTCCGGGCCCGACACTCGACGGTCCACCTCTCGGCTATGCCGTCTTCCTCGGAGGCAACCTGGTGTCCCGGTCTTCCAAGCGCCGGCGGGTGGCCTCCCGCTCCAAAGTTGCCGAGTCCGAGTACCGCGCCGTCGCCAATGGTGTGGGCGAGGCTTCTCGGCTCCGGCGGCTCCCCGGCCGAGCTCCATAGCCCCTTCGCCGGGCCACGCTCGTCTCGCGACAACGTCGGCGCGGTCTACCTCTCCACCAACCCCGTCCGGCACCACCAAGCACGAAGCATGTGGAGATTGACCTTCACTTCGTCCGTGATCGGGTGGCCATCGGCGAGGCGGGTCCTCCATGTACCGACCACCTCCCGGTTCGCCGACATCTTCACAAAGGGCCTCCCGTCGTCGACCTTCACCGACTTCCGCTCCGCCTCAACATCACCGGTGGCTAGTTGTGGGCGTGGGGGGACATGTGTGTGTGCTCTTTCTTTTAGATGTCCGGTCTTGAAACTCCGCTGCGCCGGTAGTTCAGACTGCGGGGGAGTGTTGGAGTATAGGCCCATGAGGCAAAGCCCATAAGGCCCATGTATGCAACTATATACCCTTCTAGGGTTACCAGGAATCAATAGAGAGAATATTCCAATCTAACACAAAATGCAAAGTAGTTGTGATATGGCGTTGCCACCAGAGTGTGTAGACCAACTGGATTACCATCCTTTGGCATCAGGGTGCTACTCAAAGACAAGCAAAATGCAAAGTAGTTGTGATATGCTCATGGCCATCAATCTAGCTCATCTAAAGCACCACCTTGCATATCGTAATTATGCCAAGTGTTGGTATGAAATATGATTAGTTTCTCACTTATATATTTCATTTATTTTATTAGTCTGTGTCAAGTTTGGGTTTGTTATAAATAGTTTAATATGAGGTCACTGCTCTCATTTTTACAACAACATAAAGAATAAAGAAGTACTTTCTCTCTTTTTCCCACTCCAAAAGTCCCTCTCACCTTTAACCATCTTGCACTAGAGGCATTCAGCACCTCCTCATTGGGTGCATGTTTAGACAGTTCTGGTATTCCCTTCTGCATCGTGTGGGCAAAAGTGGAAGTAGCTGTTACTGGATGCAAGGGAAGGTCTAAACTCACTCATTAATTATCCTTGGGGCCTGGAGCATCTTGAAGCACCGGAATGATTGTGCCTTGAATGGGGCACCCTCAAGCATTAATACGGCTCTGAGTCTTGCTAAGGAGGAAGCCCATTGTGGTGTTTGGCTGGAGCTAAGGGTCTATCCCTTCTCGTAGCTAGAGCTTAGATTAATTCTTATAGGTCCTTTTTTCCACTCTGTAAAAGGTGATTGAGTCTTAGCATAGATTAATATGGCTCTGAGTCTTGCTAAGGAGGAAGCCCATTTCGGGGCTATGCATGACTCTTTTCTCCGGCTTTTAATACAAACACAGCTCTCTGTGTGTTTGAGATAAAAAAATCTTGCACTAGAGGACACCATTTTTCAATAGTGGTTGATAGTTTTTTACTTGCACTGAACACCAAGAATACGAAAGCACAGATAGGAAAAATAAGTCATAGGGCTGGATGTCAAGCCAGCTCGTCTCACTCTTGTTAAACAAGCTGGCTAGCCTTGGTTTGTTCATGAAACAAGCTAACAAATAGCTCGTCTTGGCTTGTTGGTAGCTGAAGCCAGGTGTTTGGCTCATGAGCCAAGCACACTCAGGCGGATGCAACAAATGGATATCCAAAATAACTAATTGGATCTCATGCTAGAACTGGATTCGATCAACAGACAAATTTGAGAGGAAGAGCTGATCTGTACAATGTACATAGTTGTGACTACATGCTCAGATGTCAATCACTACGATCAGCAAGATTCAGAAGGATTAGCAAAGACTCATCAGACCCCAGTAGTACACGTAGTTTTATCCATGTTAATGACCTCATTATCTCACATTGGGCTGCCCGCTGCAGCATACAACAAACCAAGCATCAAAGCCATAACCAGCTTGCTAATATCTAGTTTATTAATGATCAGTAACGAGCTTGCTAATATCTAGTTTATTAATGATCAGACTGAACATTTGATATTTAAACTTATATAAATGGCAAATTAGTTCCACAGGAAAACATAATTATAACATGTACTTAGAACAAACTGAAAGGATTGATTGATATGAGATATAAGGGTAGGCAAGGGACCTCTAGGGTATTGGCTCTTTGGCTTATAGAAGTAACGCCGCCCACTAGATGATGCCTTGCCTATCAAGAAGATCAATCCTATCCTAAGTCCAGAGATCCAGCCAAGTACTTCTGTAGGCCCAGCCCAGTACGGCAGCAACATATACTTCTAACACAAACGCAGACCCTACAATTGCATGAACTATACTTGCAAAATACTCACTTTATTCCTGTTGTGGGATAATTACTGTATTGCCCTTAGGCTAACCCTAGAGGGGCTGCCATATATTGTAGCTTACATGGGCCTCATGGGCCTAATATCACACATACTCCAACACTCCCCCGCAGTTCGAACTACCGGCGCAATGGAGTTTCAAGACCGGACATCTAAAAGAAAGAGCACACACACATGCCCCCCACAGCCACAACTAGCCACTGGTGATGTTGAGGCTGGAGCGGAAGTCGATGAAGGTCGACGACGGGAGGCCCTTGGTGAAGATGTCGGCGAACTGGGAGGTGATCGGTACATGGAGGACCCGCACCTCGCCGATGGCCACCTGATCACGAACGAAGTGAAGGTCGATCTCCACATGCTTCGTGCGCTGATGCTGAACGGGGTTGGTGGAGAGGTAGACCGCGCTGTCGCAGTAGACGAGCGTGGCCCGGCGAAGGGGCTATGGAGCTCGGCCGGAGCCGCCGGAGCCGGGAAGCCTCGGCCACACCGTTGGCGACGGCGCGGTACTCGGACTCGGACCGGAGCGGGAGGCCACTGCCGGGCGCTTGGAGGACCAGGACACCAGGTTGCCTCCGAGAAAGACGGCGTAGCCAGAGGTGGACCGGCGAGTGTCTGGTCGGCGTCAGTGTAGACAACCATCTCTGTAGAGGATGACCGCCGGTGCAGGAGCAGGCCATAATCAGCAGTGCCGCGGAGGTACCGGAGGAGTCGTTTGAGAGCGGTGAGATGAGGCTCCCGAGGATCATGCATATGAAGGCACAACTGCTGAACTGCATAGGTGATGTCAGGCCGAGTGAAGGTGAGGTACTGAAGAGCACCAGCAAGACTGCGGTACGCCGTAGGATCGATCAGGGGGGGCCCTCGGCCTCTGACAGCTTGCTCTGAGTGTCAACTGGAGTGGCGCAGGGGTTGCAATCGTCATCCTGGCCCCCGCTCAAGTATGTCCGGTATATCCGACGCCGGTGAAGAAGAAGCCCAATGGATGAGGCTCAACGGTGACCCCAAGAAAGTGGTGAAGCACACCCAAATCCTTCATCGCAAACTCCTGCTGAAGAGAGGTGATGATCCGGCGAAGAAGTGACTCACTGGCGCCGTGCGATGGAAGAGGAGTACGCGGCCCTCCTCGCCAACCAGACCTGGGATCTGGTGCCCCGTCCGCGAGGTGCCAACGTCGTCACCGGCAAGTGGATCTGGACCGCGGCCGCCGAGTCCAAGCCGGCCTCAGCAGCAGCAGCGATGGCGGCGTCGTAGAGGGCCGCGGCTGCGCGTGCCTTCGTGGCGCCCGCCGGGAGAGGGCGTGGCGTCGGGGTTGGCTTCCTCGCCTCGGGTCAACCTCGCACCCGCCCCCGCAGCTCCACCCCCGAGCCGCCGGCTCCCGTCGGCCATGAAGGCCGTGGCGGGAGGCGGCGGCCCGAATCCGGGGGCGGACGTCTATGCGTAGTGGGCCGGGCGCGCGCCCGGTGGGGGCCGGCCGGGCGCGCGCGCGCGCCGGATGGGGCCGAACCCACCCCAGGCCGCGGCGGCCCCGGGGGCGGACGCGCCCGGAGCAGAGGAGCCTGGGAGTCCGCCCGTGGAGAAGAAGGGCGAGCCCTGCGCCCAGGCGGAGAAGGGACGGGGAGGGAAGGTGGAGAAGAAGGAGGGAGGGCCGCGCGGGCCTTCCATGGCGCGCCGGCGGCGGCGCCGCCCAGGTCGGGATCGGGAGGGGAGAGGGAGAGGGAGACCTAGGCTGCTGATACCATGTTGTGGGATAATTACTGTATTGCCCTTAGTCTAACCCTAGAGGGGCTGCCATATATTGTAGCTTACATGGGCCTCATAGGCCTAATATCACACATACTCCAACAATTCCAAACTACATGTAACTATAGCTTTGTCCTAAGTAAAACTTCTCTAGTTTTGATAAGTTTACTGAAAAACACATCAATATTTTGTTTCATTAAATTCTCCATGAAATGTATTGATAATTAATTTATTTGAACTTGTAGATCTTAATATACTTTTCTAAGAACTTGGTCAAAGATAGAGAAGTTTGACTTAGATGAAACTAAATTGACATAAACTTTTTAACAGAGGGAGTACCATATAATCAGAACTTACAGTGATTTGAAGTCTGCCCATTAGATAATTCCTTGTCTAAAACCAGTGCTCTCATGATTTTTTTCTTTGTTTGTCCTTCTGCTTTCAGTCTTTTCAGCATACGTTTAGGCTGATGGTCCAAGAAAAAGCTTGCATCATATATCACAAAAAGAGGTTGAACATCATATCTTGGAGATTATCAAGAAGGTACATATATAAAAGGCATGAAATATAGCCTTTTAGACAACACTCTTGCTAGTCTATGCCATAGTAACTAGTAGATGAACATCACAAGTATTGTTTATGGGCAACTTTTTAAATCTATTGTCTTTTTTAATTGCACAGTCCTAACAAAATGCATGTCTTAAGACTGTAGGGGGTAATAAGTTAACAGTGTTCAACTTTGTGATTTGTCTCCACAAGCAAGTATAATGGTAGGACATATATGACTTAGAATCCAAATGAGTCTTGTCTTTCTTAGCAAATTGAGTAAACCATTTGAATATACTCCATTCCAAATTATAAGACATTTTGGCTCTTTTAGATACGTAGTTTTTGCTATGCATTTAAATGTACACTACACATAGGAAAATCAATGTATCTAGAAAAGACAAAACGTCTTATAATTGGGAATGGAGGGGTTAGGTAGTAGACATAAGATGACAAAGGGCCTATGGTAAAACAATAGTACTGGAGCAAAACAAAATACATTGGTATATTTGTGTTTGTATTATATTCAGTCATGAAACAGACAATTCACATCATTGCTTTGTTTTTGTAAGAGTACGTAAATTCTAGATTTAGAAAAGCTATGGGCTTCTATTACAAAAAACAGTCAATAGCTTTTAAGTATATTGAAAGCAATGTACGCTAGCAAATTGAAATTTAGTTGTCTGAACCTACTATAAAACTGTACCAAATTCTCTACAGCGCCTGCGTATGAAACAAGAGTTATAAAAAAAAATCATTTTGCTTTAAGAATTAAAGGTCTCTGAAGGATAATTACACAACCTGGCAAGGGCAAATACAATACTGAAAAAGAAATTACCAGATCTGCACACTTGTCAAATGAATACATTTCAATGACATTTCTCCTTGGTAAATAGGAATGCTTGGATATTTCTCCAGTTCCAAGGTAGCTCAATGCAGACTTAAGCGTGCGAAATACACGATGACTAACAGGATCGGTATAATACTGCATAATCAAGTTAGAAATGTTATCAAACTAGGGCTGCTGATGAATAATAAATGAATAAGCAAATTTTCCAAACAAACTAGATATAAATGGTTAGATGCACTACACTAATGTACCGGGTCTTTCCTGATTCCATCATTACACTTTCGAAATACTGTTTCTTTCACCCATCCATCTTGTAAACCATCAGGATTGAATTCCACATGAGCAAGTATCTATATATAAGCTTGAAGGTTAGTTCTGAAGAAAGTTATGAACTTGTAGAATTCAAAATAGAAGGAACAATTCCAGCAAGAGCCATACATTATCATCAGTGCTAGTGTCGCACAGCACATCCATATCACAAGTAGAGACCATGCCCTTATTAACAAAGTGCAATACTTCTGCTTTTGACAAGAATCGCTTCCCAGTAGGTAAGTGAACATAGAACTGCAGAAGGCATAAGCTTCAAATCAAAACAAAAAAGGAATGCCATATGCCATATCTCGTCTAACATTCTTACATTCATATCAAATTATTACCCATATGACATATTTTCTTCGTGTGACTTCAATCTCCTCTAATGAACTAACATATCCACCATGTAACTGAAACTTCCTCACTCTCAAGTTCATAATGGGACAGCTTTCTTCTAAACAAGCAAAGATTCATAACTCCTGCCCCTACACCTAGTCCTAAAGACATAAAATTTAACCCTGAATTATAAAATAGAATTATTTCAACCATTCAGACAACTGCAGATGATGCCCTTAAACCCTAGAATTCCACTGATATGGCAACTATGTGTTAAATGTTGATTGATGTCATGGTTTATGTTGAGCTGAAAATAGTAAGCATCGAGAGGGCCACAGGTAAACTCCTGCCTTTATTTTTTTCTCTCTGAATATCTTCTTCCATTCTATCCACAGCCATGGCATGGCCTCACTCATCTCAGCCTCCATAACATCCTCTGCTTCTATCTGGTAAAACCAGAGGATACTATGAGCCACCATCTAAGGTTGAGGTGACATCAAGCTTTTCATCACCTTGGCTCCTGAGTCCAAGCATCCCATTGTGGGCCAGCAGCCAATACCTACCCCAATTGTTGTTTTGGTTTTCTATTCACTTTCAGATAGGGGCATCTTCTTGTCTTGACAGCAACATATTATGGAAAATTGTTGTATTTTTCATATCCAATATGTATGGTTGCAGTAGAGTACCACAACATATCGATGGAATCAAAGGCCCACAGGTGGGCTTATCCGCGATTCCGCGAACCGCAATAGGCTTAATTTTTGTGGGTTCGCGGACAAGCCTACTTGGATCCGTAGATGTTATTGTGCAACAAATCTTGAACCTACCTTGTACATTTTGTCCATTTTCTTCCCACCGGCTCTGACTTCAATCACCCACCCACGTGGAAGCCATGAATGCGACTCCTGCATGCAACAATCAGGGTAGCACATCAGTTTAATCAGCAGCGTCAAACAATATGGCATATTTGCATGGCTAAATAAGAATTGACTAACATGAAGCTCGTTGTTCTCAACGCTTGATTGCAACTCCAACATACGTTCTTCCACCCCTGAGAAAAGATAATGCAATGTCTCCATCTTTGATGTGAATGTGTATCCGGACATTGGGGAAGTGTAGTACTGCAGAAAACAACCAGGAAGTTTCACGTATGGTCAGCATTTCAAACATCAGATGACATATATGTTCATAGGCAAGGGCATATGTGGAAGCATGCATACCTGGTAGATGGAACCATTGTCTTCTTGACAGACCTCCACAATCCAACCGTCAGGAAGCCAACCCGGGGGCTCATCTAGTGAGCCCGAATCCTCATTCAACTCATCCTGTTTCTCAACTACTAAAACATCCTTATCTTGCCTCTCCTGTTTTTCTACCTCCACAGTCTGCTTCAATGTGTTGTCATTAGAGATAACCGAGCCATTATTCTCCCTATGGTGGAACCAGAAAAACATGGCAGGATGCTAAATTAATAACTGTGCGAACGCTACTGTGAAAGAACTAAATTTAACACAACAAAGTCACCTGATGTGCTACCTATCGCAGGTAGATTTAAATAAAATAGTAAATGATAATACCTAACAATCCTAGTAGAACATATCAACTTGAATTAAGCAAAATTGGTGAATGTGCTATTAGATTATATATTGATCCCTCGCATATGACCCATGGTTGTCACTGGGGTGACAAACTGCCCTGCTTTCTCATATCCATTGTGTTGTACTCCCTCCGTCTGATGAATAATTGCACACCTACGATTTGAAATTTTCCCACGAACAATTGCGCATATAGGAACCACACCTGCTGCTCCATACGTGTATCGGTGCTACAACATTTACGAGCCACAAGTTTACTGGTGTGGGACCAAGAAAATAAGAAAACAACTTGTGCAAATAAAAGGGAAAAATGAAGAAGGGTCCAGAAGCTCCCTGATTACTGGTTTCCTCTTTTACACGATATGCACAGATACTCTTTGGTTCCACTGATATTTACAAGGGCATTTTCAAAATTTCCCACACACCTTGGTTACCGTGCCCAATCCTAGATGTACAATTATTCATGGGACGGAGGGAGTACTTGGTAGTACATCTCACAAGTCATCTTTGAACTGTACAGGGTCCTCACCTCATTGCCAATCTTGCTGCCCAGTAAGTAAATTTTGACTAGGTAATAGCCTTTGCCTCTGCATCTTTTCAAACCTCTTCGACGATAGTATTTGTGCATACCTGTTCTGATTGTTTTAGCACAATTATCCAAACTCTCCACCTGAACCTATGAACTTCAAACTTGTACCCAGCAGTACAACAGGAAAGCACGAGACACGCAATAGCGCCTGCAACTACATGTTTTTTTTTCAGATTAGAGTTTCATGTGATACTTTTTTCAGACTAGAGTATCAATAGTTAATTTTTTCATATCACGGTACAACTGATATTTTTTTCAGATTTGAGTATGGTTGATAATTTTTTCCATGTCACTGTATCAGTTCATAATTTTTTTCATATTACAGTAGCAGCCTCTTTCACATCTTATCCTCCTGAATCCATGGATTTTTTTTTTCAAATGAGAGTATCATGTGATACTTTACTATTATTACTGCTATATTTGTTCTACTCATGTATGTAGAGTATACCTGTTTAGAGTATGCAGATACACATGCTCACATCGTCCTCATCCAATTGAGAGTTTGAGACGGCACGTATATGCAATGCATCAGGCCAATAATACCGCTAGTCTTTTAGCTGATTAGTGCCTATTGGATCTTAATGAACCTAAACCAAATAACAGAAAGGGAATAGCTAAACCTGGAATTAGAAAAAACTCACCCGCTCCTTGAGCGTGACTTAACTCAATACTTAAGTTATATAAAAAAAACTCAAATACTTAATGTTTAGCTCTTTGAGTAAAGATTATTTGTAAACAGAGGCCAACGGATGCCATCGCCAATCCACCAGATTCGAGACAGGAGGCGGGGCGACGGTTTCTTTCACTGGCTCCGCCGCAGCGAAGCGCTCTGAAGGGAGGGAGAAGATCAAGAACTGGAAGGGGAGGGGAGGAGAGGGTGCGCACCCGAGAGGTCGGAGGCAAACCTAACGCGGTCAGCCCGCCGAGGCGGCGAAGCATCACGGGCGCGCCGCGGGGGAAGGGAGGTTGAAGGGGAGCTGGAGCTGGAGGCCGGCTCGGACGGCGCTCCGTCGGCTGGGAGCGCGCCGCTGCCGCTCTTCTGGGCCGAGCGGCGAGTCGCTACCATAGGACACGCGGCGCCCGGCGGGGATGACATGCACGGGAGGTGCGGCCTCGCCGGCCGGTGGCGGAAGGATTGGCCGCGAGCCCGCGGCCTTTACTGAAGTGGGACGAAGCGCCGAGGACGAGGAGGGTGATGAGAAAGTAAAGAGAGTGCGCCAAGTGATGAAAAGTAAAGAGAGTGCGCCGGGGACCCGCTACACAAGAACTATCTCGGTCTCAAATTACTAAACTATTCTAAAAATCTCAAAACATTTCAAATCTAACCAAACTTATATGATAAATTAGTAATAATAATAATGAATGTAATCTTCAAGAACATTTCAAATCTAACCAAACATTTCAAATTTCAAACCATTGCACCATCGAACAGAATGAGGAATGTTCTTGAAGATCACATCATTCTTCATGGTCCAGATGGACCAGCACATTGTAATAATGATCTCCATAAAGAATGATGACCAATCTATCCTTTAAGAGGTGCCACAATGAGGCAAGGATTAGAATTGTTTGGAACAAGTAGGGTCAAAGCCATCCAAGAGGCAATAGCAAAAAGGCAATGAAAGAGTAAACGGGTGAGGTCCTCATCAACTCGGAGGTGGCACAACACACAATTATAACCAGGGAGAAGCATATTCCTTCTTCTTAATAGGGATCGGGTGTTAAGCTTGTCGTGTAAGACCAATCAAAAGAAAACTTTTTCTTTTGTGCTGACTTCCAAAGCCATCTGAAAGCTAGGTGAACTTGACGGTGACCAATGAGTCTCTGATATGCTTTACTGGGAGCAAATGAGGCTCCCCAGCTATAAGTCCATAAACCATTGGAGTTTCTGAAGTTATAAGCTTTGAACAATTACAAAGAATTCACTAAACTGATCATAAGCTTCTATAGATAGAGGTAAGTGAAAGAGATCATGGCTAGGGCTAGGCTAGTTATTGCTTCTATAGGTAGTGGCCCTTCCGCTTTGATCTAGTTGTAGTTCGTATTGTACTAAATTCTCTTGTAGAGCACCACCGAAACATTACCGTGAAGCAAAAGGTTGATGTCAGCGACTCACACTGAATTTCCTCATCTGGTTCCTCCCTTTGTGGCATAGGTACCACGAGCAGTTCAATAGTAGGCAAATTTTTGGTCACCAAGTTGTTTGGACACCCAATCGGCAAATTCTAAATTCGCTGCTCAGCTTCTATGATTGGGACGTCGAGGATGGTTTGCTGGCTTCCCTCAACTCAAACTGGTGTGGTAGCACTAGAGCTAAGGCAAGGTATTCGTCTAGGTGTGTAATTGTAACCCTAACGAGTACTATTTCAAATGAGAGGATCATGTGAAACTTTACTATTATTACTGCTATATTGTTTCTACTCATGTATGTAGAGTATACCTGTTTAAAGTATGCAGGTACACATATTCACATCGTCCTCATCCAATTGAGAGTTTGAGACGGCACATATATGCATTAGGCCAATAATACCGCGCCTTTTAGCTGATTAGTGCCTATTGGATCTTAATGAACCTAAACCAAATAACAGAAAGGGAGTAGCTAAACCTGGGATTAGAAAAAAAACTCACCCGCTCTTTGAGCGTGACTTAACTCAATACTTCAGTTAAATAAAAAAACTCAAATACTTAATGTTTAGCTCTTTGAATAAAGATTATTTGTAAACAGAGGCCAACGGATGCCATCGCCAATCCACCAGATTCGAGACAGGAGGCGGGGCGACGGTTTCTTTCACTGGCTCTGCCACAGCGAAGCGCTCTGAAGGGAGGGAGAACGTCAAGAACTGGAAGGGGAGGGGGAGGAGAGGGGTGCGCACCCTGAGAGGTCGGAGGCAAACCTAACGCGGTCAGCCCGCTGAGGCGGCGAAGCATCACGGGCGCGCCGCGGGGGAAGGGAGGTTGAAGGGGAGCTGGAGCTGGAGGCCGGCTCGGACGGCGCTCCGTCGGCCGGGAGCGCACCGCCGCCGCTCTTCCGGGCCGAGCGGCGAGTAGCTACCATAGGACGCGCGGAGCCCGGCGGGGATAACATGCACGGGAGGGTGCGGCCTCGCCGGCGGTGGCGGAAGGATTGGCCGCGAGCCCGCGGCCTTTACTGGAGTGGGACGAAGCTCCGAGGACGAGGAGAGTCAAAAGTAAAGAGAGTGCGCCAGGGACCCGCTACACAATATTCCCTCCGTCCTAAATTACTAAGGCCTTGTTCGTATTGGCCCGATTGAGGCCCGGAACGGTTTAATCCGGGCGGATTGTTCCGGCCCGATTCGAAACTAGATGGTTACTGTACATTTTAGCCTGTTCGTTTTAGTTCAGTTTGGAATGAAAACTGGCCCGGCCGAGGTGAGGGCGAGGCCACCGCTACGACTCGAGGACAGAGTGACGGCGGGGCGGCGCGAGGTGACGGAGGGCATGGGGCGGCACGAGGCGACCACAGGGCAGCGCGAGGCGACGATGACGCTACGTCCATCCCCTTCCTCATCTTTCTCACCGATGATCCCCTCGCTCCCTCCTTCGTTTGGACATGTATTTTAGGGTTCTTGATTTGGTTCTTGCGTCTCTTCTTGGATCCGGAGAATTTGGGAGATTGGGATCTTTTTTGGTATTGAGGCCTAATCTCATTGTCCATAATATAGATGAATCTTAATTACCACCTTCTGAGAATTACTTTTTCAAATTGGTGTCTGATTGACTAATTTTGACTTTATGTAACTCGAAGATACGGAGATTCATTTATTCTTTTCTTTATCACCACATACCTCTGTTACAAAGAACATATACATCATGTCGTTTTGACAGCCACTTAACATCGTTAGGGAACCAAATGGATGGCAGTGCCATTTAGGTAGAAGAGAAGATCTCTAATTGGTACAAGTCCCCTTTTCGTTTGGTCATTTTTGGTTGGTTGATTCTGGTTGTTGCTGATTTGTTGTGAGAAAAATACTGATGAATTATTGACTGAACAGGGGCGAAAGTTTGATATGTTTTTGAATGTCACAGAAGAAAAAATGGTTTGGTTTTAGTGGCAAATATCTCTTTCCCTAACCTACGGAGTATGTATCCAAATTAAACGCGCCATCTAACAACTAATTCCACCAGAGAAACACACGTCAAGCGAGACGTGGCATAATTCAGTTGCTTCCACGCCGGGCCTACCACATATGGTGAGGAGCTACACTTTCCGGTGACCAGGTGTCACGCCAGTACGCCACCTCAGCACTGCCGCATTTAACTGGCCCTCTTCGTTTTCGTTAACGTGACCGCGACGCGCGTCCGAGTCTCCGAGAACGAGAAGCATCCGCCCGCAACCATGGCGACACCAGCCTCCACCACCCCTGCGTCCACCGCTTCCGCCGCCGCGGCGACCGGCGCCGGCGGCCGCGGCGTCCTCCGCCTTCTCCGCTCTTCCACCAGTTCCCTCCGCCCGTTGGCTGCCGCGGCCAGGCCAGGCGCGCGGCTGACCACCGCGCTCCGCGCAAGAACCCAGCCGGCGGAGCCCGAGCTGGTGGAGCAGTCGGTGAACACGATCCGGTTCCTGGCCGTGGACGCCGTGGAGAAGGCGCAGTCCGGCCATCCAGGCCTGCCCATGGGCTGCGCGCCGCTGGGACACGTCCTGTTCGACGAGTTCCTCCGCTTCAACCCCAAGAACCCCGCCTGGTTCGACCGGGACCGCTTCGTGCTCTCCGCCGGCCATGGGTGCATGCTCCAGTACGCGCTCCTCCACCTCGCCGGGTACGATGGTGTCAAGGTGAGCTCTTCAAGGAACCCACTCCACGTTTGTACCCCACTCACCCACACACACCTCTCTGTCTGATTTGGGGGTTTGCTGCTAAGGTTCTGGGATTCGGCCCAAAATGACCGAATTCGGTGAGGTCCGAAACAACACCGTACCGGTAAAAGAATTCAGTCAAATTCAATTTCTTTGTTGAGTCTATAGTTGAAACATACCTACAAGTTCTTATTCCAATTTGGAACTGCAGAGCTTCCAAGCTATAATTCAATCGTTTCATACTCATGCCTGTTGATCAACTTTTGGCCAAAATTTGGTCACATATTAGTTAAATCTGAACATTTTGACTGGTCAGAAAAAGTGAATCCCGGTCCAAAATTTCCATTTGGTTATTTGAATCCCAGAACTTAAATATGTTGATGAATTTCGGGCTGCAAATCTTAAATATGTACTATTGTAGTCCCGAAACTGCAGAGTGATACTGATCATGCAATCAATTGGACGCAAGTCGCAACTCTCCCATCGTTGTCAATTTTATTTAGCAAGATTTGAGCCATTGAGGAGAGTTTATGAACCGAAAAGCGGTAGATGTATTACGAATTTAGTGCTTGCAAATTGAAATAAATTGTTCTGAAAAGCAAAAAGGCTGACAAGCTGAAAGCTTTTCTGAGTGAATACTGATCCACCAACGTGATATTGTTGTACTTTATTTCGTACATTCGTATCCTATTTTCGTCTTCTCTTCCAAATCATTTGTGTTCAACTATTCCTCTTCTTCTCGCATGATCTTGCTCTGATTTTAATTTTGATAACCATGTTTACCGTCACAGATGGATGATCTGAAAACTTTCCGACAATGGAGAAGCAGAACTCCTGGTCACCCAGAAAATTTTGAAACACCTGGTGTTGAAGTCACCACAGGTTGCCAGCTGAAACATTTTAAATTCTTTCTTGCCTTCTTCTGAAAGTTAAATTGGTATCTAAACTTTTCTGATGCCATATAGGTCCTCTGGGGCAGGGCTTTGCAAATGCTGTTGGACTAGCACTTGCTGAGAAACATCTAGCTTCACGTTTCAACAAGACTGACCTGAAAATTGTGGACCATTACACGTAAATTACTAGCCACTTGCATTATAATTGGAGTTACTTTTGTGATGCACAAATTGGGATGTTGGTAATATATTGTTGCTTGGTGCTCTTACTTAGGTATGTTATACTTGGGGATGGTTGCCAAATGGAAGGTGTTTCGAATGAAGCGGCCTCTCTTGCTGGTCATTGGGGCCTTGGAAAATTGATTGCTTTCTATGATGACAACCACATATCAATTGATGGTAATACAGATATTGCATTCACTGAAGATGTGCTTGCACGATATGAGGCACTAGGATGGCATACTATCTGGGTGAAGAATGGCAACACTGGGTATGATGACATACGTGCTGCAATAAAGGAAGCGAAGGGAGTTAAAGACAAGCCAACTCTTATCAAGGTAACCTGCAGTCTGGCAATAATATTTATTTATTCATTTGCTTGTCATTTTGGTGCGGCTTCATCAGACAAATGGCACATTATAGGTGACTACCACTATTGGTTTTGGATCTCCAAACAAGGCCAACACATACAGTGTTCATGGTAGTGCTTTAGGTTCAAAGGAAGTGGAGGCAACTAGAAGCAATCTTGGATGGCTTCATGAGCCTTTCCATGTTCCAGATGAGGTGAAGAGGTATGTTTTATTCAGCTATAATGTTATTGCTAAAATCAATGCTGCACTGTAAGAGAAAATTACTATAATAGATAATTGAGTTCACTTTTGTATTTCTCAAAGAGTAAGGTGAGCTATAAAAAGCAAACAGTAAATCACCATGATATATTTGCAACTGGTCTCAAAAGAAATGGAGGAATCAGAAAGAATTCTACTACACAACATGATCTAAGAACCGTCTGCTCCCATGCTTTGTTTCATTTTTTCCAGATAAAACTGTGAAGACTGTTGATGCATATATGATTAGAATATTGTTCTTCCTGTAGAAGTTTTTAAATGTTTGATCTGGTTGGTTTATGATGCGATTCGGATAAAAATATTTATGCTCACAGTAAATTAGTGTATTTAAACTCAATATCTTCTGCACGCAAGTGTAATTATGTATCTTATCAATCACAGGCACTGGAGTCATCATATTGATGAGGGTGCTTCACTTGAAGCTGAATGGAATGCCAGGTTTGTAGAATATGAAAAGAAATACAAGCTGGAGGCTGCTGAGTTAAAGAGCATAATTTCAGGGGAACTGCCTTCAGGGTGGGACAATGCTCTTCCAGTTAGTACTCTTCTGAACGTCTACTGTCATGTGTAATCAATATTCAGTTATCTATGTGAATGATAGATATATTTGCATTTGAATGCTTTTCTTTGTCTCGTTGCAGACCTATACTCCTGAAATGTCTCCTGATGCTACTAGGAACTTATCTCAACGGTGCTTGAATGCACTTGCCAAAGTAATACCTGGATTTCTTGGAGGTAGTGCTGATCTTGCAACATCAAATATGACATTGCTTAAGATGTTTGGTGACTTCCAGAAGGATACTCCTGAAGAGAGAAACATTCGTTTTGGTGTGAGAGAGCATGGGATGGGTGCCATTTCGAATGGCATCGCTGTTCATAGCCCTGGTCTAATACCTTATTGTGCAACATTCTTTGTGTTCACTGACTATATGAGAGCTTCCATCCGCCTTTCAGCCTTAAGCGAATCTGGAGTGATTTTCGTGATGACTCATGACTCCATTGGCCTTGGGGAAGATGGGCCAACCCATCAGCCTGTTGAGCAGTTATTCAGCCTCCGAGCCATGCCTAACATTTTAATGCTTCGTCCAGCTGATGGAAACGAGACATCGGGGGCCTATAAGATTGCAGTTCTTAATAGGAAAAGGCCCTCAATCATTGCCCTCTCGCGGCAGAAGCTTCCACAGCTGAAAGGAACATCGGTTGATGCTGTTTCTAAAGGAGGATATATTATTTCCGATAACTCATCAGGCAACAAACCTGATGTCATTCTCATTGGCACTGGTTCAGAGCTTGAGATTGCAGAAAATGCTGCAGGTGAGCTGCGAAATAAGGGGAGAACCGTACGAGTGGTTTCACTAGTTTGCTGGGAGTTATTTGAAGAGCAGCCTGATGAGTATAAGGAAAGTGTTCTCCCAAATGAGGTTACTTCTAGAATTAGCATTGAGGCAGGGGTCACATTTGGATGGGAGAAATATATTGGACAGAAAGGCAAAGCTATTGGTATTGACCGTTTTGGTGTAAGTGCTCCTGCGGGGAAAATATATAAGGAACTTGGTTTGACAGTGGAAAACGTCATTGCAGCAGCCGAGGCCCTATAAATGGTCATCACATTACTGAAATACACATATTTTGATGGGTATGTTGCAGTATTAAGATTTCAGTGATGCCACTGGTTTGTAGCACTATTTGTGGTCATGTGATTGTATATGAACTTTTAAGGATCATCTTTACGAGCTGCAAGTAGCCTGTGCACCTAATGATGCATAGATCGTCAGGCAAATTTGTGCTTTGCTCCGGCAATCATACTTTGAGAACCGAATAACGTCATGAATAAAACAAAATGCTGGTGATATTATCAGACAAAATGTGATTTTATACTATATTGTGAATGTGTGACATTCATTTCTTCAGTTCTGTTCTTCATATGCAACGAAAACGGTCAGGCCCTCGCAAACAAAAGAAAAAAGATAACACACTAGACAACAAAAGGCAACAGAGAGGACTCAATGATTATTCGACCGTCGGAACAAATTATTGTGGATAGGGATCGGTAAAAACATCTTTTGAGGATGCTGATCTCTCATGGTGGAGAAAGAGTTGGAGGATCATTCTGGATGGACCTACCGCCTCCTCCCGACCCGCCCCCTCCTCACCCAGGCGACAGCGCCGCCGCCGCCGTCATCTCCCCGGCCAGCCACCCTGCTCCGCCCCACCTCCATCCAACCACAGATCCTAGGCCTCCATCGCCCGATCTATCCATCCATGGGAGAATCGTCGTGTCCCTGCCCTCCTACTCGGAGATCTCGCCCTCCATCGCTGAAGAGCCGGCCCCGGCGGCAGCTGCCATCCCACTGCCCCGGCCTCCCGGTCCAGCACCGGCGAGTCCCTCCCCCGGCAGCCCTTCCTCCGCCTGCTGCCTCTACGGTCGCGGAATCCGCTGGCGTGCAGGGGTTCGAGGAACGGCTGGCCGCCGTCGCCGGGCCCAACGTCACCGCCGAGCTGGGTGCCGCCGTCTCGGCCGCCACCGAGGGCCCCCCCGCCGGGCTTGGTGTTGGAGCACCCTCAGCACATCCGACGCCGCAGCCGTCGGGTGCCACAGTCGCGGCGGCCGCTGTCCACGTCGCTCCTCCGGGGTCAGCTGTCGATGATGGGGTGGAGGATGAGTTCCAGGTCCTCATTGAGGACATCTCGGAAGATGAGGATGAGGAAGACGAAGAGGACGAGGACACCGCGTGCTCCGCGGGACCCGCGCCGTCCTCCTCTCCGTCTGGGCACCTCCCTTCTTCCCCTGCTGTCGATTTGCGGGCGGGAGCAAGTCACGGCTGGGAAGATGTCTCTGCCTCGGCCAGCTCCGACGACGAGCTGACTCCATCTGCCGCGCGCCAGTCTTATGTGGACGTCGCTCGCAAGGTTGCTCAGGCCATGCCTCCCCCTTCGGCAGGGGCCTCAGACGCTGCTCAAATCGATGTTATCACCACAACCAAGAAGTGGCGTGGCCGGCGTCGTCGTCGCGCCGAGTCTCGGTCGTCGACGGCCCTCCCCGCTGCCTCGCATCGAGATGGCTGCTAGGACGCCCGCGTACCGCGCCTCGGCCCGGCCGCCCGCGCGTGCCCCCGTGCAACGCGTCTCGGCCCTCCGCACCGGACGTCGACGCCTGGCCGCCGTCATCGTCGTGGACGTCCTCGGGGGTGCGCCCATCCTCCTGATGGACATCCCCGACGCCACGTCCCTCGAGCGGCTGCTCCAGTCGACGCCGACGGCTTCACGCTTGTTCAGAGCCGTCGGCGGGCGCCGCCAGGTCCCGCCTCACCTGCCTCGCCGACGGCCAGTGCCGCCTTCTCTTGTCGGCCTCTGCTTCAACTGTCTAGCGGGAGACCACGTCGCCGCTCGGTGTTCCTTCCCATCCCGTTGCCTCCTCTGCCGCAGCAGGAACCACCGGGCGAGAGACTGCGGATTTCGTGTTCCACCCCAATGCCTGTCCTCTGACCGAGCACGGGCGCCTCCTAGGCGGACTCCTCAGCACTGCAAGGCTAGGGGCAACCATGGCCATCCACACCCTGCCATCGGTGGCCAAGGTGCTGCTGCTGATGATGGCGGTGGTGGCCAGGGCGCTGTTGGTACGTTGGAACCGCAACTAGCGGCGCCCATCGTTGTTGGGCAGATTCTGTGCCCGGCTCGTTCGGTGGCGTTGCTGGCGGGTGGTTGCCCACAGTCCACCGCACGCGCTCCATGCGGTGCCGGAGCTGTGCAAGGGGCTGTGGACACCACCATTGGCGTTCGCCGTCGACGCCGACGTCGTCGGAGCAAGCTGTTGAGTAGGATCAGTGCCACCGCGTCTTTTGCGGCCACTGACCCACTCACGCTTGCGTTGTGTGAGGGCATGGGTCCTCCCATCTGGGTTGACCCGATGCTCGATGAGCTCGATGCCTCCGTCGTCATGGGTCGGTCCTCGAATGCTCTAGTGTTGTGCCCGCCTTCGCCGACAGTCGCCTCTCCGGAGGCACAGACATCACTGGCGGACCCCCATTCCCCGCCGCGTATGATCCAGATCAACTTCGCGGAGGGGGAGGCACCCGAGGTAGCTGGTGAGGACGCTGTGGCTGCGGCCACTCCACCGGGTACACCGCCTGCATCTCCTGCACCCGGTACCTTCGGTGACCGCTACCACCCCCGTTCTTGTGGCCATCGTCAACAGGTTGTGCATCTCTTTGCAAACGCCGATCATTCGTGGCCCGCCATTGACGCGCGGGCCAAGACTCCAAGATCCGTTGCGACGGTCCGACGCGGTGCTCGGATAGCGGCGCGGCCAAGGAGGCCGACTCCACCAAGCAGGCGCAGACTGTCCTCCTCAAGAAGTTGGGGGGCGTGACCAACTCACCGGCGCCTGACCCGGAGGTAACCAAGAAATTCAACGCCACCTTCAGCAAGCCACTTTCTGCATCCGAGCATGAGGCACTACAGGTTCTCTTCAATGGTGACTTTGACCCGACTCGCTTGGGCCTTAATGCCATTGGTCTGGAGGAGGGTGCATTAGTGGTGGTTGCCTGTCATCTTCGTCGCGCAATTTGCTTTTCATGTAGTAATTTCAGTAGCCGGGCCGCTGGCCCTTGTTTTTCCAATTTCGTGTGGCTTTAGGGCTTGGTAAGCTCAGGCTTTCCTTTTGCGCCCTTGTAATGTTCTTTAAATGCTCTTCTGCTTAATGAAATACGTGCTTTGCACGGTCCCAAAAAAATATGAGATCTCTCGGCAAAACTGAAAAAGACTAATAGAGTAATAGGTCTAGTCATAAAACATGATGTATTAGAACATGTGCGGAGAGATAAATCATTATATAAATTAGTTTATAGTTTATATATAAACTGATGTTGAGGCTCTGTGGACTAAGTGCTTGTCTCCACTATTAAACTTGCTCTCATCACAATCCTGACGAAATTATTGGACGTCTCTCCTCTTCAAACTCGCCGGCCAGTAGCCACAGAAAAATCTTTGCGCTTCAAACAAGTGCATGCTATACGTATAGTTCCTTCAAGAACAATTTAGTCCGTACACGTCGCCCCGATGCTACACATCGGATTGGATATTCCCAACCGGCAAGACGCCATATATACTGACCGGCTTCTCACTTGGTAGCTCACTCCAAGACCAAAAACAAGTGAGCCGCTCTGATGGATCACTCCACCTCCCTGCTCCGGCTCATCTTCCTTGCTCTCGGCGCAGCCCTGGTTCTCCTTGTCGTCCGCTCCGCCTTCCGCCTCCCACATGGCATCGACACCACCACCACCTCACTCTTCGATGACGCCACCGCAGGCAGCAGCTGCACACGGTTCGCGCCATGGGGTTGCCGGGTTAAGCCGAAGCCCAAGCCGGAGCCGCCGTCGACGCATGAGACCGACGTGCCGCTGCACCCGCTCGACCCACTGACGGTCACCGAGATAAACCGCGCGCGCGAGCTCCTCCGCGCGCACCCGCCGTTCGCGTCGTCGCCGTCGTCCATGTTCGTGCACTCGCTCGCGCTGGACGAGCCGGACAAGCCCGTCGTGCTGAGCTGGCGGAAGGGCGCCGACCCGCTGCCCCCGCGGCGCGCCGTGGCGGTGGTCCGCTTCCGCGGCGAGGCCTTCGTCCTCGCCATCGACCTCGCCAGCGGCGCCGTGACTCCTCTGCCCGTCCCCGCCTCCGGGTACCCGACCATGACCATGGACGAGCAGGTGTCCCTCTGCTTTGCCCCTTTCAGTGACCCGGCGTTCAACGCCACCATCCAACGGCACGGCGTCCGTCTGTCCGACGTCGCCTGCCTGCCCATCTCCTCGGGTGGTACGGCCCCACCGAGGAGAACCGCCGGCTGATCAAGATCCAGTGCTTCTCCGCGGAGGGCACGGCCAACTTCTACATGCGCCCCATCGAGGGCCTCACCGTGCTGCTGGACATGGACACCAGGGAGGTCATCAGCATCTCCGACCGCGGCGCCGGCATCCCGATCCCGCCCGCCGCCAACACCGACTACCGCTACGCCCGCCACATGCAAGAAGACGGCGACGGCAACAAGGCCGGGAGTGAGGGGTTCCAGAAGGTGCGGGCGCCGTCGATGGAGCCGGGCCCGTCGGGGCCGGGGGTGGAGCTGGTGGACGGCCACACGGTGCGGTGGGGCGGGTGGGAGTTCCACCTCAAGGCGGACGCGCGCGCCGGCATGGTGGTGTCGCGCGCGCGGGTGCAGGACCCCGGCACGGGCGCGCACCGGGAGGTGCTGTACAAGGGCATGGCATCGGAGCTGTTCGTGCCGTACATGGACCCCACCGAGGCGTGGTACTTCAAGACGTACATGGACGCCGGCGAGTACGGCTTCGGCCTGCAGGCCATGCCGCTGGTGCCGCTCAACGACTGCCCGCGCCACGCGCGGTACCTCGACGGTGTGTTCGTCGCCGCCGACGGCCGGCCCTACGTGCGGGAGAAGATGATCTGCGTCTTCGAGCGGTACTCCGGCGAGGTCGCGTGGCGACACTCGGAGAGCCCCATCACCGGCATGGACGTAAGTTCATTTTTATGCACTTGCATTCCGTCATCTTGTCCTTTCTTATTTGTGTTTGTGTGTATTGCTTGCCTGACGCCTAGGGTTGTGTCATACGTACGCTAGATAGGTACAAGTAGCTGTTCGCTCCTCTATTTTGGCAACACTAACCTTTCAAATACAAAACGTTACTTGTCAAAAAAAATAAATACAAAACGTTCTTAATCTACTTGCAGCACAAACTGACAAAAGAGTGTGTTAAGATATTTCGGGCACTAGTACTAGACGTACTAGGCGGTGGAAACAACCAAAACGAGAATCTTTGATTCTTGAGTACCATATATATGCGATATAAACAACAACTTGACAGTATCTGCAAGCGTCCTTATTTAACCTTTCTCAAATACCAACACTACCGGATCCAGAGTGTTTGATGCCATCAGCAAAAACAAGGATGCCATCGGAAAAGAAGTTGCCGATGGCAAAGTGGCGTTGCCATCGGCAATTTCCCATCGGCAATAAGCTCATCGGAAAACAAATTTTTACCGATGGCAAAAGTAGATGCCATCGGAAAACTTTTTGCCGATGGCCGTGGCCCCCATCGGCAAACTCTCCACGTCGGCCTCCCCCGTCGCCGGCTGACGGCGGTTTGCTGATGGCTGACGCCACGTGGCCATCGGCAAAAAGTCTTGTTTTCCGATGGCCATCGGCTTCTTTTTTGAAAAAGAATTCCCGATTTTTTTTCCGATGGCCGTGGCCATCGGCAAACTTATGGTCAATTTGCCGATGGCCACGGCCATCGGCAAACCTGGGTACGTCAAGCCAAATTCCCCGGGTTTGCCGGGCTAAATTCCCAAATTCCCCGGGTTTGCCGACGGCCGGCCATCGGCAAACCTAGGGAAATTTTTTTTTTTGCTTTTTTTTGTTTTCTTCCATTTCCAGCACATTTAATCACAGATAATGATATCACAAGCAAGATATACAACATTCATCACATATATTCGCAATAATACGCCATTTCAACTATAATATAGCATCAAATCCATATTCATGCATACAAATCCATATCACAAGTCCCAATTCTTGCATGCAACTCCAAATGCATCCATACAAGGCCAACATCGGCCAAACATGTCCGACGTGGCACAACAAGGTCCAAAATCGGGAATAGAAGGTACCTAGCTCGTGGCGCCGTCCCCTTGGGTCCCCGAGCCCCCGAAGCATCCTCCCACGCAGGCCAACTCCCCTGCGGGCCCGCGCGGCCGCCGCCACGATCTTGCCGGGGCCGAGCTCTGCCTGGTGAGGAACCGAGGCGGCCGGGCTGCCCTGCGGCGGCCACGAGTACCCCGGCTGCGTGGGGAACCGAGACGGCCCGGGCTGCCCTGCGGCGGCCACGAGTACCCCTGCGTCGGTGGAGGACCCGGGACGAACGGCTGCGTGAGGAGGCTCGGAAAGGACCCCAACCGGGCTGTGGAGCGGGACCTGTGGAGAAGCACCCGGTTGGAGGGCTAGCACACAGAGTTGGGTTCGAACCCTCCGACCGTAATGCGCACAAAGACCAAGTGATGGAATTAGTACCGCAGACCGGCATCACAAGCTAAAGCAATAGGCAATGTAGGGACTCACCGGACGAGGTGCAAGAAAAGGCGGCGAGTGGAGAATGCGGTGGTGGAGCGAAGAAAGCGGTGGAGGCTCACTCATTCCCATGGCACAACGCATGTCTTTGGGACATCTGCGACCACGCCGGTAGTGCGCGCAAGCTGCGGCCGCGTGCTCGATAGGCAAGCGCCATCGCTACGGTTGGCTAGCACCTCCTGGACCGTGGCTGCAATATTACACGAGCATGGTGGATTGTATTTGAAGGCAAGGTACATTATTTGTGAAACGGTCGAACGACGAATGAAACTCCACTTACCCGAAGACCCGCGATCTGCTGCCTTTGCTGCTGCTTAGGCGCTCTGGGGACCCGCGGTGCGCCCTACTCCCAACTTCCTTGCGGATCTCGGTCGGCGTCGGGACGGAACGGGTCAATGGCGCTCCCATATAGAACCGGCCGTCTTTGCCCTCCTCCCAACCTCATCACGAGCGAGGGTCTATGGGCTCGGCGGTGACGTCGTAGGCGTCGCCATGGGCCTCTCGAGCTGCGGCGGCGTACTTGGTGAGCTTGTCGTACACGACCGGGCTGGTGTACTTCTCGGGCCCGTCCGAAGAGCATGCGTGGTGGAGGCGCTTTTCTTTGGGCCCTTGTGAGCAAGGGCCCACCCCATGTACTCGTTGATGGGCTGCCCGTCGTGGTGCTCCCTCTGCGACGAAAACAGAAAACATGGTTACAAGTAGAGATATAAGAAATCCGGCGCTATAAGAAATGGTTGAACACAAGCATACCCATGTTTCCATGAACTCGCTGAGGTTCTGGCTCCCCTGGTGGTGTGAGATCCCGGACCTCGCCATCTCTTCCAAGCGCTTCACCCGATGTGCTCTGTGCTCCACGTACGCCGCCGGCGTTTGCCACCCTCTGACAATCGTACGCCGGCGGTCGGCGTACTTGCCGCACCCGGCCGGAGGTGTCTCGCATGACATTCAAGTATTAGATCTTCCGGATAATGAGTTGAATGTGTCACATAAGGAATCACGGCGGATGTTTTCCTACTTATTTACCCGCATGTACTTGCTCCTCGGTGAGGTCGGTCTCCGGCTCATATATCGGCTCCTCGGCTGGGTCTTATCCACCTTCACCCCCGAAGTTGGCGTAGTAGGAGATGACGGCTGGGTGTGCGCCTCGTAGAACATGTCCTTGATCCGCAACTCGCACACCTTGTCCCGATGTCGGTCGCCATCTCGGGTCCCGCCCTCCGCCAACCTATAGTACAACTGCACACAGGCATCAAACATCATTCCATTGTTTGAGAAAAGTCCAACAAATGCGTAATATTGAGATATGTGTTGCGATTGAAAGACTCACCTAGAACTCCTTCTTGATCTTCTCAGCGAGGACTTCCCCATGTGCGTCCTTGATTAGGAAGTAGTATGGCCATTTGTTGGGCACGATCGTCCTCCCATCGATGGTGACCAAGCCAGGGAAGTTTGCCTTAATCACTCGCCCCTGGATGCTAGTGACATGGGGCGAACACTTCCTGGCCGACACCTTTCTCCAGCCACTGCACATAAACAACAATTGTTAGTATGCAGTTTTAATTCGAAAATGAAATAATAACAAGTACAGAAATCAACAATGGATACTTACGTCCCAGAGATCACGATCTGCGGGCGGTCCTCAGGGCGCGGCAAGTGCTCAGGGAGCCTAGCGGGCCCGCGTTGGAAGGGCTTCTTCGCGGTGCCTGTGGAAGCCGAGGTGCCTGCAGTCTCCTCCTCCTCCTCCTCGTCGTCGTCCTCCTCGTCGTCGTCGTCGTCACCACCGCCGCCGGCACAAACAGCCTCGTCCTCAAACGGCCTCATCCCGGCGGTCCTCCGCCTACTCCCACCTGGCCGGTCGACGGCTCCACCTCGAAGCTCCTCGTCGTCCTCCTCCTCGTGGTTGCCGGCCTCCACGTGCTCCTCGTGGTGGCCGGCCTCCACGTGGTCCCGCTTGGGGCCCGAGGTGCATGTACTTCGACGACATTTTGTCGGCGCGACCGTCCTCCGCCGCCGGCATTTTGTCGAGTGCCTGCAATGACAAAGATTAAAACGAGTTAGTATTAGTAGATTGCAAGTACTTGTAAAGAAAACATAAATGTAAGGTAATATAAATAACGGTATCAATATTACATGGATTAGAAACTATCTCCGCAAACGGCAATATTGCTAGCGAGCGCTCGTCCTCGTCATCAGTACTGTCGTCATCACTATCAATATTGTCGAGCTCTCTTAAGTCCTCATCATTAGGCGCTACATGTTCCCCAACTTCTACATCGTGTCGCAGCTTCCAGGCATCTAGGATTCGTATGTCCTCAGCATCGTGCACCTCATCACCCTCGTCCTCATCGATGTCGTTGTTTACTTCCATACTCATCAACGAATCAATGTCTATCTCCAACCTACCTTCTAGCCCATCGGGTTGATAGAACTCATCTCGTCCTTGGGTCAAAGTTGTAATCATCATCGTTCGGGACCGCCGCTTTACCGCGTGGCGATACGAACTGCACAAGGCTCCAACCCGCAAGGCGCTTGTCATTCCGGTTTGCCCATGGGAGGTAATAAACCCGCTTGGCGTCTCGGTTAGCCACAATATAGACATCGTCTCCTCCATATTTGGAATCTGTCGGATTTCGACTTGCCCAATCTTAAGGTCCTTTTTTGTGACCTGGGATCGAACCAATGGCATTTGAACATCACGGGATTACAACCTAGGAACTTGCCAAAGTCAAGCTCCAATATCACGTTCGACTATCTTAGTAATAGTCCTTCCCATCCGTCTTGGAGTCCGAACTCCGGTGCACGTGGTTTTTAGGTTGCCCGTTTCTCTTCGTAGCTTCTCGTGCGCGATAGCCATTCACGGCATAAACGTCGAATGACTTGACATGTCGATCGAAGGTTTGGCCCACACATCTCAATGCGGGACTCATTTTCGCATCACAATTAGCACGCACGATTAGGACGTGGATAGTTAAGTTACTCGCTCATAGGAGCAAAGTGGAATCGAGGTTAGGTAGATAGTTACCTTTTTGCTGAACCAATTGACGAAATCGGGCGTATTATGTCCGAGAAGATGGTCTTTTTCATCCTCGGTAGGAGCCCTCTTGCAGCTCCGGTGTTCATTAATAAAGTCCCGGAGAAACAATAGACAAGAGGGTCGGATCAATAGGTGGAGGATAGTGGCGACGTATGGAACAAGCTCATCGAGAACTTACTCTTGATAATCAATTGTTTCCTCAAGGTTCAACAACAAGTACATCATGATAGTGTGCCACTCATCATGCCACAAGTAACGAGGGGTCCCTGCTCCTGCTCTTCCAAGATCCCCTCTGAAAAGGCTGAGAGTGCATGAATTCTCGTCGATGTTGTAACGAGGGATTGGATCTCGTGGCCTCGTAAGTTTCTCGGTATAGTACGCTGTGTGCATGTGGACACCTCCTCCGAATGAATGCCTCTGCCACGAAGCCTCAATTTTGGCTTTATTTTTACACTTTTTCCGAAGAAGCTTTAGACACCTCTCGATTGGATAGCACCAACGGTCTTTGCACGGGCCCCCCAACCGTGCCTCCCTTGGTAGGTGCAAAATCATATGCTTGCATGGACGGGAAGAAGCCCGGTGGAAATATCATCTCCAACTTGCGAGCAACTTAGGTGCGGCCTCCTCCAGTTCAAGACAAACGTCCCGAGACAACTCCTTAGAACAAAGCTGGCGGAAGAAAAAGCTCAACTTTGCCAGGACGCGCCACACCGGCTCGGGTAGGTATCCCCGGGTCATCGCAGGAAGGAGCCGCTCAATCCAGATGTGGAAGTCATGACTCTTCATCCCTAAGACTTTGCCAGTCGGCAAGTTCACTCCCGGCTCGGATTCGCCGCATACCCATCGGGGAACCTTAGCTTCGACAACCACTCCGGTGCTTCCTTCCTATGCGGCCTTTTCGGGATGTAATCGGCCGGGCCCTTCTTCCATCTCTTGCACGCGCGGGGTCTTCATCACTAGATTTGGTCTATCGCAAATCGTTTCAATGTCCGATCTAGCCTTAACATTGTCCTTTGACTTCTTGCCAATGTCCGGGAGTGTTGCCCAAAGTGCCTCGGCGATATTCTTTTGTGTGCATTACATCGATGTTGTGTGGAAGAAGAAGGTGCTTATAGTAGGGGAGCCTAGTCAAGCCCGATATATGAGTCCACATGTGGTCGGTACCATATCCTTTGAAACCACCATTGTCATCAATTTCGAGATCCTCTATCTGTGCAAGGATGTCAGCTGGGCTCTTCTCCTTAGGGATGGGGCCGGTGACTTGAACACCTTTCGTGAAGTGCTTTTTATCAAGTCTCAGTGGATCGTCCTCCTTTAGGAATTGACGATGTTTGTCGAAAGAAGAATACTTGCCACCCTTGGCCAGCCAGGTGAACATCACATCTGCCTTGCATGTTGGGCAAGGGAACTTCCCGTGAACACACCACGCACTGAACAAGCCATACGCCAGGAAGTCATGCATTGAGTACTGGTACCACACATGCATCGTGAAGTTCGTCTTCGTAGCTCGGTCATACGTCGGCACCCCCTCATCCCAAGCTTTCGCAATTCATCCCACACTGGCCGCATGAACACACCCATTTTGTTGCCGGGTGTCCGAGGTATTATCGGCGTCAAGAACACGTTCTTGGGGTTGAACATGACGCCGGGGGGAAGATTGAGGGGGATCACAAACACGGGCCAACAAGTGTACGGGGCCGCCATCATTCCAAACGGGTTGAACCCATCTGTTGCCAGCGCTACGCGTACATTTCGAGCCTCCTCGGCCATGCGAGGATTCATGGCATCGAAGTGCTTCCATGCATCACCATCCGCCGGGTGCTGCATCTTGTCACTGTATCTTTTGCCATTCTTGTGCCAAGTCATTTGTTTCGCGGACTCCTCTGTCATGTACTGTCGTTGCAGCCTCGGTAGTACTGGAAGGTGTCGTATGACCATCTCGGGGATCTTAGACTGTTTCTTAGTGCCATCACTGCCTTCTACCTCCACGTACCTAGAGGCTTTGCACTCCGGACAGTGTGTTGCTGCCTCGTGGTCTCCCCGGAACAGGACACACCCGTTCTTACAAGCTTGGATCGGGCGATAAGGCATCTTGAGTGCACGAAGGAGCTTCTGTGACTCCGTGATCACATGTGGAGATGTCTGGGTTTTGACCATCCGACGTCACTACTTGCTCGAAATTTTTTGAAATTTTTACCACACACTACACATGCCATGCCCACACAACTCGTCAAGTTTCGTCAATTTCGGACTTCGTTTGGATTTTATAGAATTTAAAAACACTTCCCGCGCACGTCGCTACCCATGTTACGAGGCCAACAGGGTCGTAATTTCATGCGAGGTCCTGGATATGGCCTCAATATACTCCAAGAATCATGAATATCATTTTTTGAATCAAAAGTCTGCATTATTTCATGTACCTGCAGTTCAAATTTTGAGTTGCGGGGAAAATTCAAAGAAACCAAAAAAATTAACAAAATATAGCTAAAAAGTTCAAAATTGTCCCAAATTCTGGAGGTGGGTTGTATGTGAGGTAGGAAGACACCATAAAAAAATTGGGAAGGAAAAAACAAAAAAAAAAGGATTTTTTGCCGATGGCCTTTGAAAAGCCATCGGCAATGTCTATTTGCCGATGGCCGACCATCGGCAAACAAGGTGGGCCTGGGCGCTCCCCAGGCTGCCACGTGGCTACGGATTGCCGTTGGCCGTGGCCATCGGCAAATACTACTCTTTGCCGATGGCCTAACGGCGGCAGCCATCGGCAAACCAGACGGCGTCGGCCGCCGTCCGCTCCTGACGAAGTTTGCCGATGGTGTTGATTGCCGATGGCCCGGCCATCGGCAAATAAGGGCTCTGCCGTTAGCTTTTTATTGCCGATGGCGGAGCCATCGGCAAAAATATTATATGCCGATGGCATTGGCTCGCCGATGGCCCGGCCATCGGCAATAAGATGTTTGCCGATGGCTCTACTTTGCCATCGGCAAACCATGGTTTTTGCCGATGGCAGATTCCTTGGCCATCGGCAACCTCCTGGGCCGTCGGAAAAAACTCTCTCTCCGGTAGTGCAAGTGAAAGGCAATGGTACGGTAGCATATTTAATTTTTCGAGGTAATACTTCAAACAAAGCCATTTATGAAATAATAGTGATTAAAGACATCCAGATCAACAGTCCGCAGTTATTTGGAGATACCATAACAAATTTCCCAAGCGAAATGGATATTTTACGGCTTATTTGGGGGCATATAAATTATTGACCTTGTTCGCGGGGTGTGTGTGTATGTTGGATTGATGTGTGAGTCAGAATGATTTGGTCTGAAATTTAATTTAAATATTAACCAAACCATTTCCAACACACATGAATTTAGGTGGTCGGTTGGGTACAGGGGCATCTAAATAAGATCTTAGTAGTTTTGGTATTAATATCCATGGCTGGAAATCCTACTCGCTGCTTTCACCGTCCGAGATATTTTAGAGATTGTGCTCGACTAAATGAGTAAATGTTTATGCATGGTAGAATAGGAGTTCACAGGAGGATGAGTGTTTTCTGAATCATTGACACGGCGCCAATGCTACACGTCAGGCTAGATGTGCCGAGACAAATGTGTACAGAAGAAGCTTGTCGTCTCTTCGGGCTACTATCTACAGTAGGTAGCAGAAATGTGAGCAAGAGTGGTGGCAGAGATAAGTGTGTGACGCTGTCAACATATATAACAGTAGAGGTCGTTTTTTCCGCTTTCTCTTGAAAGGAATCTTTCAACACTAGTCAAGAAATAATGAAGGAGAATCTTTAACAAGAGCACACAAACACTTCGTTTTCAGACTTTTTTTCTCCCAGAAAAGTTGAAACTTTTTACAAAGCGAAAGTTTAAGGAGTGGACGGCATTACAACACTGGCGTAAGTGCTCGTGACGCCGGATGCCTAATATATTGGATGATATTGACTAGATATAATGTAAGTCTACTAGACACATTTGATTTATTCATGATTATTCACACATTAATTACCAAATGAAGTTGACCACATTTGGTTAATTTTTCTTCTTGTCCTATTGAGCTATTAGCAGCGCCGCAAAAGGGTAGAATAATTTCACCAAGAATTTGATCCAAACTAAAAGAGGAACCTTGCACTGAAACAGACAGAGATGAAATTTATTTGTACCATTTCCGTGTGAATTCTCAAAACAGATAGGAAAAAAAAAAATCATATTTTTACTTCCCACGTGGAATCAAATTACTGCATTGATTTCTGTACTGGAGTCTGTTTTATGTCAAGGAGTAGGTGAAGTGCAGACATCTAGCATGCATGATGTAAATTGTATTGGACCTAGGCATAGCAGCAGCGTAGCTGCGTAGATGACGCTGATGAGTTGTTTTGTATTGGAGCTGGCTGCTAAGCTAGCTCGTGAGTAGTGACTGATCGAGTGATGACACTGGGTCAAATAAATCTGTGACTACTCTCTTTGCGCATTCTGATATGGTGTGGTCCCCTGACCTGCAGATAAGGGAGTCGCGGCCGAAGGTGACGCTGGTGGCGCGGATGGTTGCGTCTGTGGCCAACTACGACTACATCATGGACTGGGAGTTCCAGATGGACGGCCTCGTACGCATCAAGGTATACTTACGTGTCACCACACCGTACCATCTCTTTCATACTCTGCTCTCGGCCGGATTCACAGGTACACGGTATCAATACATATTCTACTCTGTTCACTCTACGCTTGCAGCAGTTGCTGAGTCTTGCAAGGCGGCCAAGGCCATCTGATCCCCAAAAAAATCCAAAGATGTCGATTTTAGTTGTTATATATAAGGTTTAAGGTATCTTATACCAAACACTAGTATATAGTACGTCCAGAAAGATTTCTATATATGGGGTCCAGTGGCATGTTGATCCCCTAATAATAATGAAATATTGAAATGAAGGATCGATCAGCAGGGACGGCTGTTGGTAGTGGTTTTCCACATCACGTGATGGGTACACGCACGCACACGCAACTTTTATAGGCCGTCTTTCAGCCATATAGTCAGAGCTAATTACCTCATCTTCCAACTCGGCGGCCACTACGCTATGAAGAGAAAATCATATGGACGTCATTTTCCTTCCTTTTATTAGCCCGTGTAGATCGTCCAAATGTCCAATGATATGTGGAGACTGCCTTCTGAGGATAAGCATGCAGCAGCATTGGCAGCATGCAACAAGTGTCATTTATCCACTGCACCTAACAACACATGTTTGTTCTTTGTTGTACTGAACGAGAGTATATGTACATACTCACACGATGCATACGTACGATGCATGCATGACAGGTTGGGCTGAGCGGGATCCTGATGGTGAAGGGCACGGCCTACTCCGACCTGCGGCAGGTCCGCGAGAACGAGGACATGCACGGCACGCTGCTCTCCGAGAACGTCATCGGCGTCATCCACGACCACTACGTGACCTTCCGCCTGGACATGGACGTGGACGGCGCCGACAACTCGTTCCTGCGCGTGGAGATGGCGCGGCAGGAGACGGCGCCCGGCGAGTCGCCCCGCCGGAGCTACCTCAAGGCCACCCGGCACGTGGCGCGGACCGAGAAGGACGCCCAGGTGCGCCTCAAGCTCTATGACCCCGCGGAGTTCCATGTCGTCAACCCCACCAAGAAGACGCGCGTCGGCAACCCCGTCGGCTACAAGCTCGTCCCTGCCGGCACCGCCGCGAGCTTGCTCGACCTGGAGGATCCGCCGCAGAAGAGAGGTGCTTTCACAAACAATCAGGTAAATCATACTGTAATCACAGAGGAACTAATTGAGTTATTTACATGATATAGTCAGATATAGTATTTGACTTGTTTTTTATCTTTTGTGATGAAAACCCGATGCAAACAGATCTGGGTGACACCCTACAATAAGAGCGAGGAATGGGCCGGTGGTCTGTTCGTGTACCAGAGCAAAGGGGAGGACACATTGGCTACTTGGTCCGAGAGGTACGTGGCACTGTATATCCACACTTTCAGTTGATGATATTTACATCCGTTGCACTACTAGCTAGTTCGATTGATCGAGCGTTAATTGAACTCTATATATGATGGACGAGCAGAGACCGTCCGATCGAGAACAAGGACCTGGTGCTGTGGTACACGCTGGGGTTCCACCACATCCCGTGCCAGGAGGACTTTCCCATCATGCCCACCGTGTCGTCAAGCTTCGACCTCAAGCCAGTCAACTTCTTCGAGAGCAACCCTATCCTCAAGCAGCGACCCACCAAGGAGGATGATCTGCCCATCTGTGCCGCCACCGCCGCATAGACACAGATGCGACGCCATCCAAGGATGACGGTGGCGGTGATGTTTCGATCGCGCTGCATCTGTCGGTGGTGGTGGGCGTGGGCGCATATGTATTCCTAGCAGCCTAGGAGGGTGAACTGATTAACTGGACCCGTCCATGGGCTTGCAATATTGCTGTGTGTTCTTGCTAGCTTTAGTACGTACCTGGTGCAGCCGTATGTCATCTGTGTTATATGTTAAATCAGAACTTTGATCGGCTAATGCATGGAGCATATTGGTTGTGTGATATTATGAGTTGTCTCATAGAACCACTACAGGTACAATAGCATTATTCAAGCTCTGCTGCTTACAGTGTTTCATCATTGAGTAAACTGAGATAAGCTGTCATGATCCTATGGAGAAATTTGAGAGTGGAACCAGAATTGGGCAACGAGAGACAGAAAAATAGTCATGCAGATTCTTCTTGTACGTACCCATTTGTCCTTTCAATTCAGCAAAGTGGCTAATATACTCCACTAGCCTGGGCCTAGCCCAAACATAACATTACCACAGTGTTAGCAATCTGGTACAAGATTGCAAGAATGAGAAGGAATTAGGGGTAGAAGCAGTAGAATCTTAGGAATCGGATGAAGAAGATGAACAATACGAGGGGATTTCTGGAGGAGGAAGATAACCTGTTTGGTTTTGGTAGTTTGTTTGACTCATTGATCACCCCCCCTGCTGCATCAGCTTGGCATATGTAGTCTTCCATTCAATGTCTGGACTGGGCTCATGGCCCATGGCCCATTTGATGGCCCAACCATGGCTAGTTGCTAACATTACCCTCTCCTTAAGACTCGTCTTGCCCCCAAGTCGATGGAAAAGTACGAAACCGCCAGGATCCCAAGGAAACTGCAGAAACTCTGGTTCGGAAGATGTCAAGCTCAAGCAATCAGCATTGTACTGCCGCATCAATTACTAGCAGAAGATTAAAGACAGTGACTGTGCAACAAGTAATGCTCCCAACAATACTGAACTTGTTATCATGAGTGCTGAATTGCATGCCCAAACACCTAGTGACCAAGGACATGTCAACTGCCGAAACATATCAGAGGTATATCTGGTGCACCATGGCCAATGCTTCCAAGGGACTAAATAATTGGAGCAGCAATCAAACACACAGGTGCATGCATGTGTAAATTTCTCTGAGCTTTTGCACTGTCAAGTTGCCTAGCACAGGAATCACACCTGAAACCAACATCTCTAACTAAAAGAGGAGCTGCACCTGAAGTGTAAGTTCCATAAATATTTGTTCCCAATATAAAACTCCAAACAAGAGAGATATCTTTGATCTCAAACAGCACATAACCCACCCACACAAACTATTGACCACAAAACCGCACCAAGGCTTAATGGTGTCCCCAAGAAAAATATTGCAGTCCTGCCAAGGAGGTGACCAAGGGTGTTTGAGGAGCATATCAGAAGTATAACTCCCCACATCACTGGAATTCAAAAGAACATTCTGATGGCTGATTAAAGCACCACACTTCCGTTGTACTTGCTTGTGTATCAGTGCACAGCCAGCCATACTCGCTGATAGTAAGAGCTGCGAACCACCAAGATCCCAAGCCAGTGGCACTCTGCTGCTAGGAACAATACTTGGGCCATGGTCTGCATCAATAGAATGCACCCCTCTGAAGCCATGCCAAATTTTGAGTAGGAACAAATCCTCTCGTCTGGACTGAAGCGCATGCCAGTCAGGCCATGGTTTGAACTCAATAGTCCCACACAAACACATGCAGGTAGTGCCCAATGGACCTTGAACCAAGTACACTCCCATTACACCAGCATTAACATAACTCTTCTAGCTATAATGGGACGCAAACGGAAGAGAGGTCCTGCAGCTGTGGACCCGAAACTGCAGCAATGCCACTTCATAAGTATTGCCACTTGAACTGTACTACTGATGAAAGATGGCCAAGCCACTGATCTAAGTTGAACACCATTGCCCTGTATTTCAAACTGCACAGAAGCTGCATAATAGTAAAAAGATGGCCACGATACTGGCCTTAGCTGAATACCATTACTATGAATCTCCAACTGTACAGGTGGTGGCCATGGTGATCTTCGCTGTGCAGCAACCCAACCCAGACTGAGTAATTGCCATAAAACTAAGCTCAAGTTAATGGTGCCTATGATCAAAGTGTTATGGTCCTTGTCACCCATAGCAAGCCAAGGCTCTAGCAGCACTGGTACAGCACAGATATCCATATCAAGGAAGCACCTCAGTAAACTCATGGAATGGAGCGACATTTCACCGACCACCCTTGCTGCATGAATGGAGTGATCACCTGTCGTGGGCCAAGCAGCAGCCAGGACCAGCGATGAAGTCGTTGCCGCATCCCGTGGTGGTGGTAGTAGGAGAGTCGGCGTTCTGGCATGGTGGCGGGTGCGCGAACTGTAACATCCTAGATGTTAATTGCAACTAAAACTTGATTTAGAATTTTATTAAGGCCTAATCATCGAGCATCATGGCATTAATGCATTCATATTTTAATATTGTTTTTGATGAGATGCTTTGTTTACAATATGAAATGATGCTTGTGATTGCTAATGACCGATTAGTTAGTGTAGAAATTAAATCGAGCTCCAATTCTGTTTCAAAAACCCTGTTTTCCCGAAAACCCTGATTTACCCCCTTTTCTCTATTTCAATATCTACAAAGAATTTGGGGTTGGTCCAAAAGGAAAATTGTGGGTCTCGATGAGAGCTACAATGTTGGTGAACAAAGTTTTTCAAGTTTCCAAAAAGAATTTCAAATAAATTTGAAAATACGGTTTTTAAGGCAATTGTCCCCTTTTGATTTCAAATCATAATTCAAAAACTATGCATATTTTGGAAAAACTCTTTTTGGAGAAAATGTGTAGTTTGAAAAGTTGAGTATTCCATAGTTTTGGAGTTTTTCAAGTTCTTTAGAAAAATCAAAAGTAATTTCATATATTTCATTCTAGGGTTTTTGTCCCCTTTTCAAATTTGGTTCAAAATTCAAATTTCCTTTCAAAATCTGAAAATGCTCCTTTTGAGAAAGTTGTAGGTCTTGAAAAATCAGTGGGACTTTGTTTCTGGAGTTTTCCAAGTTTCTATTTAAATTTTGGAGAAAATGGCGATTTGATCTGCTGACTTTAAGTGTCACTGCAGTGCTGACGTCATCCTCCTCGATCTCCCTCTCTGTTCCTTGTCACCGCCGAGCCATGGCGCCATGCCGCCCGGTCGCCGGCGTCCGCCAGCGCGCGCCCGGGCTCGAGCTTATCCGCCCCGTGTCGCCCCTCCGTTCCCCGTCCTTGCGCCATTTAAGCCGGCCGGCCAAATCCTTATCCCCTCCTCTTTTCTCTCTCTCGGCCGCCATCCTCGCTCTGCTTCCGCCGAGCTTCGCCGCTCGCCGCTGCCGTCGTCGAGCCATCTCCGTCCAATTCATCCGCCTAACTAGCTCCGCCTCGTCCTCGCGACCTCAGAAACCCCAGCCAAGCCCCTTCGCCCCGACTGAGTCGCCGGAAAATCGTCATCTTCCTCAGGTCCGGCACCCGAGCCGCCGTGGCATCGCCATCGTCGTTCGCCGTCGCCCATGATCTTTTTCCGAATTCCCTTGGCAATCGTGTTCGCCATCGTTCGCTGCTCACCATGCTCTCCTTGGTTCGGCTTCTCATGCACAGGTGAAGCCGGGGCACGAACCTCGCCACCGGAGTTCCGCCGTCGTTGGCACTGCCGCCGCCACGCCCCTACCTCCTGCCACCCCGAGCCGCCAACTTCGAGCGCGCCGTGTTTGCGGTGAGCTCCTGCCCGTGCTCATGCCTTTGGATTGACCTAGGTCGCCCCGTAGCCGCCGGCCACCGAGAGCCGCCGCCGGCATGGTCTTGTGGCCGCCGCGCGCGAGCCCAGGGTCGCTAGGGCCATGCGTTGCTCCCTTTAGCATTTGCATCGAGTCCGTAGTGCAGCGTAGCAGCTTGCGCGCACACTCGCCGTACCCGAGAAGCTCCGGTGAGCTGCGCCGCCGAGCCTCAGTGCCGCCGCGCAGCCATGGCCGCCGGTGAGGGTGCAGCCGACGCCCAGCCGCCTCATTAGCTAGCTTAGGTGATGCGCCGTGACACGTAGGTCACCTTGGGCCAAGTCCCACCGCCGGGAACCTCGCCGCCGGCAAGAATCCGGTCGGCCTTGCCGTTGCTCTGCTCTGGAGAACCGCGAGGACCAGTAGATGGAAATTTGGGAAAATCCAGGGGTCCCGGTGAAAAGTCCATGGCACATTTGAATAGGGCAAAATAGTGTTTGGACCTGTTTATGAAATTCAAAAACATCAGGACCTTTTTGTAAAACAGCCGAGCCAGGCTTGGGCAGGCCGCATTGGGCCGGCCTGCTCGCGCCGTTGGGCCGCGCCCTAGCCTCCGCGTGGGTCTGTTGGGCCGGCCGGCCCATGTCCTGTTTCTCTTTTTATAAGAGTTTTTCTTTTTCGAAATTTGTGAATAGTGTTGCGGTTTGTTATTTTCATAAGTAAATATTGGTAGCTCCAAAAATTGTGAAAATTTTTGAGTGTGCTCTATGTCATGTGCTTGATCTAGGAAAAATATTTTATGCCTATTTTGAGTAGTTTTGCTATGTTTTAAAATTAGCCCTTTTAATTGAAAAATGCTTCTTCTTTTATTTATAGTTATTTATTTATTGTTCCAAAAATCTTGAAAATTATTTTGTAGCCTTCTCAGGCCATGAGAAGCTTAAGTTTAATTCTTGAGATTTATTTGATAACTTTTTATTTTGTCTTTATTTTATATTTAGTTATTTAATAAATCTTTAATTGCTTATTTAGTTCTTTATGACTTAGGATTTTCTTGAGTGACTTTGGGATTGATTGGAGACCTTAGGTCATTAACTTTAGTGACCTTGGGCACTTTGATGACTTGTATGAATTATCTTGATCTGCTGGTTATCTTAACTAGAGTAGCTTCGCCTGTGTAACCCTAGGTTTTGTTTAATTAATGTTGTTTGAGTACAACTCTATCGCGAAGGAAAGTTGTACTCAAGTTAATCTAGTTGTTATGCTTTCATCATGCATCATGCCATGAGCTCATCGTTCTAAATCACGCATCATTAATTATGTGTAGATGATACGAGAGTGGGGTGGATCGTGTTGATCAAAGTTTGGAGAGGTGTCATCCGACAAGGGTATTCGAGAAGGTCATCCACCAATGATGTCGAGTCATCTCTCTTGGTGTTGGTGTCAAGTCGACCATTGAAATCTAACTTCACCGCAACTCGTGGCAAGCCCCGAGCATGCAACCCATTTCTATTTCGCAAATATTTTACACTATAAGTCTAGTGTATTGTGCATTAAGTTAATAGGAGTTGGTTGAAACCGTTGCCGCATGTCTACCTTGATCTACTTTTACATCATGATATCCCACTAGTATGTGTAGGTCGATTTCTTATGCTTAGCCATGCTTAGACTTCGGTAGAAGTTGTAGGTCATTAATCTTTGATCATGATTTACCATTGTATCTTTGCTTCTCTAGACCTAAAGATGGGTCACGAGGGCATAAGAATATGGTTATATTAAATTGAGACCGGTCGGGTAACTTGCATCGGGAATGGAGTCTTGATGTAGTGTTTCCGACTTGTCGATTAAGGACCGGCCGTTGTAGGCCAGTGGACAAGACTTTGCAACTACTCACATATCTACGGAAAAGCTTTACCCTAGGATAATCTAAGGACTAGTACGGTGAGCCCGTGCACCGGGAGTGGCGAGATGGCGGAGTACAATACCCTCGTGGGCCGTGTCCCCCCTGGATTGGAGGTGTAAGTGTACTCTCGGGTGGCGCGGAAGCCGAGCCTAGTTCTAGAATGTCCGACGGTATTGTTGATATAATTGTGGGTTAGAGTCCCACTCATATCGTGTGTTTAGGGATCCTCACTGAGTAAATCGGTTCGAATCGTCGTGCTCCTCGGTTATGGAGACTTGATCCTCCGACCATACATCGTAGCAATCAAGCGAAATATGAAAGAATTGGTTCTTGGTGGCTCGTGGAATCGAGAAGAAGGCACTTTGGAAAGATAATCTCAAGTGTAATGCTTAATATGATTGCTTTGGAAATAGAACAGTGCAAATCTAGCTTTAATAGATACAATAGAAGTTGTCGCTTTTATCCCGTTTAAAACTTTGAAAGTAAGGATCCACTTTTAGTAATGCTATTCGCAAAACTTCCCTTTTCTAGCTCAACTACTCAAAAGCCGGATATCCTTGAGAGTCTTTTCTTTTAGTCGGGTAAGTCTTGCGGAGTACCTTCATGTACTCGGGTTTGTTCTACCCCATTGCGTGTCTTATGTTGCTTCGAACCATGTTGTGTCGTTGGGCTCGACATGATTTGGTCTCCTCTCGCGACTTAGGTGCCCTACCTAAGTTGTCTTCTGTAGCTCTACTCTACTTCCACATTAAAGTTAAGTTTGTAAAATGTTAACTTATTCATTATTGTAAACTTTTTAATGTTATCATTCTTCCGCACTCTGATATATATATATTTTGTAACAAATATTGTAATGTTGGAGTTACTCCATTGTTGATCCCGGGTATGAGTGTAAAAAGTGGTTCAATCGGTGTTCGTTAAGAACATCGACAGGACTTCATAAGTCGTGTGGAACACATGCATAGTAATCGAGGTGCGTTAAGACGAGGATTAGTGCATGTGGGCCACATTACTTAGGAGGTTCTCCCGCCACGGTTAATTATCGAGCTCATACTTTGGATCGGCTACACCATTACATTTGAAAACTTCAAAATGATTTTACTATGTAAAAGTTTTTGAAGTTAACAAATTAAAAATGGATCCTTATCTATTTTCTTTCCGCCGAAAGACTTTGAGAAGTTTCTCGGTACTTCTTCAAATGGTCAACATAGAAGTCAACTTCCTCAACCAAAGCTTCGCTGGAGTGTCTTTAAACAGGTTATTCGTCTAACAAGCCCTCTAATTCACTAACTTGGTGAAGTTGAAGTTTTCTAACATTGTGAGGACGTATAGGACGAGCGTATCATATGAAAATCTTTTGGAAGTTAAAAGATCCCCTTAAGGTTGGAATGGTTATATTCCTTTATGATTGTTCTATTGTTAAATCTCGCCATGTACCAGGATTGTTTATCAATTGAATCTTTTATTTCATAAATTTCGATCTTTGGGAATTTGTGGGATATACCTTGATATACATCATTATCTTAAAGATGAAACCTGGTACAAATTCTTGATTCTTTTGTTGAGTATGTGCCATGCCTTGATTCTTTTCAACTCCGACACATACTATCTCCTTGGTGTCATTTGATGACATATATCTCATTTGTTCATAATTTGATTATGTTCTCTAAGGTACCATGATCTATGACCGGAAATAGCGATGAAACCTGGGGTCTCCGTGGCTTATGACCATAAGGAATTACTCAGCATGCGTTCGCTATTGTCGGGTCTATGATCATGAAACCTTATAGTTCACAATTAGTGTGTTCACATTCTTTGAACATGCTAATCTCTTGACCTTCATATCCGACAAATGTTTGTCGAAAGTCATTATGATGTGTTCTATGGTGGTGCTTACAATTCCCTCCTTATGTTTGAAGGACAGGTTATATCCTTTATAATTGTTCCATTGCTTTGAATCTCGTCTTATACCAGGTTTTTGTCACCTGTTAATAATCCTGTACTCCATAAGTTTCTGATCCTTGGAAATTTGTGGAATATGCTCTGAAGTACACTATTACCTTGAAAACTGAAACTAGTGTGAATCCTTAATTCTTTTGCTGAGTATGTGTCATGCTTTGATTTCTTACAACTCTGACCTGTGCTATCTCCTTGATGTCGTTTGACGACATATATCTCACTTGTATATCGCTATGGATATGTCTTCTAGGGTATCATGACTTATGACTTGGAAACATCGCCGAACCCGAGTGTTCGTCGTTATCCGGTCAATGATCATGCTCCTCTTGGGTGCGATCCTTGTTTGCACATTCTAATTTCTTGACCTTGATATCCGACTTTGTTGGCCAAGAGTCATATTGATTGTATTCTCGTAGTGGTGTCTCGACCGTAACTATGGTGCCGTGTCAACCTGGAATCTCCCGTGATTCGCGACCACTTGAGTTTTCGCCAAGTCGTGCACCGGTATCATAGTCGGTGCTCCCCGAACCATTATGGTTCACACTTAATGTGCTATCGATCATTCGACACTCCATAGGGATTCAAAGTTGTTCTTTGAATCCTAAAGAAACCTTGTGGTTGTGACCGACTTCGATCTCGGTTCTTTGTATCAATGTTTCAAAATGTGGGTTACTTGTTGTTGTGCCCTATAGTGGTGCCGTGTTCCGTAACCACGGTGCCGCGACGGAACCTAGGGTCTCTTGTGTGACCCGGCACACAAGTTGCCGGCGGGTGCGCCGCAGTATCAATGTTTGCGGGCATGAGCCATTATAGTCTCATGACAATGTACCCTACTCTTCGAACTTATCTTGGGAATTATTGCTTTGAAACTCCCTTGAAACTCTAAATACCTTGTCGGTTGTAACCACTTTTATATCATGGTTGTAACTCTCGAATCGAACCTTGATGATCTATGAACTTCGATCAAGTTGATTTGCTTGACACATTTCCTTTTCCATTACTTACCCCACGGGATTTTGTTGCTCCAAAATCTCGGACGAGATTTCTTTAAGGGGAAAGGATGTAACATCCTAGATGTTAATTGCAACTAAAACTTGATTTAGAATTTTATTAAGGCCTAATCATCGAGCATCATGGCATTAATGCATTCATATTTTAATATTGTTTTTGATGAGATGCTTTGTTTACAATATGAAATGATGCTTGTGATTGCTAATGACCGATTAGTTAGTGTAGAAATTAAATCGAGCTCCAATTTGTTTCAAAACCCCGTTTTCCCGAAAACCCCGATTTACCCCCTTTTCTCTATTTCAATATCTACAAAGAATTTGGGGTTGGTCCAAAAAGGAAAATTGTGGGTCTCGATGAGAGCTACAATGTTGGTGAACAAAGTTTTTCAAGTTTCCAAAAAGAATTTCAAATAAATTTGAAAATACGGTTTTCCTAAGCAATTGTCCCCTTTTGATTTCAAATCATAATTCAAAAACTATGCATATTTTGGAAAAACTCTTTTTGGAGAAAATGTGTAGTTTGAAAAGTTGAGTATTCCATAGTTTTGGAGTTTTTCAAGTTCTTTAGAAAAATCAAAAGTAATTTCATATATTTCATTCTAGGGTTTTTGTCCCCTTTTCAAATTTGGTTCAAAATTCAAATTTCCTTTCAAAATCTGAAAATGCTCCTTTTGAGAAAGTTGTAGGTCTTGAAAAATCGGTGGGACTTTGTTTCTGGAGTTTTCCAAGTTTCTATTTAAATTTTGGAGAAAATGGCGATTTGATCTGCTGACTTTAAGTGTCAGCTGCGATGCCGACGTCATCCTCCTCGATCTCCCTCTCTCGTTCCTTGTCACCGCGAGCCATGGCGCCATGCCGCCGTCGCCGCGTCATGGAGCGCGCCCGGGCTCGAGCTTATCCGCCCCGTGTCGCCCCTCCGTTCCCCGTCCTTGCGCCATTTAAGCCGGGCGGCCAAATCCTTATCCCCTCCTCTTTCTCTCTCTCGGCCGCCATCCTCGCTCGCTTTCCGCCGAGCTTCGCCGCTCGCCGGCTGGTCCGAGCCATCTCCGTCCAATTCATCCGCCTAACTAGCTCCGCCTCGTCCTCGCGACCTCGAAACCCCGCCTAAGCCCCTTCGCCCCGACCGAGTCGCCGGAAAATCGTCATCTTCCTCGTCCGGCACCCGAGCCGCCGTGGCATCGCCATCGTCGTTCGCGTCGCCCATGATCTTTTCCGAATTCCTTGGCAATCGTGTTCGCCATCGTTCGCCGCTCACCATGCTCTCCTTGGTTCGGCTTCTCATGCACGGGTGAAGCCGGGCACGAACCTCGCCACGGAGTTCCGCCGTCGTTGGCACCGCCGCCGCCACGCCCCTACCCTCCGCCACCCCGAGCCGCCAACTTCGAGCGCCGTGTTTGCGGTGAGCTCTGCCCGTGCTCATGCCTTTGGATTGACCTAGGTCGCCCCGTAGCCGCCGGCCACCGAGAGCGCCGCCGGCATGGTCTTGTGGCCGCCGCGCGAGCCCTTGTGGTCGCTAGGGCCATGCGTTGCTCCCTTTAGCATTTGCATCGAGTCCGTAGTGCAGCAGTAGCGGCTTGCGCGCACACTCGCCGTGCCCCGAGAAGCTCCGGTGAGCTGCGCCGCCGAGCCTCGGTCTTGCCGCGCAGCCATGGCCGCGGTGAGGGTGCGGACGCCCGCCCGGCCCGCCTCATTAGCTAGCTTAGGTGATGCGCCGTGACACGTAGGTCACCTTGGGCCAAGTCCCACCGCAGGAACCTCGCCGCCGGCAAGAATCCGGTCGGCCTTGCCGTTGCTCGCTCTCGGAGAACCGCGAGGACCGCAGATGGAAATTTGGGAAAATCCGGGGTCCGGTGAAAAGTCCATGGCACATTTGAATAGGGCAAAATAGTGTTTGGACACATTTATGAAATTCAAAAACATCGGGACCTTTTTGTAAAACAGTAGGAGCCGGGCTTGGGCGGGCCGCATTGGGCGGCCCCGTCGCGCCGTTGGGCCGCGCCTAGCCTCCGCGTGGGTCATTTGGGCCGAAGCCGGCCCATGTCCTGTTTCTCTTTTTATAAGAGTTTTTCTTTTTCTCGAAATTTGTGAATAGTGTTGCGGTTTGTTATTTTCATAAGTAAATATTGGTAGCTCCAAAAATTGTGAAAATTTTTGAGTGTGCTCTATGTCATGTGCTTGATCTAGGAAAAATATTTTATGCCTATTTTGAGTAGTTTTGCTATGTTTTAAAATTAGCCCTTTTAATTGAAAAATGCTTCTTCTTTTATTTATAGTTATTTATTTATTGTTCCAAAAATCTTGAAAATTATTTTGTAGCCTTCTCGTGGCCATGAGAAGCTTAAGTTTAATTCTTGAGATTTATTTGATAACTTTTTATTTTGTCTTTATTTTATATTTAGTTATTTAATAAATCTTTAATTGCTTATTTAGTTCTTTATGACTTAGGATTTTCTTGAGTGACTTTGGGATTGATTGGAGACCTTAGGTCATTAACTTTAGTGACCTTGGGCACTTTGATGACTTGTATGAATTATCTTGATCTGCTGGTTATCTTAACTAGAGTAGCTTCGCCGTGTAACCCTAGGTTTTGTTTAATTAATGTTGTTTGAGTACAACTCTATCGCGAAGGAAAGTTGTACTCAAGTTAATCTAGTTGTTATGCTTTCATCATGCATCATGCCATGAGCTCATCGTTCTAAATCACGCATCATTAATTATGTGTAGATGATACGAGAGTGGGGTGGATCGTGTTGATCAAAGTTTGGAGAGGTGTCATCCGACAAGGGTATTCGAGAAGGTCATCCACCAATGATGTCGAGTCATCTCTCTTGGTGTTGGTGTCAAGTCTGACCATTGAAATCTAACTTCACTGCAACTCAGGCAAGCCCCGGAGCATGCAACCCATTTCTATTTCTGCAAATATTTTACACTATAAGTCTAGTGTATTGTGCATTAAGTTAATAGGAGTTGGTTGAAACCGTTGCCGCATGTCTACCTTGATCTACTTTTACATCATGATATCCCACTAGTATGTGTAGGTCGATTTCTTATGCTTAGCCATGCTTAGACTTCGGTAGAAGTTGTAGGCCATTAATCTTTGATCATGATTTACCATTGTATCTTTGCTTCTCTAGACCTAAAGATGGGTCACGAGGGCATAAGAATATGGTTATATTAAATTGAGACCGGTCGGGTAACTTGCATCGGGAATGGAGTCTTGATGTAGTGTTTCCGACTTGTCGATTAAGGACCGGCCGTTGTAGGCCGGTGGACAAGACTTTGCAACTACTCACATATCTACGGAAAAGCTTTACCCTAGGATAATCTAAGGACTAGTACGGTGAGCCCGTGCACCGGGAGTGGCGAGATGGCGGGAGTACAATACCCTCGTGGGCCGTGTCCCCCGGATTGGAGGTGTAAGTGTACTCTCGGGTGGCGCGGAAGCCGAGCCTAGTTCTAGAATGTCCGACGGTATTGTTGATATAATTGTGGGTTAGAGTCCCACTTATATCGTGTGTTTAGGGATCCTCAGCTGAGTAAATCGGTTCGAATCGTCGTGCTCCTCGGTTATGGAGACTTGATCCTCCGACCATACATCGTAGCAATCAAGCGAAATATGAAAGAATTGGTTCTTGGTGGCTCGTGGAATCGAGAAGAAGGCAGCTGGAAAGATAATCTCAAGTGTAATGCTTAATATGATTGCTGGAAATAGAACAGGTGCAAATCTAGCTTTAATAGATACAATAGAAGTTGTCGCTTTTATCTGTTTAAAACTTTGAAAGTAAGGATCCACTTTTAGTAATGCTATTCGCAAAACTTCCCTTTTCTAGCTCAACTACTCAAAAGCCGATATCCTTGAGAGTCTTTTCTTTTAGTCGGGTAAGTCTTGCGGAGTACCTTCATGTACTCGGGGTTTGTTCTACCCCTGTTGCGGTGTGCTTGATTTGCTTCGAACCATGTTGTGTCGCTGGGCTCGACATGATTTGGTCTCCTCTCGCGACTTAGGTGCCCTACCTAAGTTGTCTTCTCAGTAGCTCTACTCTACTTCCACATTAAAGTTAAGTTTGTAAAATGTTAACTTATTCATTATTGTAAACTTTTTAATGTTATCATTCTTCCGCACTCGATATATATATATTTTGTAACAAATATTGTAATGTTGGAGTTACTCCATTGTTGATCCCGGGTATGAGTGTAAAAAGTGGTTCAATCGGTGTTCGTTAAGAACATCGACAGGACTTCATAAGTCGTGTGGAACACATGCATAGTAATCTGAGGTCTGTTAAGACGAGGATTAGTGCATGTGGGCCACATTACTTAGGAGGTTCTGCCACACGAACGAGACCGTAGAAGCAGGTCCGGGAGAAGTGACGAGGAGCAAGCCATGGTCGGCGCCCGTGACGGAGGAGCACGCCGCGATCCGCGAAGCCGGGGCGAGCGCGGGCAGCAGAGCCACAGTGGACGCCACGAGGAGCCACAGCGGGCGAGCGCGGGCGGCAGAGCCTCCGGGTCGTGGGCAGGCTGCTCGAACAGCCCACCCAGTTGTCGGCGAACATGGATCGCGTCTCGCCGTGCTCCTCGTCGGAGTTGTGGCCTCCACCGAAGTAGCCATCCCAGTTGTCAACAACGATGGGAGGTTCGTGCACACGCGAGATGGCGGCAGAAGGTGCGGGCGCGCGCGAGATGGAGGTGGAGGAAGGCGCAAGCGCGGGCATGCCGCAAACGGCGGCGAGGTCGGCGAAAAGGCCGCTCGCTTGGTCATCTTCCACAAGATTTTCTTATTAGCTATCTTCCACTTTTTCAGATGTCTTTGTACTGGAAAATTTGCAACAACAGAAACTGAAAAATAAAACATAAAAAAAAAAAGAAAACAGAAACATGTGTGTGTCCATCGCCGCCATCGCTGTGTGTGCACGTCGCGTGGAAGCGAGCAGGCAAGCAAGCAGAAACGTGTGTGTGGCGTGCGTGGGGGAGATTGGGCCAGACTAGGCCCATTTGTACTCAGGCTTAAAAAGTGGAAGATAACAGTGCAAAAAATCTTTAGAAGATGATTAGAAAGAACTGAGATTAGAGCCAATCGTTTTGCATTTGGGGTTTGCATTCTTGTAATTTGTCATAAATCTCAAAATAAAATATTCAATGGTTTTGCATTTGCGTTTTGCAATTTGGGCAACTTGGCAGATGATAGAGGAAACTTGACATATTTGTCAAGCCGCAGGCCGCTTGGCAAAGCCCGATCAGGCACTCCTCCCGCGCAAATCCCGGTCTTCCACACGTGGCCATTTTTTTCGCGGCCGGGTCCACACTTTGGGTAATTGTTAAGTCAAAATTGCCAAACCCTTAGATATTGCTATTTTTTTCTTTGCATTTTGTTTTCGAAGTTGGCAAATAACAATAAATGCCAAAGCAAAAATGCAAAACCCTTAGAGATGCTCTTAGAGCATCTTCAAGAGTTTGCCAAAATTTAGTTGGCAAATCTTGTAATTTGGCAACTCTCTAAACTATTTACCAAGTGAAAAAGTATAGTATCTTCAATAGTTTACCATTTTAACTTGCTAAAACTAAAACAATAGGCCCACATGGTACCTGATTCAACTGTTCGCGGCCATCGTATGGGAGCTGATCTCCTCTGATAAATCAGCACATGAGATGGACAACATGAACATCCATCAGCTTTTGCTGGCCACTTGATTAGCTTAGCACAATACCATGCATGTAGAAAACAAGCATGTACATAGCAAACCAACACAGTAGCATATATCGACACAAGCGTGTACAAGCAAATAAATTTCAAGTGTGTGACTTGTTTGTTTAGCGCACAAACAGTACGAGCATAGTAGCTTTCGCCGAACTCACAGTAGCTTTCGCCGAACTCATGTCCGCCTCCTGGCCTCTAGCTTGAGCTCTGTCAGGATTTCATCGCCCGTGTTCCTGATCGCTGCAGAGCGAAAAAAATCGACGCTCAAAGACAACGGGAGCGGGTGGCGGCGCGGTGGCCGTCGAAGCCCGCGAGGCCCGACGCGAAGGGCGACGCCGTGTCGGGCCGCAGCCTCAAGGTCGATCCAGGTCGATCGGGGTCGGGTGGGAAGGCGGGGACGAGGAGGAAGGGGCGGCGTCCACGTTGGGCCTGGAGAATGCGGCGGGCCGCCGCCACGCCATAGGCGGAGGAGCTAGTGGTGGTGCAGCGGGAAAGGATCAGGGAGCAAGTGAGGGGAGGCATGACTCTGCAGCCGCCGAAAAGCCACTGATTGTCCTCCCACGGCCGTTGTCATTATCTATCTGCACCACGTTTTCTCCCTCCACTATACCTCTCTTTCTTGATCGATCTCGCGATTCGACCTCCGACAGCATTGGTGGCCGTCTGGTTGGCGGTTGTGTGGATCCAGGGGTCGCGCGGGAAGTAGTCGATGAAGTTTCGTTGTGCGCGGGAGAGAGGAGTCGGCGGCGCCAGATACCGCAATGCCAAGTGAAGTCGCGCGCAAATATGCGCATGCGGAGCCGCCGGATGCCAACTTGCCAAAATATGCCGTCATTTGCCAAACTGTTGGAGGATGAAGTTTTTAGTTTTGCCAAAAAAATGAAGGATAGCAAGTGGTTTTGGCAACCTCTTGGAGATGCTTTTATGGAGCTCGTCGAGAATGAGCTGGGTATAGGGAGAGATCTTGCTAGGGGATTTCATGGTGGAAGGAATCAAGAATCGATGGAACTGGTACCAATTGTTAGCAACCTGGTACAGGATTGTAAGAATGAGAAGGAATTAGAGGCAGAAGGAGTAGAATCTTAAGGCTCGGATGAAGAAGATGAACAGTAGATGAGGGGGTTTCTGGAGGAGGAAGATAGAATCGACGGAGCTGATACCAATTGTTAGCAACTTGGTATAGGATTGCAAGAATGAGAAGAAATTAGGGGTAGAAGCAGTAGAATCTTAGGGATCGGATGAAGAAGATGAACAGTAGATGAGGGGATTTCTGGAGCAGAAAGATACGTTGTCCCCTTCCCACTGCATCAACTTGGCATATGTAGTCTTCCATTCAGTGTTTGGACTGGCTCATGGCCCATGGCCCATTTGATGCCTAACCATGGCTAGTTGCTAACACACAGTTCATGGCTATAACCCTCGGTGTGGACCAACCAAATAACACCATTCCATCTTTAATTGGACATAGGTGAGACGTCGATCAGTCACACGTCGAAAAAGATCCATTGTTTTTTCTCACAAACAAGAACACCTAATTCTCTACCCCTTTATTTACACATCTTGAGTTTCGGCAGTGGTTTTAGCGTAGTATGGACCTTTGTGCGTGCACGAAATGATTGTATTTACCTGACACACACGCCACATGCGAATGCGACGATGCGGTTGTTTTACCCAACTTTGAATATTTTGTATGGCTCAATCTTTAAAAAACAAAAAATGTACGGTTGCCTTCTCTCCCAATTAATCGCTACGTGCGATGTAGTCCTCTTGTGGCGATGGTGACAACAACGCAAGATGTGGTTGCGACAACAACCACTTAAGAGCATGTTTGGATCTGTTCATCCGCACTTCAGATTATAGTACACTGCAGTGACACTGCTCACTATGAGTTAGGAGAAGCTAAAAATTTCAGCTCACACTACTTCGCATGTTTCAAGTTCACTTTGTGCCTCGAATTGTGAAACAGCTTCACGCTACAACGTCAACTAGTGTCACTATGGTAACATATCAAATCTACTCCCTCTGTCCCAAAAAGAATGATGCTATGTGAAGCGTCAAACTTTCTTAACTTTGACTAGGTTTATAGAAAATATGTGCAATATTTATATTTTTTAAATAAATTTGTTAAAAAGACTAGACTTAAAGGTCTTTGGATTTTTTCGATGATAGTAATTACTTAGCATAAATGTTTATATATTTTAATATATAATTGCCGACAGTTTGAAAACGCTAACTTCTTGAGAAGCGAGAATGACATCTATTTTGAGATGGAGGGAGTACGTGAGATGAGCTGAAGCGGGCGAGCGGTGTTTGCGAGCGAGCAAGATGGGTTGTCGCAACTCTAGCTGCTTTGCATACTCCCTCCGTCCCTAAATAAATATCGCTTACGCTTACTAAGAAACAGCTTTGATTAAATATATATTGATAATTATTAATATTATGGTACATAATTAATATTATTGAAAAGATCTTTGTGTTAGGAGATATATTCGTTTATATCTCATCTAGATGTGTCTATGTTCATTACTTGTAGATGAAGCTTGTAACTAGAAGTTGTTGGGGGTTTGGTGGAGAATTTTTTTAATCCAAACTAATATTGTAAACCATCGCAGGGTCTATTCCTTGCCTATTTAACAAGCAATCGAGAGCCCTGGAGGGGGTCATCTCATTCCCTCATTCTTTACATAGTATCGAGCTTTTTTCTTCCTTATGGAAATCGATCCGATGGGACAATTCTCCAATGCCGTTGCCGTTGCCATCGCCTCGCTCACCTTTGGCTTCCTCCCGCCTGTCTCTGAGAATCTCACCCGTGGCAACTACAACATGGGGTTTGCCCCGGTGTCCTCCACCCTGAAAGGCGCTCAGATGGCCGGCTACATCCAGTCCATGGCGGCGCCTCCGTCCGCGTTCGTGCTTGGCGAGTGGGTGATGCAAGATCAACATGTTCTGAGCTACCTGTTCTCGTCGCTGTCCAAGGAGATTTTCTCCCTCGTGTCTTTAGTGACTACAGCGGCCGAGCTCTAGGCCGCCATTCAAGATCGTCATGCGTCCCAGTCGCGTGCCCGTGTCATCTCGATACGGATAGCCCTTGCCACGGCCTCCAAAGCTTCGTCTTCCGTGCAGGGCCATCCTTGAGGGCGTGCGACCTTTGCGAAGGCATGGGGCCTCTATTTTCTAGGGCCCCAAACTCTAAAGTTGCAAAACATCAAGAGTAGGAGTGTGCTGATCGCTGCAGGCTGTTCAAGACTTTTTTTTATACTAGGTAAATGCCCGTGCGTTGCAACGGGAATTGCCTTGTACAAAGGCTATAGTGCAGATAACAATGTATAGGTTGGTCACATACTTGATTTTGTTACATTGATTGACCTCCACCTCAGATCAAAGTTTAAGAAAAAAATAGCTAGTGATTTAAATATGAAATGCTGACACTTCAAGAAATATGCAAAGACCAACTGCGTTGAAAAAGGCCACGCACATGTGTTTTCAACATAAATCAGAAAATTGATTGGATATCAATCATTAATTGTTTCTATTTGATTTTTCATGAAAGCAGGTATCTAGCACTACTCAACCTCATGTGTCATATGTATATACTAGGCAGGACCCCGCGGCCATTGCCGCGGGCTAGACACATGCATATGTATAGGTGTGCAATTGATTGTGCATACACATATATCTGTAGCCGAGCTTAAACATATCACCATTATAGATCAGATATATGTATAAGTATTGCACATGCGCTGGATTTTGGAAACAGATGCTTCTACGGTAGTGTCTCCTTTGCGAAGTTGAGCGTGTTCCATGATATTGTGAAAATATATCTTTTTTTGCAAAAATTAGCATCACAGAGGCATGCAGTAACGATGTAGTAACATGAGCTTCGATGTTGTGCGAAGTTGCCAAACAGCTCCATGTGCATGTCGCTGTAATAAGAAAGAGAATAAATAAGTGTATGTCATGGTAAGGAATTGGAGGGAGCAAAAGAACAAATAAAACAATTGTAAAAACAATGTGCAGATGATCAAGATGATTTGGGACGTGGTCGTAATTGTTATGGCTAAATTTTACTGGTACGTGGGCAATAACACAATTTGTTTAATTTTATATTACGCAGTTTATGTTCAACGGTGTGAGAAATCGTATGTAAGTATTGAAGATTAGAAAATGTATATATATCATGACAATTTTTGTAGTGCTAACACGTGGAGGTAGATATAGCTGTAACTTATTCAGGAGGCAATTAGGATCTTAAGTAAAACTGAACAGTAAAAAGGGGTCGCATATGAGCAGCGTTACCTGGATTCAGTGTATGTTTGGTGATATGTCGTCTAAAATTTCAGAGTAGACAACATTATGTGTTTCACTATCATTTCCTTCGGGATGTGACACGTGAGAAAGCAACATAAAGTTGACCATGAGAGAACACTGGTTTTGGCAGGTAGACGCCAACTATGCTGAGTGTTTGTCCTTGGCTTTTGTTTATCGTCATGGCATATGATACGCGGACTGGGAATTGACGCCATTTTATGTTGAACGGCCACTTGGGATCTGATGAAGTAGTGATTACTCGTGGAATATAAGTCTTCGTTCCTGTAGCCTTTCCGGTAATAATTTGAGCTTCAATAATACGGTGTGTAAGCTGCGTCACTATAAGCCTAGTTCCATTGCATAATCCTTTTGAGGGATTCAAATTTCTTAGTAACATTATGGGAACACCAATTTTAAGTTGCAGATGGTGGTCTGAAGGCCGCTCATTGTAATAGTATTGAGGAATTCTTGAGGATAAAGGGCTTCTAGTGTGCAATAGTTGGACGTTGAATCATCAATGGAATCGAGCTGTAATATGACATCTCTTCGGTGGCTATCTCGAGCAATGATTTTTGCATTTATAGCAGCAGCCACCTCATTTGTTGGCGCCAATATTGCTCGTTCACGAGAGATAAGTGGGTAACTGCGATTCCACTGGAGGTGATCCATATACAAAAGAAATCAAGTTGTCAAGATTCCTCTGTTCGTGTGGTAGCAAAAGGTTGTCTGAATCTGAACCCATGATGTGTCGGAGTAAGTTTGTGGCGCCGCTGCGGGGAGCTGTACCATCACCAATTGATAGGAGCCATTTGGCAAAATTGTTAAGCTCAGTTCTTTTGGATTCTGAAAGATGGGGGCATTGAAGCCTCATGTTTTGAGTTAAGTGAAGCACTTGGCAATTTCGCCATAAATGAGATCTCGGTGATTGATGCAGCCAAGATTTGTGGTTTTGTTCCATTTGGAGTAATAATTGGCGGGGGTCTGTCCGAAATCACCACCAAGGACAGTTGTTATACCACCAAACTTTTTGTTGGATGACATGATGTCTTTTAGTGTGCGATCAAGTGCTTCAAAACAGTGCCTATGGTTGACTGGTGCTTCGTCCCATATAATTAGCGATGTATGTTGTACCAACTCAGCCAAGTGTGTGCTCTTTTCTATTTTACAAACAGAGTGAGCATGGACTTGTAGAGGAACATTGAAGCGTGAGTGGGGTGTTCGTCCTCCTGGAAGTAAGAGTCTTTGCTATTCCGGAAGATGCAAGCCAATGCTATCTTCCCCTTGCTTCTGACACTGTTGAGCAAAGTATTCCACAGGAAAGTTTTGCCGGTGCCACCATAACCATAGATGAAGAAGGTTTGTCCTAAATTATTTAAGATGGAATGTTGTATGAGATCATAAATATGCCTTTGTTCTGCATTGAGCTTACTAATGGACTGTTCTATTTCGGGCTCCATCATCTCGTAGCATATGAAAGCTCTTCCATTATCAATCTATTTGTAAGGATATTAGAAGAGTCATTGTCTGGCTGGGGCAAATGGAAGTGTCGTAGGTTATATCCAGCATCTGTAAGTAGTCTTTGTAGTTCATGTAAGACAAAGGACCTGATATACTTTTGTATGATTGCATCATGTGCTGTTGGAGCCATCTGTTTTGCACGATATAACATGTCTTCACCCATGACTTTGACATATTCATCAAATACTTTAAGGGGGTTTTTCAGCTCGCAGAACAGTAATAGTGTAACAAACAGTTGTCTTAATTGGGATGGAAATGCCCATTGTGCTGCATCAGACATGGCATGGAACCATTCTTGGTCATCACCAAGTAAGCCCAATGCATCACATGCAGCACGAAATGTCGGTTGTTCACGTCCAATGGTTCGTATTTCGAAAAACTTCGTGGTCCTTTGACTATGTGCAGCAACATTCTTAGGTAGAATCTCTCCCCTTGATTGGGTGCAACATTAGCAAGACGACCAACCTTGGGACGATTATTGCGACGTTTACCCCAAAATTTACCATCTTGATGCCATGTCCAAGTACTCGGGAAATTCACATAAGTATGTTCCCGAGCCTCCGAGTAGTGCTGGTTGGCAAAAACCATGCTGTTAACTTAGTGGTGAGGTTTGTTGGATTGTTTATTACTTCATCTAGGTAGTCATCTTCCGTGTATAAGACACCATTTTGTAGAGGAAGGTGGACAGGAAGTCGCTCTACGGCTGGATTAGTGTAGTGTATATCAAACTGAAGTAGTCTCCAAGCAGCATCATTAGGAGTCACGCATCTGCAGTCTAGATATTCGTTAATCTCATTGAATGTCTCAGTGGCATTGTCAGGGGTGCCTCTTTTCCTCTTTAACGTAGCTTTAGCGAAGTCAGGACCCTTGTTTGTGTACTTGAATAGGTATCTCTCCATTCCATTGCGATTCACACTTTCAACATTTATGTGTGCTTGGTATTTGACCAATAAATCCAAATTATGTGGCACCACAAATGTGTTGTCAACCTGAATCCCGTTTTTGTGGGCAGTGATACCATTATTTGGGCGAGCATAATTGACATAACTATTAGGTAACACTATAGTTTGCTCACAAAATTTCTTTGGGTAGAATTTGTCGCACTTTCCATTGTTCATGCAAGGTGAGTAAGGTTGTAGAGATCCACAAAGGGGCCATGAATCATGAACTTTGACACCGCCTCAAAACCTGTGCGATCAACAAATGGATCTCGGAAGTTGAGTGATATGAAGGAATCTATCCGAGCGGGACCGAGAGGACTATCCTTTTTGAGCCAAAGTATCGGGTGTACATGTGGAAGACCTCTCTTCCGAAATTCAATTGTGTATACAACTGTAAGAAATGAACGGGTAGGTACAATTAGTTAGATCGAAGTTAAACGTGCAGATTGGGGTGACCATGTTATGGTGAAGAAGGAGCAATAAAATGTTAGGGAAATACACCGCAAGTGTGGATCCAAAGAAGTCATCCTTCTCTATATCTTCCATGAGTATTTTAAGCTTCATGTGGAAGACCCGATCTACAATATCAGCTCTGTCGAAGCTTGTTGTCCCGGTATGGACGATAAGGCGTCCTCAATTTCTCGCCACGAGCGTTGCATGTGAATGTAATAAATAGATCCGGGCATCCAAACCTCCGGCATATTGCAACACAATCTTGGTAGTTCTGGTAGTAGTATCTTGGGCTTCCTGTAAATGAACCTGGTAAGAAGGTTGGTTGGCCTACATCGAGGCACGCGTGACACCACTATTAGCAGCCCGAACTAAAGCTTTGTAGGGGCTTGTTCTGTATTTCTTACGAAAAGAGTCGTTTCTGAAATGTCTAAGGCGCTCATCCTCTACGCTACAATAAGCATCAACAATATATGCTTGGGTTAACTTGCTGCAACGTAGAGGGGTGTTGAAATCATTTTGTCTCGTCATGCAATCGGTATGAATAATATTCTGCCATGGTAACCTTTTTTCGTTTGATGTCATTGGAGCGAGGAGCGGAGACATAGTAAAGGTCCTCATGGAATCCATCTTCTCCATATGGAAACAACAGCGGATATTGCATTGACATGAACTTGCAGTGTGACTCACTTACTTTCTGAAGTTGGGATGAGTGATCTTGCACAATTAAGTCTCGGCCCTCCTCGCTGTTACCTAGACCATTGACCACCAAACCCACGACCTCGATGCAACCGGGTCACCGTAGATGTTACCGTGTTGTTTTGGTGGCGAGAACAGCATGACAGAGTAATGGTCATCCAACTGTTCGGATGAGTTATCCGGCGCTTGACCTATCACGGGCAGTTCGAAAACTTGCACAATGGGGTTGTGTGCGTCAAGCATGGCTGCCAATGCACTTACAATACTTTCATTTGGGTGGAATTCTCTTTCCCGGTCGTCTGCGTAATTGCCATACGATTTTTTATTTCATTTGCGTATCAAAGATGTATAGCTGACAAAATTCTGGCCTCCTTCCATGAGATGGTATTAGTGAACCTATTCGATGGCAGAGTTGGCCACTAATCTTGAAGACATAAGGGCCCCGACCGTCGTTTATATCGTTTATGACTTTGACTCCCATAGAAGTCATGGCAAACATGGAGTTGTACCGCCTTATGTTGTCGATAAAATGCCTTGACAATGACGGTGTTTCTCTAGATAGAAGACCCAACAAAGGCTGCGGAGGGGCCTGTATGGAGGCAAAGAAATGCTTCCTCCTCTGCAGCACTTGTTGTATGTTGGATGAGATGTGCTGCCATGGCTCTTTACGCGCTCCTGAAGCCAGAAGCGAGCACCACAAAGTATCGGCACGGCACGTGCAAGTTGCCCCCCCCCCCCCCCCCCAAAATAGAGAGGTGCGAAAATGGTGCCTAAAATTTAGTCCCATTAGGAGGGAATGAACTGAATTAGTTACATCATAATTTTACGTTGGGTTGGGCATAATATGGTATTCAGTGTAAATATGAATGTGAGGTGCATATAGTAAGATGAGGAGAAATTAAGAGTTTTTAAAATATTTGCGTGATCATTGTGTACGTGATCAAAGTTAATCAGCAGTTCTGTAAAAAATTATGAAGGAGGAAGATTGTAAGAACTTACGGGCTTGTCGTCCGCAGTTATTTGGCCGCCGATTTCGAGTCGAGGAATCATAGTGTCCGTATCGTACATTGGTTCAGCATTATAGCCCTCGCATACCGAGGTCTCCAAAATTGATGTAGTTTGAGAGGTGCCAGCACCATCGTTGTTTGAGGGAGCCGGCAGTATGCAGATTGTGCGGTTATGGGCATTCTGGCCATTGGATCGTGCAGGCCCAAAATTGTGGATATCTGCAGGTAAGAATCCCAAAGAATTGAGATGACCTGAAGAACTGAGATGATGGATAAGTAGGGAAGTAACCATCGCAAACATAAGTTCAGGTATGTTACCTTGGTATGGATTGTCCAGATGGACACGTCTTCGCCTGCGGCCTGTGTTCATGTTCTGTACGTGTGCTGATTCTGCAATAGGAAATGTCTCAGTAGGTAAATCTAGTCTAGTCTACTGAATCAGTATGTGTTTTTGTTGCCTATGCTTATATAGCTTCCCTGTTTGTTTAGTTGAGGACTTGTAGAAACGTGTGCCTTTAATTTGCGCAATTAGCAGGGTAAGATCGGAAGGTTAATTTTTGTTTGGGTATGAGTTTTAGTAGGCTGAGACAGTATATGTTGTAGTTGTGAGTGTTTCTGAATAAGCAGAGGAAATAAACAATCAGAAGATGCAGGTGGGGCAAAGTATTACCTGAACGTGTGAGCCCTGTTGCGACGTCGGGGGTGGCAATGCCACCGGGCCGTACAAATCCGGTCAGCTACATGGCGTGGCCTGCGCGTGGCGCCGGTCGGGTGGTTCCGCGGCGGACGCCGTGCGTTCTGCCGTGACGATGACGGCGGCGACTTTTTTGGGGTTGCAGCGCCGGCGGCGTCGACGGAGATGGCTCTGGAGTTTGACGGCGAGTTGTGGTGGGAGCGAGCTGGACTGCCACGGCGACGGCGTAGGCGGCGTGCGAAGGTGAGTCTGGGTGGCGGCGGCTGGGAAGCGGACGGGCGGAGGCTGCAATGCTTTGGTCTGTTTCGTATGGTGAAAGGGTGTTTCTAGATGGTGTAGTACCTGGACGGTGGAACCGTGTTGCTGTGATGATCGGACGGCCGGGGTACTGGTACTGTTAATGTACAGTATTCTGTGAGTAGGCTCCGATCCACAGGAATAAGGTAGATGGTAGATATCAGCAAAAAGGGGGAGAAATCATACTTCACCGCTGCATATGAACTGATCTTCCATAAAAAAAAAACATATGAACTAATCACAATGCACGTGATGCACTACCCATTCAAAAGGCCATACTCGAGAGGGAAGTGAGGTGCACGACCAACAAGAGCTATGGCATGCTTTTACAATCCAAAATTAAAAGGATGTTATTTTCCACCTTGCCATGAATCCATAAACCAGCAATACATCTCCCATAAATGGGCAAGCACACCTGCTCCCTGTTCTTATCTCCACCAACACCTTAGCAGCAACCAGTAGCTCTTCCTTCTTGCCGTCAAGCAGCAGGAGCATATGAATCACGCACCCACCTAGCCTTCTTTCTCTCCAATAGCAGCAGAAGCCAGCAGCACACTAAATCCATCCCAAAGTTCCCCAATCTCCAGCAAAAGCCTTCTTTATCTGCAATAGCAGCAGAAAGTGTTTGGCCTTCTTAATATTTGTTGACAGTGCCATTTCTGCTTACAGTTGCTTACTTGTTTTTAGAGGGCAAATAGAGTCCAAGAAATTAGCTTTCAATAACCCAAGCGGGTCACTAACTCATCATTGCTAGGCTGCAATTCAAATTTTAAACAATTCAGTGAGATAGTGACAAGCAGTCACAGTGTGTGTTGAGATTCATCTGATTGATGGATAACACTTAAAATTATCATAATGTAACCAATTTTAGGTCATATTCAAGTACAATGAAATGAAAGCTTCTTTTATTACTAAGTTCTACACGACAACCATGTCCATCTCAAATTCTGTTGACATAAGTGCCTCATTCACAGTACAAGTAGATATGTCCATTTGAATAAGCAAATATAAATAAAGGATAGATCAATCAATCCTATTTGACTGTTATACAATAGGAGATATGGACTAAGCATTCTAGCTTGATACTCCTGAATGGGAAATAACATAATAGAACAGACATTGAAATGTTAGATAGAGCAAAACAGTTTCAGATTTTCACCTGATGCTGAGTCTAATTTTGCGTTGAGATCCCTTGCTGCCCATGCTGCCTGGATTGCTTCAAGCCCAACATTGCCCATTGCCCATATATTATCTGAAACCACCGAAGAACATTCACTCAAGGAAGGTTAAACACTCATAAAGGTGCTACTGTGCTTGATCAGACAGTGGCAAGATGTCAAAGGAACAATGACAAATAGATGACTGAATCAGCAAAAAATAGGGTTGCTGAGGCAGTAAAATTGAATCAAAATTGGTGGACACATTCATCAAAACTGAACCGTTCAAACCAAATGGAAAGTTTGAAATCAAATCAGAATGAGTACATTTCCCAGCAAACATATGTTAGGCAAACTGTAAAAGAATGTGTCTTTTCTCAACCAAGTGATCAGGTCGCTGGGCATAAATTTGACAAGCAAATACAAAAGCTTTCAGGGGAATTTCTTCAAAAATATTACCTGTGCTGGTATGTGGAAGTCCGCAAGAGGAGAAACAAATAAATATGACGCAGTTTTTGTTGTGCACGTGGCCGGAGCTCGGAGGAGTTGATGCTGGAGCCGATTTGGCCAGCAACGTCTGGGCATGAACGGATGGACGGCCCCGGAGCAATTGGCATTGTCAACCAGGTTAACAGGTTAAGGCAATATCAGATCACTTGATCTCTCAGGTGATTCTAGCAATTGATCTCTCACAGAGCATTTTTAATGGGGGGTTTTAAGCATCGATTCTCCATTATAAACAGTTATAGCTAAGATAATTCTATGCAACCACGAAATTAAGATATGTCAAATCCTACTCTAAGGCTCAAGATTGAATGTCCAGTCCTTCCTAATGCACATGTCTAGTTGATTTCAAGGTCTGAACTCTTATGAATTACGACTAATCTGAGAATCAGGTTGTGCTATAGAAGCACATGCTCAGAAGACTTTACAAACGAAAATGTTGCCTACTACCAACTTTTGTTTATCCCTGATGTCATGCAATAAATACCAAATTTATGCTTCCATCAACCACTGTCAACGTATCATGGAGAGGGTTCATGTTTTTGAAGGCAAGAAGAGGGTTCTTGTTCATAGTGACTACCCAAACATTGCACAGAACACGAAACAGCAAGCAAGTACAAGAGATCGAGCTCACCTTCATGGCCTGGCCTCTGAGCGTGAGGCACTCCAGCTTCACGGCAGCATCCAGGAACGGGCGAAGCCAGAATGACTCCATTGACAACTTCTTTGATTTGGAGATGTGCAGGTACACCTTCCTGATCTCTGGCGCAGGAGCCAGCTCCAGACTCTTGGCCCTGCTCCGCGTGTACAGCGTGAGCACCCTGAGCCCCGGCGCTCTAATCACGGTGGCCTCCTGCTTCAGCGTGGGCCTGAGCACGAGGTTCCTCACGGAGGACGACTCGACCGTGCAGCCGCCGCCCTTGCCCGTGCCGTGGCCCGTGCAGTACTCCATCTCGAGCGTCTCGAGGCACGACGCGGAGGCGAGGATCTTGGTGATGTTGTCCTGGTGGATGGCGACGCGGTGGAGCTTGAGCGTGCGGAGGCAGGGGCAGGTGACGTCGGACCACGGGGGCACGGCGCAGGTGTCGAGCGCGAGCACGACGAGGGACTTGACGCTGAGCACGTTCTTGGGCAGGCGCGCGCGGCGGGCGAGGCGGAAGGAGAGCTCGGCGAGGCCGTGCGCGGCGGCCTTGTGGATGATGGGGCGGAACGACGAGGGCGGGAGGGCGCGGTGCGGGGCGAGGGCGAGGCGGCGGATGAGGAGCGGCGGGGTGGTCCGCAGCGAGACCGGGAAGTGGGGCTCGTGGAGGGTGAGCGAGTCCATGCGCTCGAGGAGCCGCGGGACCTCGGCGCGGAAGTGGCGGGACACGGCGGCGACCCGGGCGGCGGAGCGGGTCGGGAGGCAGTTGAGGACGCTGCGGAGGAGGTCCTCGTTGAGGTTGGTCAGGCGGTCGGGGCCGTCCCAGGCCGCAGCCCCGCCGTGACGGCGGCGGCGCTTGCGGGGACGGCGGCCCATCGGAGGCGGCTTGGACGGAGTCGGGGACGGAGACTCGGAGGGGAGGGGAAGGATCGGTGGTGGGGTGGAGGTGGATCCGGAGGCGTGCAGAGCAGTTGTGCAGAAGCCGGGGGGAGTTGCGCCGCGGCGGCGAGCGGGGGCGAGGGCGAGGGGTGCGGGGAGGAGGATTAGGGGAGGCAGGCCGAAAGCGTGGATACGATGTCATTTGGGTTCTTTTAATAGTAAGATACTATATAATTGCTGCTCAAGACTTGGTGCTGAACTGATGGTCCGCTTTACTTGTCCGGGGGGCTTAAGACAGCAAGTGCCGCACTGGACTGCTAGTTCCATCTGCCTTCGACAAGCTACCAAGTTCATTTCCATTTCTTTTCATCATTTGTTTTTCAGTCTTTCGTAAGTGAACTAGTACTAGCTTCTTTGTTGTGTCTGATGTATAAATAAATGCATGCCTCTGATTTTTTTTTTGTATTGACGTGTGTAGGCACAGATTGTTTTAAGATCAAATCCATTTCTTTGCAAATGAATCTAGGAAAATATAAATCGAATTACCAAAAAGGTTAAAAAATAGAGAACTTAATTTTTCTTGCGCATAAAAGAACGTATATTATAAAAGAGCTATGGATGGTCATGCATTGAAAAGTTAAATCCATATAATTCTTGTTCCTTATACATTATTTTACTATTGTATTTTGTTACTTGCTAGGGTCTATTTTAAAACTTAGCACAGGATCCCCATTTATCCCGGGACGGCCCTGATCCGTGGCTGACTACTTCGTCAAGATGAAAGGCTTGGCTGACGAGATGGCGTCGGTCGGGAGGCAGTACATCCTCACCGGTCTTGGTGAGGACTTCGAGTCCATCATGACAACAATCACGACTCGGGTGAAGCCGATCGCCGTCGCAGAGCTCTATGCTCAACTCTTCGCAGAGCAGCGCAAGGATGTGAACGCTGGGGGCTCTCACCCCTCGGCCAACGCCGCCACCAATGGTGGCCGCACCGGTGGCTTACAAGATTAGTTTGGATTATAACAAACTCTCCACAAAACCCTCAACAACTTCTAGTTACAAGCTTCATCTACAAGTAATGAACCTAGACACATCTAGGCGAGATATAACCGAATATATCTTCTAACACTTTGAATCTATTTTTTTAACAAATTTATTCGAAGATACAAATGTTGCACATATTTTTCTCTAAATCAAGTCAAATTTATGGCACACACCCCAACGGTGATATTTATTTGGGGACGGAGGGAGTATGTTGGCAAACTTATTTTAATTATACTAGCAAAATTGCCCGTGCGTTGCAACGGGTCGCACTAAGTTGTTGAACATCTTCCTCACACTCATATTTCCGCTAGAAGGGTTTGTTGTCCATCTTCACCCAAATAGTCAGTGTATGGCCCACGGTTGGTTCTTCATTTGCATGTGGCGGATGTGGCTAGTGCGGGGTCTAGGCTTTCTCTAAACAATTATCAAACATTAATGAGAGATGAGGACAAGAGTATTGCACATTTTTTGTTTACATTTTACCCTTTTTATAGAATTTAGTTTGAGAAGATATAATTTTTTCTATAAAGCGCGATATATGATATTAAGAATAATGTTACTTATCCAATTATTAAGTCTATATCATATACCTAATAATTAATCATTAATTTTTTTCCTTCCCTTGTAAAGCACAGAAATAAAACTAATCCCTAACCTAACTCTATTATATTGGTATTTGGCATGATTCATATAGCATCAAGATTTATGTGTCTTTTTTTTATAAAAAGATTTATGTGTCTTTAAAATTAAAGATTTGATTAGTCAATAAATCTGATTAGTCAATAAATCGTTCAAGATTTTAGTTTATGTTTTCATTATTTAGTTCCAAATCATAAGTACATCAACAAATTAGGTGTGATGATTTATATTTCTTAGCAAAGGGACGATAGTTCGAAGACATGTTATAATTATTTTTTTAACCCAAAATATAGCATTTGTGATTTGTAGTATAAAAGAAATATTCTCAAATCATACTTGAAAACGTGACTTAAAAATCGGAAAATAAATATGCTATAAGATTTATTTAAAACTGAAAAAATATCATAATGTGGGCTTTCAACTTATTTTTTCTACTTAATAAAACACACAACCGAAATGTATAGAATATAGGCATAGAGCCCAAAACTTAAATAGCAAGGAATTCCAATTAGCAAGCATGCAGGCCTCCATCCACGGTCCAGCCCATGCCTTTCTCCACTTGAAGGCCCGGTTGCAAAGTTTGCCAGTTGATTTCTGCCATTGATGCAAGATGAACGGCTAGGATCTCACGGATCTCAGATAGCAAAAAGAGGATCACATAAAAGGGACGGAACCCTAATCCATCTCAGTTCTCACTCTCACTTTTGTTTCCATTGCTCCATCCGCCTCTCCTGCTTGCTACTCACACTACACAGCAAATCAACGCATCACCACGACCCACAGTCCACTGCATCCAAGGTGAATGCTTTGCGTGCTGATCCCATGCGTGCCGGCTTCCGAGCACACTCGACGCCAATGGCGCAAGGCGGTTGACGGCGCGGTGGCGGCCCGTACGCGTGTGACGCCGCCGGCGCTTGCTGCTCCATAGCAGCGAGCACCCACGAAGCCGATCTCCACCGTGCCGACGTCGGGCACGGGTTGGGCTGGCGGCGTAGCACACTTGACCGCACGCGGGAGGTGGGGTGCGCTGGCACCCTTTCCGACGAACCTAGAGCCATAGAGGCGGCGATGCGGGCATCCTGGCTGGTCCGGAGGCGCAAACTCGTGTGCTCTTTGATTCTTGGTTTATTTAATGCTTTCTCTGATTTCGTCTTTGGTTGGTTTGTGTATGGATGAAGCTGTATATCGATTCAGCCAATTTTTTATTTTTATTTGATTTTATAATTTATTGTCTATGAGTTTGTCTCGGATTGGTTTTGGGGACCGGTTCAGACTGGGATGGTCAGCATAGAGGCTAGAAGAACATGCGGAAATTTAATTTGGATGGAAACCTTGAGATCTTGATTCCCGATGTTGAGGACAGAGTATGAAATATGGAATTTGAGTTGGATCTTTCTGTAAGAGATATAGTTTGGTTGGGATTCTTGCACGGACTAATCTGGGTTGGTTCTTTCCGCCCGGAGTTTATAGCGGACATGAAAGAAAAAGAGCGGACAGAAAATAGCGGGCAGAAAAGGCAGACTGAAATTTTGCCTTTTAAGTAATAGGGTATAGAAGAGTTATATTATAATATTATACAATGTGAACTCAAGCCAGGCGTATCAGACATTTTATAAAAAGCAAGCGTATGTGACTGTCTACGCTGAACTTTTTTTTTGACAAATACCCTGAACTATTTTCTAAATACTAAAACAACCGCATCTAAACGTAGAATATATGGCGCTTGATCGAATGCTTTGGACTTGGTCATATACAGTGATGGTCCATAGACCATAGCATGTGAAACTTGGGCGCCAAGATGTCCGAGATGAAGAGCTAGCTTCTTTGGAACATGTTCCTTTTCGCGCCCGTCAAGCTAAAGCTGTGGGCTGTGGCTTGAAAAGAGCTATCTAAGCACCGTGATCGGCACTCTCCTACTTTGAGGCCCACAACTAGTTTATATTATAATTATACTCTCATTAGTGAAAGAAAATGTTAATATAGATTGTCTGACGTCAATGGCTACCTTACACCTCAATTGGATCATCATATACATGATTCATCCGTCCGTAACATTGACTAGATGAAACACATTTATAATTATCAGAAATATTATCAGTTTAGTTATAATTACTTCCTCTGTATCAACATTAAGGCATGCATGTAATTCAAAATTCAATTTTTGTTATCTTTGACCAATAATTATGAGTACTCAATAATTATAGTCTGATAATACAACAAAATTCAAACTAGATTCTTGAAATGACTAAAGAAATATGCATATTTGAAACGGAGAGAGTATTATGGATGTGAGCATCATTATTATTTTGTATGAATTTTAGGTTTCTTTTTTTTCTTCAATTGCAGTGTATAGGCATATTTGCTAGTTACAAAAGTGAGAAAAAAAGAAATAGAAAACAAAAAATAGAAGTATTTAATTTTGAGAAGAAACATGTATTCATCTTAGTGCTTTACACCGGCCCTTGTATAGAGTGGACTTTAAAAAAAAGGAAAATTACATAGAAGTATACAACTCCCGTTCATCTTCCTCGAAGCCTTCGAGAGATCCATCCGTCACCGCCATCGGCCGCGTACCAATCGTCGTCAGCACGAGCCAAACTCCACAGGGTGGAGGCCGCAGAGGAGGACTTACTTTACGAATCGGCCGACGTTGCCTCCCAGCGCATCGGCCAACTCCCCGTACCACGACGCATCCTTCGATTCCATCGCCGGCAACCCGAGCCGGTGCTCGGTTTCCACCAAACATGTTCTCGAGATTAACAGTCAACAACATCATCACCCGATGAAGACAACGATGCGCCGGCCTCGACTCCAAGAGAGTTCTCCCGCCTCTCCGTTGACGTCGGAGTAGATCGCCATCGGAGAACGGAAGAGACCGGAGAAATTATTCCTCTCTATGCCGCCGCGCCGCATCGCCGGCGTCACCGGGAAGACGAAGTCGCAAAGGAGCCACGCTCTTCCGACCAAACCTAACTCCGCCGCCGAACATCGACGGCGAGCAAACCCTGACCTGGACTCGATTAAGACCCTACTGAAAACAGGAAAACCTGGAAATCGAGGCGGACCCTCGCTCAATCACGTCACGCCGGCAAAGCATAAGAAGCATGCTATTATGAAAATAAATAAAAGATAAAAAAACCACACGAAACGATGAAACAAAAGGAAAACGGAAGCAAGAAAAGAAGGAAAATAAACGAAAAAAAGGAAAATAAGGAAGTATTTTAATGAGAACTATTTTTTTTAGAATTATACCCGGTACAAAGCTTGCACCGCCGCTCGCCCTCCTCCCCTACCTGGAGTCCAAACGGATCACGACACACACCCAAGACCCAACTCACGGAGTGACAGGAAAGAGCCCTGGACAGCCAAGAAAGAGTCCGGAATCCAGCCAACGCACAAGTGCGCCGAGGAAACTTGTTGCTAAACCCACGCAGGCAGCAGCACGCGCGCAGACGGCAGCCGCGGGGGTCACGCCACCCTTCCCCTTCTCATCAGGCATCAGCCACCGCCCACCCCAACCCTCACAATCCCCAAGCAAATCCGCCGAACACACAAAAACCCTAGACCGCCGGCGCCCAGCCCGCCGCCACCTCGTGCTCCCCCTTGCCCTCGCATCGCGGGATGGAGCACGCCGAGGCCCCGCCGCACGCCGAGGTCCCGCCATCGGAGGACGCCACCGTCGACGACTGGGCTCGCGACGACGCGGAGCCCATGGCCGTCGAGTCCGGCGCTGCCCCCGCGGAGGGGGCCGCGGCGGATTCCGGCGCCGATGCCCCGCCCGCGCCCGCGTCCTCGTCCGCAGAAGGTTGCCTTCTCGACCTGCCTACCTATCTCTCGCTCGTGCTGTTGTTATACAGCTTATCTGCTTAGATCTATGACTCTAGGGCGCCGATCTGTAGCGCTAGCACGCTCGATTACGCGTTGGGTAGAGTTTGTGAGGGTCAGGTTCTCGTTTATAGGGGCTGCTGGTTTGCTGCGGCGGGAAGCAGATTAGGACGATGTGGATTATGTCGTGGCAGGGATCTCTGCTAGTTCGGTTGGGTGTATAATTTGTTCGAAAAGCGAAATTCAACTGCTGGATTTACCTAGATCAAGCCAGCTACTGTAGCCAGGTGCGAGGGCGTCAGCGGCGGTGTCGTTGAAGTGGCGTGCACAGAGGGATGGTCCTAGAGACGTGTGTGATACTACTGCTTTGCGGATGCATTTTTACGTTCTCTTGCCTCCACGTCGACAAATAGCTAGCGAAATCGTCAGCCGTTGGGGCTGGCCTGAGTCAAGATTCTTGAGTGCCCGTTGTTTTGGCATGATGTGCTCGTGGTTATGGGTCCCTCTGCGAGTAAGTTGACGACCGTCCATAGGCCTATAGTACCGTAGCAGTTTGTGCTTCCGTTTCTTTTGTCTGTGATTCCGTGAGCCGTCCTTGAAAAGGTTTTCTTTGGCTGACCTTTTGTTGTCGTGTTCGATCAGACAACAATTATGCTATGATACATTTGCCATTTGTATATAGGTGTGCTTGATGATCATACAACATTTAAAGCGATGCATCTGCAAATTTCCAAAAAAGCGTGCTTGATCAGACAGCATTTAAAGTGATGCATGTGCAATTTCAAAAAAAAAAAAGAAGTGGTTGATGAAGCATGATGTTGCTTAGGAAGGTTATGTAGCAATTCAGTGCAATTTTTCTATAGTGATTCTTTAACCTCATAACGAATCCGACAGTGTGATCAACTGACTATGTTGAATGTATAGCTCTGGCCTGGGCTTGCAAGATGCCACACTGTTTATGGCCTGTGTTAACTTCCTTTCTCATTGACAAACTTTGGAAAGTTCAATTCTATTTAGTTTGTCAAGTCTAATAAGAAGAAATTCTAATGTCATCCGTCTGTTTATGGATCGTTGTTATAGAGAGATGACTGAAATGCCTTTTCACTTAATGAGGCCAACTATTTGGATCTGCATTTATAGTTCTTTTTTGATGGAAAATGAAATGCATAATGAAATTGTTGCTATATGCTAACCTGGATGTGTACTTTCAGGTGTCAAGGAAATTCAATCATCTCTTCAATCCTTGGAGCTTAAAACAAATGGTGTGTATTAAGTGCATCCTTATTTATGTTTTTCAATCCTGTCGTTGTTATTGAAAACCCTTGCTAGTTTTCTACCACATCATTTCATGCAAATTTGATAATAAATTATTACAACCTTAACTTTCTCCATGGAAATAATATTAAACTTTTAATTGACCAGCCGGTTTCAATTTTGATTATTAATGTACTGCTTACATTATGTAAGTATCCTAGAGAGGCTGTTGATCCAGGCACAGGTTTTGTCCAAGTTCCGCTAGGCGGAACTGGGCGGCCGCCTAGGCGGGATTAGTCGGTAGGCGGAGCCTATCGCCGCGACTACCCCCATAGTCGGCGACCTGGGCGCCGGGCGGAGCTTGACGGCGCGAATTCGGCCCTTGGCGTGTGCGGAGGCACGCAAGGCGGCGCGAAGGTGAGTGTGGAGGCGGATGCACGCGCGAGCCCGCGGAAATTTCGTCCCCGCGTGTGCACGCGGAAGCATTGGGGAGGAAGGAGAAGGTGCGCCGTCCTGCCCGTCCCCGCCGGAGATGGGGGAGGAAGGAGGAGATGCACCACGCGAGACACTGTCAGATGGGGGAGGAGGTGCGGCCGCGCACGTCGCTGGAGAAGTGGGACGGAGCAGAGTCGCATGCGGGCATGCGGCTGGAGGAGACGGGAAGGAGAGGAGGAGATAAGGATTCTGTGGCTGAGGGCTGATAGATAAGGTGGAAGCCAGGATAAGTTGGGCTGGGCCTTTTTATGGGCCTTTTCTTCCAACTTTAGGTCAGAGGTCTCTTATTTCTTTTTTTATTTCAGATGATTTAAGATAATATATATGTATGTGCATAAAAATTAAAACGCCTAGAAACGCCTAGGCGCGATTAATCCCGCCTAGGCGCTAGGCTGAAGGTCAGCGCCTAGAATCCGCCTAGCGCCTAGCAAAACTTGGGGTTTTGTTGTATTTGGGTATTTTATCTGAATGATGGTTTGAACTATTGCTTCATGTTGCCGCACAGAAACTGAGTCCTGTTTATTTATCTGATCTGATGTGCATTTTGTATTATTACAATTCCAAAATAGTGGATACTGCTTGGGTCTGTAGTTTTTTCTTATTTTTATACAGATCTTATACAACCCTACTTTTCTATCGATGCAGTTGCTACTCAAGAAGATGCTCATGTGGTTGAAGATGATGTAGATGAAACAAAAAGACACTTGAATGTGGTTTTCATTGGCCATGTTGGTAAGTTCTATGTGTGCATTCTTTAACATTATTTTATTGTTAGTTATATTGCTGCTTACAGAATACTTAATTGATTCCTGTGTAATTGTTGACTGTTTCTGATGTATGATTGTGTAATGGGGTTAACTATTAAATGGTGGAAAATTTTGGTTTGTGGGAGAATTTAGCTGTTCTTTGGTGGTTCACGATTGGATGTAAATATCTTGATACCTTGAAACTTAGATGCGGCCATTTTATTATATTTAATGCTTCAGTGGAGATTGGAAGACATAGATCTCTATTTTCCATGTAATTGATGTTTTCATTTGGAATCTTAAAATATTTTCCTTGCAAACTCTCATTAGTTACAGGCCAAAAGATTGTAGTACACACTTTTTGATTCTTGATCAAAGTTGATTTGCTGGAGTTCTACATTTGAATTTCTTATTAGAGTTTTTTGCTAGTTTTCTTTTTTGCTTGTGCCTTTCCTTTAAGCCCTAAATAAATCTTCCAATGTTCAGTGGGAACTGTGCAACTTTTATAGTGCGCGCTGCTAGCAGGGCTTGCCATTAGTATGTCAAGAGGTCATCATGAATTAGTAAATTTCTTGTTGTCTGGTATTTCTTCTAAGCGCTAGGCTGAGTCACCTCCTAGAGAATGCCCTAGATAAATGGTTCTACAGTAAAAGGTTGCTTTAATGATGGTTCTAGTAAAAGGTTGCTTTAATTGATTTACAGCAGCTGAACTACAGTCTGCTTTATGGCTCATGTTTCTAATTCCAGCTTGTACTTCCCCTCTGGGCCAATTATTCCTTGTTTCCCTCTTCCCTCAGCCTTGAATTTTTAGCTTTTGCTTCTCTTTGTGATCATTATGGCCCTACGAAAACTGGAAAGAGTGCCAGATTGTGAGTCCCAGTCTCCTAAAGTTCTGAGCGAGTTGGCTGAGTTTTTTTTACACTGATTCACTTATCTGAGTATCAGTAGTTGATATATCTTCTTCGAATTCTTCGATTTTAGCATCTTCTGTCTTGGTGACTGGCATATTTAAGAATCACAATGGTTGTGGTTTATTTCGTTGTTGCTTCCATTTGTTAAAGGTCATAAATAAATGTGTTACTATTAACTTCGTTGTTCCATGGAACCAGATGCTGGAAAATCAACTACTGGAGGACAAATATTGTTTTTGAGTGGTCAAGTTGATGATAGGACCATCCAGAAATATGAGAAGGAAGCAAAGGATAAAAGCCGAGAAAGCTGGTATCATTTTGTTGCAAATAAGTCTCGGGAGTTGTGTGGCTATTTGCAAAATTGAGTATTTGAGTTTTAACCATGGTGCATTTTGTGTCTGCTTCTGTTTCATTACAAGCACACTACTGTAGTGACCCCTGGTTCCTCTTTTTCTTCTCACTTTTTTTAATCATTATCTTGAAGTGCGAACAGTAATATGTGAAAATGTGTTTAGATTGAACCTACTTATTGTTGCAATGAATTGTAAAGAATCATTGCATTCTTGCCTTCACTAGAAGTGTGGCTACTTTTTATACCATGGAAAACATTCCCTGTTTTGACTTGTAAAGGAGCAGGTAAAGATTATTTGTTTGACAATTGCTGTCTACTGGGGACCACTTCCTTTGAATGAATGAAAAAGATTCGATAAAAATCAATGTGCTGATGAGATATGCTTTAAATATCTACAATTGTTTGACAAGGGAAACATAGTAATACTGTGTTCTGGTAAACTAAGAGGGCCATAGGAAACTAGAGAGTTTTTGGTTTATTGATATTTAAAGAAGCCTGAAAATGAATTCCCTTATAATTCTTTTGACTGAATGAGTGCATCATTTTTAATTTTAATACACATAACTGTATCAATTATGTATGATACTTGGGAGGCATTATGCTAAAGAATTCTGTCAGGGCATCCTTAGTGTGGGGAATAAGGGGGGCCTTAAGCGAATTAAGATTGACTTTGCACATTGCACGCTTGACCTCAAAGGGTGTCCTTATAAGCAGAAATACTTGGCTGGCTTGAACCTTGATACCTGACCCCAAGGACCATTGCTTTTATGATGCTGTTAGCCTGTTACCGCCATGACAATGTCTTCACCAACAAATTACTTCACGCCTGAGCCACTGATGAGCTGCAGCTGTGTGCGGGAATTGTAGATCCGGGTTGGTGGTTGTGAGGAACTCAACCTATGGTCATGGGAATGAAGAGAGGGGTGTCAGTGGGAAGCACACATGCTTGCGTTTGAACAGAATGTACAGCTTTCCAATACATCTTGGAATTGGGTTTGAACCATGGCGGGATGTGCGATATATTCTAACTCCTATAAGCAGCACGGATTGTAAGTTCGGGTCACGGGTTGAAGATTTGGACTCTTATCTCCTATTCAACATGTACTAGTACTCTAAGTAAAACTGGACATGACTCTTATACTTGAGCAAGTGGAGGGACTCCGGAGAGACTGAAGGTTGAAAATTTGGATATGGATATGGATATGGATAGATTTTGGATATTAGGTATGGATATGGATATTAGGTATGGATATGGATAGATAGACTCTTATACCCAGCCATCAATCTTTTGCTTTTTAATATTAGGTATGGATATGGATAGATTTTGGATCGAGACCGCCTTAAAGCGGCCAAGTGCCACCCTTATTATAAATAAACGTAGAAAAACATGGTCCTTATCTGACACAGCTCCACCTTAAGGCCCTTGGGTAAACAATCTGGATGCTCTTATTTGTCTGTAGCAAAATTTGTCTCTTCCATCCAGTACATTGTTACTGATTTTAATTTCTAATCTAAATACTTGCAGGTACATGGCTTACATCATGGACACAAATGAGGAAGAAAGGGTTAAGGTATCATTTTTTATTTGGTTTCTAGAGTCTGATTCATTTAATATTGTGCTAAATATTTACTTTCTTTTGGTATTGAAGCGTGCCCATTGTTCAGAACATTTGTTTTACTGTGATTTATCTAATTCGATTGGTGTAACCTGATGCTCTTTCCAAAATTATAGTCTGAATACAGATAAAATCTCTTGCCCCTCTTTGTTGTTTTTGTTATGCTTATGATTCTTTTGCATATCCTTTTCATGTGTTCAGGGAAAGACTGTTGAAGTTGGTAGAGCCCACTTTGAGACAGAACACACAAGATTCACTATCTTGGATGCACCGGTATTTGTTCTCACTAGGTTTTACATATGTTACTAGTACAAGTCTACATACACCATGTACATCAATTGTAGTTCATTATTTTATTTTATGTCTTTGTATGCGCTCTATCCTCATTTGGTTGCCCACAAGTTACTTCCTGCGTTCTTGCTGTGAACTGATATAATTGTTGCAACTGAATGCATTTGGCTGATTGTGGTTAATGACTGGAGCTTTTAAGGTCAATATTTTGTTGTTTCTCTTCTATAATTTTTTCCTTCAGGACTATAGACATAAAGGCATTGTTGTCACGTGTTAGCAGAGAAAACCTATCACCATTCCAGAGAGACCATGTTGTGGACTACCATGTCTTGACATAATATACTAATGTACTTCTGAGAAACAAAATAATTTAAAAAATTAACCACAGGAACACAGGGGAGATGATGTCCCCTTGGGTGTGACACTTTCAAAGTGTGTTATCTCATCTCCCAACTTTTTTCCAGATTAATGACATTGATTAGTTCAGGTTTTGTCAGCTGTCTGAGTAATTAAATTTTGATAATTCATTAATTTGGTAGCACTGCTAATTCATTGCTTATCTCACTTGTTGGGTATACATGCAAGTGTTCAACATGTTTATTGTACTTGGCACCTTTACTGTATTCAGGAAATATATCTTGCACACCTATGCTGTTCCATATACACTGTTGAGTCCTTGATTGATGGCCACTACCACTTGATACTTTTCCATGCATTGTTTACAGGAACTGTTAATTGATTGAATTTAGTGCTTGTTTCCTATATGGTGCTTGTTTAATCAAATTGATTTGGTTTTGCAGGGCCACAAAAGTTATGTTCCAAATATGATAAGTGGTGCCTCTCAAGCTGACATTGGTGTGCTGGTAGGACTGAAGTCATTGTTTGTTGAACTTTATAACTTAGCCATTAGTTTCCCTTAGTTTTGTTTATATAATTTCTTTTTTAGGTCATATCTGCTCGAAAAGGTGAATTTGAAACTGGTTATGAAAGAGGAGGACAGACCCGTGAACATGTACTACTTGCAAAAACTTTGGGTGTTGCTAAGCTTGTAGTTGTAATAAATAAGATGGACGAACCTACTGTTAAATGGTCTAAGGAAAGGTATACCTGATAAAACATCTACTTACATTTTTTATGGTTTAACTTGTACAACTGGAGGAAAATATCAAATCTGATATTTTTTCAGGTATGATGAGATTGAAGGAAAAATGGTTCCATTCCTTAAATCTTCAGGGTACAATGTTAAGAAAGGTAGGTACTATTCCACTTCTTTTTTGCCTTAAAGTATGCATTATTGTGAGCATTTCTTTTCAAGCTTGAGATTCATCGTTGCTATTTATTTCTACTGACTCAAGTTCTAGTTTTCATGCTTTCAAAAATTGTGCCTTCAGTATGGAAATTTCTTCAACTGATGCCTCTTTGCCTCATGTTTCAATGACTAGAACTAATTGCACTGTTGCCTTTGCTAAACTCGTATCAGAGGCCATAGCAGCTTCATTATTTATTAATTGCTTTGTTTCATTATATCATCATCAATATATGACCCTTTTGTCTAACTGTCATTGTCTTTGTTGTCAGATGTGCAATTCTTGCCAATATCTGGTCTTGTGGGAACCAATATGAAGACCAGGATGGATAAAAGTATTTGTAGTTGGTGGGATGGCCCTTGTCTTTTTGAAGTTCTGGACCGTATTGAAGTTCCTTTACGTGACCCCAAAGGTCCAGTAAGGTTAGATAGTTTTTTAGTTTTACTTGTACTTCATATCCTGCACTCAGAAAGTATATAATGCTTTGGACATACAATGACTACTTTTCATGGCAAATCTATTGATATCATTTTCACATTAGTCACCTAAACACAATTTTGTATTAGTCATGTGATCATTTTTGTGGCTTTATGTAAATTTTAGAAGGATGACCCTTTCATGAACAGTTAATGCAACATGGTTGCACATTTTTGGTTGTGTAATCTCGTGTTGAAAAGTATTTATCTTGATCGTTTGCTAAATGTATTATCTCTATATTTATTTATAACAATGCAGGATGCCAATTATTGATAAATATAAGGATATGGGCACTGTCGTAATGGGCAAAATAGAGTCTGGTACTATCAGAGAGGGTGATAGCTTGTTGGTTATGCCAAACAAGGTATTTCTCCCATTCCTTCTACTGTATAAATACTTTGCACTTATCTGCTTGAGCCAATTCAGTTTTACAATGCTCTTGCTGTGACAGTACTTATCTCTTTGAGCCAATTCAGTTTTACAATGCTCTTGCTGTGACAGTACTTATCTCTTTGAGCCAATTCAGTTTTACAATGCTCTTGCTGTGACAGTCCTTATCTCTTTGAGCCAATTCAGTTATACAATACTTTTGCTGTAACAGTCCCATGTGAAAGTCATTGGTTTGAACTTGGATGAGAGCAAAGTACGTCGTGCTGGACCTGCTGAGAATGTTCGTGTCAAATTGTCTGGAGTTGAAGAGGAGGATGTAATGGCTGGTTTTGTACTTTCAACTGTTGGTAAGATTCAGGAGAAACTAGTATAGTAATTTCCTCTGACTAGACATGTATATGCATTACCGTTATATATGTGCAATTGTTTAGGAATGTTGTGATTCTTAACCTTGCAAAATTACAAATATGTACGAGTTATTTTACTTTATATCATTTTATACCTTTTTGCCATGTTTTCATTTAATGGTTTCTATCCCATGCAGCTAATCATGTTGGTGCCGTCAGTGAATTCATCGCTCAGTTACAGATTCTAGAGTTGCTTGACAATGTGAGTAACCATGCTTCTTGAATAATATTAGAAAGAACTAGAGTCCACTTGTAATCTTGCAGCAATTTTAAAAAATGTTTAAACTTCAAAACAAAATATAATATATGAAATCTGACCTAGATTGGGTCTGTAGTCCTTAAGGTACATTTTTGGAGTTAAATTTGAACTACTTTTCACATACCTTGCTAAGGTCGAGGATATCTATTTTTCCTTCTGCCAATGTTGATTGATCATTGATCAGAACACTATTTCCCATTATGGTTTGTGAATGTGCTAGGCTATTTTCACTGCTGGATACAAAGCTGTGTTGCATATCCACTCTGTTGTCGAAGAATGTGAGATTGTTGAGCTCATAGAGGAAATTGACATGAAGAAAAAGAAAGAGGCAGATGCAAAGAAGAAAAAGCCGAAGAGGAAGCCTCTTTTTGTGAAGAATGGTGCAGTTGTTGTTTGCCGCATTCAGGTATTCTCATATAGATCATCTACAAAGCGTCTCTGTTATGAGTTCTGATGGTTAATTTCAAGCTCTGCTGATTTTAATGTGTTCTCATATTTAGGTGAATAACTTGATATGCATAGAGAAGTTCTCTGATTTCCCTCAGCTTGGAAGGTTTACACTTAGAACTGAAGGTAAAGCTTCATGCTTGGAAGCATATTTGCATTCCATGTTCATGCATAGAAGATCATCTATGATGTTACATATATCTAATGTTTCCCTTTTGTTTGTTACTCCCTCTGTTCAAAATTATTAAGACGTTTTTGCTTTTTACTATGTATCTAGATATAATCTATATCTAATTGCATAACAAAAGTTACATATCTAGAAAATCCAAAACATTTTATAATTTGCAATGGAGGTAGTATTTTTTGTGGTCATTGGAAATTCCATTTCTTTTACTTATTGATTCTACACTTATGTACTTAAACATAGTAAGGATGAGGATTATGGCTCCTTTCCTATCTGTATTTAAATGTTTATACTGAGGTCATTTTTTCTTGTGTGAAGTAACTTAGCGTCGTGTTCTTACCTTGTTATATGGTTACAGGAAAGACGGTAGCTGTAGGCAAAGTTGTTGATGTTCCGCCCGCTGGCAGCCCAACATTCTGAGCTTAAGCCAATTTTGAACAGGATGGTAAGCAGAGAACAAACTACATTGAATTATCTTCTCTGATGAAGAGTTGACATATGAGAAATTGCCTTTGTTGACAGGATAATCATGAAGCAGTGTGTTCTCTTGAGATACTTTTTTGGGAGAAGTGAGATTAGTTGTTGAGCATAGATTTTTTTTCTCAGCCTGGCTTGAGAATGGTCTATGCCTTCTTGGTTTAGGCTAGCAAGTCAGTGTTTAGATTGGCTGCATAATATTACATCTCTGGTTATATGTGAGGTTGTAAAATCAGTATGGATGAGTGTACCAACCTAATGTACTGTGCCAAATTGTGGCGGTATCTTTGCGTAAAATGCGGTATCCAGTTTTTGTGTGAAGTTTATTAGGTGGGCAAGCTGCATTACTTGGATATGCAGCAGCGAAAGTTCCAACTGTCATGACGCCCACACACGACTGGAAGACCTTTAAACTCTACTCCCCTGTTCCAAATTATAGTTTGTTTGATTTTTTTTTTTTACCCAAGTGAGATCACTTGTCTTATTTAAAAAATTTAGTCAAACACTATCAAATTTAAGTCATTTTTAAAGAACTTGTGTTCATAAAACCACAATAAAAGAAATATAGTTTGCATAAATCTTTTAATATGAGGAGAAAATTTGAGATAAAGAAATTAAATGAACTGTAATTTGGAGCGGATGGAGTAGTAAATATTGGAGTCAATTTGCACGGTGATCGCTGAAGAGGCACCATATATCCCGCAAAGAGTTGATGTTCACATATTTTTAATGCAATTAATTATTAATCTCTATTATAATTGGATTCTTTTAAAAAGTTTGAAACACTCAAACTCACCCCTCCACATCGTAGATTCAAACTAATTCACACCCTAACACGGCAATTCAACTCACCCCCGCAACACGGCAAACTAATTCACACCCTAACACGGCAATTCACACCCTAACACGCAATTCAAACTCACCCTAACCGGGGATGGAGACTCTCTACAACTCTGTACGTGCAGGACTATGAGGACACATCTCTGGGCAAGGCCGTGGTGGCCACGATAGAGACTCCAGTACTCCAACCGGCGAGGGACAGTCTAGATGTGTAGGATTACAAGGACGCTACCATGTTATTACGGTGTCTACCCAGCTTATGGAGGTATGGAGGTAATAGTTCTGAGAGTTCGATGCTCAAAATTGTCATATCAGCCGCTTATTCAAATTACCTGTTCTTTTTATATGTATATTATAAATAATTTTTTTAGTTGCATGGATATTCAAATTACATGTTCGATGTTGTCACTAAGGGTTCTTCACTTGTATTTGTTCCATATATCGCAATGCACCTGTTAGGCTTTGTTAAAATAAGATAGTATTTTAGAGTTAACTCAGTTGAGCCTACACTTTTCAAATAAGAAATAATTACTCTTTTGTTAAAAAAAATTATTGTGCACTGTTTTTTCAGAAAGAACAGGAATGATTGGGCACCTCTGCTTCAACCATAGAACAGGAATGATTGGGCACCTCTGCTTCAACCATAGTGCTCTGTATACTGATACTTTGCACATATACATATGAAAATATTCTTCTTGGTACATAAACATGTAGTTGTGCTTGAAGGTTTTATTGGATATGAAATATGATATATGACAGAAAAGAAGCAAGTTCTTTCTGGTTCCCATTTTTTATTTGATTATCGAGGTATTATTGTTAAGTAGTGCACAAGAAGCAAGTTCTTTCTGGTTCCCATTTTTTATTTGATTATCGAGGTATTATTGTTAAGTAGTGCACTACCTTTAGGTACAGATTTTCCTGAATGCTGTCTTTTGCAAAATTAAATTACGGAGTCTTTTGCTAATGTATCACATAGCAACATTCATGGATTTATGTTACTTAAATAGTTAGTTGATAATAATGCTGTGCTCCCTTGCATTGGTGTCTCTGGTTGGCATCCGCATATCTTCACATAGGATCATTGGCCCAATTACACTTAATCAGGTTGTTGGCCGTAAGAATCTTTGGGTGTAGAAGTGTCCATGCAAAGAAAAGGCATTTCAATTCCGCCTGTGTTCGGTTGCCAATTCTCTTAAAAAAGGTACACAACTCATGCTATCCTCCGTCAAAGCATGAAATACTGGCCATCTAATTTATATATGTCTGATATGGTGTGGTGGGAGGTTGGGCAGTGTCGGGGAGATGGTGCTAGAGGTGTGCCTCCTCTCAAGGCCGTGGTCAAGGACCCGTGTGTCGACATTGGCAACAACGATATTGGCGCTGTGAAGCCGCCGAGCACCATGCCGCAGTCGTTGCTCACCAGTTTCTGTGGCTGGTGTCTCAGGTTTGTGCTCCGTGATGGGTACTTTGCCATTGTTCCTCCGAATCCTTTGGCTATAATAAGACTTTTATAGAAGTTCAAAAGAAGCTGATGTTAGGAGAATTACTCTTTGGATAAAATCAATTTGCATTGTGACTCTCGTGTTAAATCTTTCTCCTTATGCAGTGCGGTGGCCTTGCACATGATTTAACATCACATGGTGGTGAAATATTTACCAAAGCTTACAATTCAAAACAAATTGGCAGCACTTCGTATGGTTGATCATCAACCTCTGGGTTAAGGAATGTAGACAGTATTTTGAAAATAAGTTCTGCTTAGGTAAAAATAAAAACTTATTGATCAAATCTTTGAGATCAACAAAATACTGAAAACCACCATAATTATTCTATGACAGGTCTTTTTATTGCTTTATATAGGCAAGTTGCCATGGATCACTAAATCTTATTATGTCATCTTTTGTGTGCCTAAATATTCAGTATGGATTTTTTTTTTAAAAAAACAAAAGATCATGGATGAAGAATTAAGGTACAAGAATTTTAGTGGCCACTGTTTACATCAGGGTTTTGCACGTTAACAGTTTTAAACAGGTGAGACTTGTTTTGGTCCAGTGATTGATTTTTGCCTCGCATTGTACCATGCCTCGACATGCTTGCCCTGATTTCGGCCACACTTGTTTCAGTTGTTCAGATCATGAGCATAATCACAAGTTGTGCATCCTTGCAACTTGTGGGTCATCAGGTCTTGGAAATATCATGTTATTTCTGGCACTAAAGTTTCTCAGATTATATGATTGATATGGTGGCTTCTGTTGCAGCTGAAGCAGAAACTCACTGATGTTTTCAATCCAAAAAAACTGGAGCAACGAAGTGGAGCTGCATGTTCACATGACAAATTTACATCTTTTGAAGTTACAGACAAGCTTATGGTTGATCTATGATTGCTGGGATTGCCCTTTCTGTTATACTTGTAATTTTAGGAAGTGCATATGCAAATGGATTCTCCTTACTACCCTGTTTCTTCCAGGTTGTCAAATGTATCGTTCTTTCTTCAATTCAGTTACTGTGGTGCTAAGAGTAGGTAATTGACCGTATCTTAGCTAAATTCTCATATCAGCTTTATTAGTGAACATATATCATACGAAGAAGGAGGACTTAAGAAGGATGAAGAAGAAACAGTGGCAAATCATCACTGATAGAGCAATGTTGAGCGTGTTGCACACTTGATGGATAGACGAGGTCTATGCTCAGCCATAATCCTCAACTTGCGATGGAACTCTTTCACTTGTATAAGTGTTTTTTGAATAACATGGTCATATACAATTGCGTGTAAGTTGAACCATGATAAAATATCGTTGTTTGGTTGTTTTTAAGTGCATCCCTAAAATAAAGCTGTGGCATTAGCACGGGCACTATACTAGTATTTATAATCTATAGTAAGCACATAGATTAATTGAAGGGTATATTTTCATGAGAACATCTATAAATATAGGTGTTAATATTTTCTATAAATCTATTTTTTATCCAATAATCAATTATAAGAAAGTTAAAATTCTAAGCGACTCTATTTTTGGGGCCGGAGAGAGTACATGTTTCTTGTTTTTGTGATGTACAGAAATTTTAAAAATACTTTGAATGCAGAGACATAACTTGCATTAGCTATTATTTCAAATTCCCATAAAAATGCTATTATTTCAAATTACAGTTCGTTTGTTTAATTTTTTTTACCTCCAGTTTGATCACAAGTCCTATTCAAAAATTTATACAAAATATCATTTCTTTTGTTGTGGCTTGCTTTATTAACAAAAGTTCTTCAAGCATGACTTAAATTTGGCTATGTTTACACTTTTTTTTAATGAGATGAGCAATTAAACTTTGGATTAAAAAATCAAAAGAACTACAATTTGAAACAAAGGGAGTTAGTCTAAGCCTAGAGCATCAATGCGGTAATCTAATAGTCTAAGCACTTCGCAAAACACAACAATCACCTAATATTTCTTTGTGCACTTTTGGTGGCTAAGCACTTTGTGTGAGCCTCAACATAATAACAACTTCAGCGAACTCTGACACGCTTAAATGGACGACTATGGGGGTATATTGTAGGTCCAACATCCAGATATAGTTTGTAGCTGGAAATTCCGGTGTTAAGCATCGGACACAAGTAGAGAAATGGCTTCTTGTCCCGGTTGGGAAATCCCATTTTGTCCCGGTTTCCCAACCAGGATTGCTCAAGCGGGACTAAAGGTCGACCCTTTAGCCCCGGTTGGATAACCGGGGTTAAAAGTGGTCCTTTAGTCCCGGTCTGTATTCCCAACGGGACTAAAGAAGGCTTCAGACCAGCAGCTCTACACACCCAGTTTTCTTTTCTTTTCTTTTCTTTTATTTTTCTTTTCTTTTCTTTTCTTTTCTTTTCTTTTCTTTTCTTTTATAGTTCCTTTATTACATCAGTTACTGTGAGATATCCCAAAATAATCACATATTACAAACTAATAAGCAATAACATAGTATATTACATTATAATTATGAATCCATACAACAAAGTATAGGTTCATGCAAACCAAACTAAGAGTTTGCGACAAGTGTTACAATAAACTAATTGATGCTCAACCGCAAAGTTAATTACACACTTGTCCAATTAATCCCCAAAGCGAGGTATAGGGATTTGACTCTCTCGCACTTTGAAATCGGTGTAGTGTAGATCACCGATCTTTAATCCAAGAACACCATCTATGTACTCCAGAGTATTGAACAGTGCACTCTCCGTTGCCTCACTACTATGACGACAGGGGTGACTAACAACGGTTAATGGTACTCTAGCTGGAGTTGGTTCTCCCCTCTTAGTCACAATCACTTTTGCCTAATATCCTTTTGTAGTTAGTATTGGGTCTTCAGGATCATATTTCCACTCATAACCCAATGAATGAATTGCTTGGTTTAGAATGGCTTCAAAACTGCATGCCGCATAAGTCATGTCATACTCCTGTACCTGTCAATGTTGTCAACAAATAGAGTTATGAGAACCGATATATATATCTTTACAAATTATAACAACAAATGTAAATATAAGCTTCGAGTTTGACTTAGAATTACCTCAGGACGGGTCCGTGCCATGTGTGCACACAAATCTGGAACTTTGTCATACATGTTGAGGTCTATAGCTTGCATCTTCACAGAAGATAGAGTAGGCAAGGTAATCCCAAGCCTTTCGAGTCTCTTCACACATACTTGAACTGCATATTTGACTACAATACCTCGATCGGGATTCTTTATTCCGACCTCTGAGATTTGTACAAGTCTGCGACCACGACCTTGACCAAGAGCAATTTGAAAGCGAATTCGACATTGGAGTCTTTGACCATCATCAACGGTGTTGGTCCGAGCATCCACTTCGTAACTCCAAAATATGATAGTGTCTCTTTGAGCCAAATGAGTGGGTCAATTACCCGTGGCATATTACAAAATCATATATAAATACATTCCACGCGTGGTTTGAGCCAAATGAGTGGGTCAATTTCCTTACAATGTTTGGATGATTCCAAGGTACAGAACTCATTCCACGCATGGTTTCTATACTTGGGAAATCCCGGCATACGAGATAGCTATTGAAACCTATTATTTGTGGTTCAGGGAGCGCACGTCCAGCCATCTATCTAATTAAACAAACATGTTCATCAAAAGAAATTATGTTACAAACAAGTACCAACAGAAACATGGTTTCTATTTAAATGAGTTAACAACTAAACAATTGTGTCATGTTAAGTGGATGACACAAGAAAGATCAACAATTATCTAATTAATTCAATGAGAATGATCCAAAAATGTTATTTTTATATAGAATTGGTTAAACTTATATACTAAAACATGATATTATGCTAGAAAATGTGATGTCGGTTCATTTGATATAGAATTGTTAGGGAGAATCACACACTACCAAACATATTTTTCATTAAAATGTGATCTTGGTTAATTTTAGTCCACGAAATCACTTCATCGAGCACAACTAGAGAATACATGGGAGAAACCATACCCTACTCTTGGCCGGAGAATGTGGTGGTGGCGTCGGCGTCGGAGTCGAGGATGTGGCGGTGGTGTGGTCCCGTGGGCCCGGTGGCGGCGTTGACCCGGTGGCGGTCGATGTCGGGGCGAAGCGGGGGTCGGGGTCGGGGCGTCGGCGTCGGGGTCGGGGTCGGGTCGGGGTCGGGGCCTCGGGGTCGAGGCCGAGGCCGGAGGGGCGTCGGGTGGTTGGAGGCGGCGGCGCGTCGGGGTCGGAGGCGGAGGCGCATCGGGGTCGGAGGCGGAGGCGCGTCGAGGTGCGTCGGAGGCGGAGGCGCGTCGAGGTGCGTCGGGGTGGTTGGAGGAGGAGGCGTGCGGTCGTCGACGGCGTAGGGATGGGACGCGGTGTCGAGTGCGGCGACGGTGTGGTCTCGTCGGGGGCGGAGGCGCGTCGGGGTCGGCGGCGGAGGCGCGCGTCCGTCCGGGGAGGAGGATGGGTGGCGGGCGTCGGGGTCGGAGGCGGAGTGTCGGCGGCGGCGGGGAGGGCGGGATGGGGTGGCGGCGTGGTACGAAGTGAGTCGAGTGGCGGGGTGGAGGGGCGGCGGCGGCGGCTAGGTTTTATAAAAGGATAGGTTTAGTCCCGGGTTGGGCCTCTAACCGGGATAAAAGGCCTTTTAATCCCGGTTTGGGCTGTCAACCGGGATAAAAGGTATACCTTTAATCCGACCCGGGATTAAAAGGAAAATTTTGGCGCGCTCCAAATTTTCCTGCGAGCCACCATTTGGTTTGTCGCGCTTCTTTTCATATTATTTTTAACAAATAATTCTTATAGGGCCTGCTTGGTTGCTAGCCAATCTTTGTCAAACCAAAATATGAGCAACCAATAATTCTTATACTCACTAAAAATACTAAAAAGATTGTCATTAAAAACCTAATATTTCCAAGTTTTCCAAGTTTGTTAACTCAATATTCATCACATCAATTACCGTACCACTCATTGTCTCGTCGAACTTCCAAATCCCACGAGTGTATGTCTTCGATGCAGATTTCTCTCTCAAAACTAAGGTAGATCAACAAATTAACTAATGCACTTTCAGTTGCTTCACAACTTCGAGTACAGGGTGTACTAACAACTATTAATGCTGGTGAAGTCAGGGGGCTTGTCCCCTCATTGTCACATGCAGCTTTGCCTGGAATCCTTCGGTAGTGAGTGTTGGCCATTCATCAATAAATTTCCAATCGTAGCCCAATGTATCCATTGCCTGGTTAACAATTGCTTCAAAACTACACCCTGCGTAGGTTAAGTCACTGTCCTCATCCTGTCAGAGTTATAAAAAAGGTAGTTAAAACTAAATTTTATAACACTAAACAAATATCTTGATATTATGCGATTGACAACAACTTTACCACATCATCTTGGTTGTTTTGAGCATTCCTTGCACAATACCTACGGACAAAATGCCCTCTGTCCTCATTGCCCGAATCTAACTCATATGAATATTCCTCATCTTCAGCTTTCATTATTATAGAGGACAGTGTAGGTATCGTGTACCCAATATTAGCAAGCTTGTTTAAGCATGACTTTATACAATCTCTTTCTGCAAAAGCCTTATCATGCCCCCTGCGCCCCTCTCTAAGATTTGTACAACATTTGTACCCACAGGTGGTAGAATGGAGAATCCAATCCGACATTGCCATCTTAATGGCTGATCAACGGGATGAAAGGTCACAACATCCAATGCTTCAACATCGAAATGATTGATTAGTACCTCCCTAAGCCAAACAATAGGGTCAATTACCTACGATACATTTAAGAAACACACATATGAATATATATCAGATTTTTTTTTTAAATGATATCTAACACACACTATTTTCTTGAAACAAATAGGGTTGGTTACTATAGTGGGAAAATGATTGTTCAACACATTTGGGTTGAAAAGTTCGGACTACACATTACGTGGCCGAAGTCCCCTATAACTTCCGGCGGAGGGAGAGAAGAACGTCCAGCCATCCCTTATAAAGGTAAGACAATATCATTGTCGATTACAAAAATTACATAGCCCAAAGATCAAAGCGTACAAACACATTAAAAGAAAATTACATATAAGGTAACAGAGACCTTAATCAAATTGTACAAACACATTTATAAGTAACCACCTCAAAAACACTCTTCTAGCACCAAGAAACGTCAAACAGGTGCCAAAGAATGTTAGAGGTGGAGGATACAAACTATGTCTATTCCAAGATGATGCGCAGACGAGCGAGCAACGAGAACGTTCATGGCTTACTGCACGACTAAGTCCGCAGCTGCCCATGCAACAACTTTCCCGAATAGGATGGATCATTCCACCTATTGGGAAGTTCCTGTAACAATCTCATTGCATTAACCGCTTGCTCAACTACTGCAAGGTCTGGAGTAGCATAGAACTTCAAAAACACTCTTCTAGTACCAGTTGTGAGCATCATCACTAACTAAGCACACCACAATCTGTATGCGAAGGGCTTTATCCCACAAATAGCCTATTTTTATGGATACAAATGCAAGGAAACAACAGATCCATATTGCAGCGGAAGGTAGCTCATCACAAACCATCATACCTTTGCAAAAACCTAAAAAATACTTCTAAATATTTTGGAGAATCACTCATATAAAATAGCAAGAACTTGATGTATGACAAATCCACATTTGTTATAAATATACCATGCAATGTATTAGAAATAAATATATATATGTATATCATCAATATATTTAGAGAAAGATTCCTATATAAATTTGATGCTTATATATAAATCCATCATTGTTAGTCCAAAGCTACAAAACCACATATCCCTATGATTCTAAAGTTATGATTGAAAGATTTGAAGATGATTACCTTTTTGAAGAAGAGATGGTCGACGGCCCGAGCAAAACACAGCAATGAACACGAGCTGTCAATGTGGAGAGGTCCTGGCTATTTATAGCCAAAATTGTTATCCCGGTTTGTTATAAAAACCGGGATTATAGACCAAGGATCTAGTCCCAGTTGGAGTTACCAACCGAGATAAACTTCATCAACCGGGACTAAAAGTCCCCAGCTGACCGCCCGCCTGAGCCTGGCGGTGCAGCAGGCCGGTCAGGAGCCGTTGCAGGGGGATTTAATCCCGGTTGGTGACCCCAACCGGGACTAATTACCCCTTTTGTCCCGGGCCAAAAAATGGTCGGGACTAATGTTGAGGTTCGAAAGTCCGTTCTCTACTAGTGGGAGAAATCTGGTACCTTGCCACGTCACCTTGCCATTGAGCCTTTACTCCGGAGCTTCTTCTCTAGTGATCACCAGAGAAATCAATTGCCTTGCGTAACAATTTTTTCTCTAGTGACCCCCTTTAACCATCATCAAAGTTTTCTGACCTTCTTCAAAAACTTCTGCAGTTGCCCGTCTGTTGTACCAAGCCTAAGGTCCACTGCTTGACAACACACACATCGAGAATTCGGGCGAGTGTTGATGATCAAACCGGACTTAATATATCATAGAATATCCTCTAGTGCATCCTATGATCCTACCATGTACCACACCAAAGTTTTCCAGTGCTATTGCACTACATTGTTTGTCATGATCCAACAACCATTCCAAATAAAACTTATTCAAATTCACCCTAATACTCTAAGACTCACCAATCTCTCCCTAGGCCTCGACTCAAACCCTTAAATTACCTTGTATCAAGTTGTTTGATGACCTTGCACAATTGAAAGGTCCTAGATGAGTATAGGGGGTGAATAGCCTATAAAAAAATCTTAAAAAACACTAGGCAACTTTGATTAGTATGACAAACGGTGTAAAACAAGTTTTGCCTAGCCTAGTGGGTGATGCAAGTCTCCTATCAACAATTCTAGTTGCTATGATCTTTATGTCACACACAAGGCTGTATCACTACTAACTACACTAGTGAGCTAGCAAGAACAACTAATTACAACTAACAAAGATCTAGCTACTCAACTAGTTCTACACAAGCTACACAAGGTATTCTAGTGAAACAAATGCAAGAGAGGATGGAGACTCATACCGACAACAAAGAGAAGATACTGCCAATCACCAATATGATAACTAATCAATTACAATGAGCAACAACACAAATATGAAGACCAATCACCGGAAACAAGATGACACAAATATTTTTCCCTCGAGGTTCACTTGTGCACCGATAAGCTACGTCCCCATTGTTTCAACCAACACCTAGGTGGTTCTTTGGTATGAGGCCCTCAAGCCAACACCCTGCAAGGCACCGCAAGACACCACACTCAAGTGAGCTAACTCAATGACATGAGCATTCCACAGGAGTTGCTTTAGGTACTCCACGGAGAAAACCACAAGAACCTCTTACAACTTCCTCCAAGCTAGCTAAGTGGTGGCGCCCACCAAGAGTAACAAAAAATCCACCGGTAAAACAATCCACAAGTGCCACTAGATACTATCACTCATTCAAGTGCACTTGGATGACTCAATCTCACTTTGAATCAAGCAATCAAACAAGAGAGATGAGTGGGAGGAGAATGACTCATCTCAAAGAGTGCTTTCACAAATGAAATTGTGCAAGAGAATGAGCCATGCCCGGCCATTGAGCTTAAGTAGAGGAGGGGCACCCTCTCACATCGTTTGTAGTCCTTATCCACCATTGACCGTAAAACCATGAGGCATCGGACGGAAAACTCTCGCGTTCGTCGGACGCAGCGCACCACATATTTGTCATCCTGCCATTTCTGCACTGTCAGAGATCGTCGGACGCAAGTGCATAGACCTTCGGATGGAAAACTGCTCCGTTCAGCGCCTGAGTCTGACGGTGTCCAAAGAGGCACCCGAGAGCTCCTGACCATCCTACGAGCATCCAACACTGGTCGTCAAAAGGGGAAACTTCTGTCTAACGCCACATGTTACCTCGTCGTTGGCCTACCATCGCGTGCCAAGCCACCGCATTCAAATCCGAAGTGTCATACTGAAGCTCTTCCGTCCGACGCCATCCAGTTTCAACACCGAGAGCGTCTAGGTCGTCGGACGAATGTTGCTTCCGTCCGACGCCACATGTCAGACTGCCACTGATCATCGGACAGAGGAGTTCACGTCCGACGCCTAGACTACTTAGCATTTTACAAATATTTGCAAGGATTTATGGTTAGCACACTAGGGCCTACATGCATATGCAATCATGATTTCACCTAGTGGTACCTGTGCATCGAATTGCCGATAGGACTTCCCCTCTTAATAGTTCAGCTATCGATCCTAAATTACTCACACCTTCTATGGTGTCTTGAGTGCAAAAATGGCCCTATTGCTTTATACCTTTGCCTTGAGCCTATTTAGTTTTTCTCTTTCTTCTTTCACCAAGACTTGAGCCCTTGATCATATTTTGGATCAATACCATCCATCCACCATGATCGTCTTGCTCCTCACTTGACCAGGACCACCTTATCTAAATCATCCACTTAGCACAAGGTTAGTTCTAGAGTTTTATCAACTAGCCAAAACCAAACTAGATACTTTCAACAACACTCCTTTGCCAAAGAGAAGTCTTATCGCCTTCCCAAAGGATCGATATCAATTCCCATTAGGACAAGGACTCATATCCAACTCTACTGGTTCCCTCTAGCTGGCCTAAGTCAACTAGGGTCAACCCTAGTCAACACTTTAGCTAACATGATAATGGTTCTCCAAAATATTTCTCAAAATGTGTTCTCTAACTCTCCGATGACTTACATCAACTCCTCGGTTGAAGGTGAAGCAGTCACTAGGTCAAACCATTCTATCCAAATCAAATTACCTAGAATATGTGACCTCTCGAACTGCCTAATGATCTGATGGACTGTATGCCTGATCGATTAATGAGTAGATTTAGTTTGGATAAGTTGTCCCTCTCTCCTTTCCCTTAGATCCACATGTTAGCATGAAAAGGAGACCAAAGCCAGCTTGACCAGCTCCCCTCTACTCACTTTGTCACACACTCCACTCACTCTCCACCCTCGTCTCTCTCTCCTTGAGTGAAGAATAAGGATGAACAAGAGAGAGAGAAAGGAAAAAAGGAGAAGAGAAGGAAGAGAAAGAAAAGAAGATCAAGGAACGTTCAAGCATCTTCATCTCAAGGAGAAGGTGGAGATCCTCATATCCATCTCCATTCTGGGGTGAGCTCAAGAAATCCTCTTTTCATTTTCTTGAAGTCATCTCTCAAACCCTAACCCTTGATCTTCATCTCCATCATGGATTTCTTCTTGTTTACCATTGTTGACGGTCATTAACTCATAAAATCAACTGTCAACTTAGCATGCAAATGGACCTATTTATAAATACTTGATAGGTATAGGGTTACCACTGATAGAATTCCATGAGTTTTGGTGAATATCTATTTCTGCAGGGTGACAGCTGAAAACTACCCAAGATGGTCCACATGTCGGGTTTACATAAAGAGAAAGACCGAACGGGTGAAAAAGTATAATCTAGAAGACTCCAGAAGGCGACACCTGAAAGCGAAGGCCCACCTGGCATTGGCCAGGGGCGGCCGACCCTGGGGTTGGGGCGGCCGACTCCCCACCTCAACCAATCAGGTTGAGTCTCGCGGATCCTGCCTCCACCGACTTTGAAGATGAATAATAATCGTCCATTTAGGTCGGTTTGATCCGAGGGTTGTGGTGCATTCTAGAGGGCTATATATTCAGAGCCCCTGGCCCCAGGAGAAACCCTAATTCATTCTCTGATTCAGAAGAGAGAGAACCTCGAGTTCAGAAGCCCTAATGCATATTTTCTAGAGAGAATTAGCTAGAGAAGGGTCCCTCGAATGGATCTATCTCTAGGGTATTAGTATCAAGAGAGATTGAGAGAGTATAGAGTGGAGGTAGATTTGGAGGAAGCCCGGCCTGTCGGTGTCTCCTCTCCAGTGTACCTGCGGGATCAAGTCTCCTAACCCGAGGCTTGGTTTCAGGATCATTCGGCAATTCAACTTCTAATACTAGTAAGTTTGTTGTTATTATTGTTCTTTGGTTTACAAGTTTACTTTATTCGCTTCGCGTTGGGAATAGAGTAATCGTTCTTTAGCATAAGCATGGTGCTTAGGCTAGGTTCACTTGTAGATGCTCCCTATTCGGCCGGAACCGTGGTAGTAGTGAGGGAAGTGACAATCCCTTTATTACCTTTGTAATCCACTTCCCGTTGGTAGGTAAGGTAGGTCCTTTGTGCCTGGTTTAGCATCCTCTGCGGTATCTTTTCCTCACGTACCCCCTTAGAACAATAGTCTCAAAGCTTGCCATAGGTTAGAAGAAGACTGACGAAGGAGTTCTCTCTATATCGCTTAATTCTCACTTGACTAGCAGCCCAGGGGTAGAAGTAAAGATCGGGTTAGTCTATTGCACGTTTTCTCCTAGCGGATAAAAACAAATACGATACTCAGGACTTATCTCCCGGGTGAAGTGCTCACCGATATCCGTGCGCTTGCGGATTATTTCTCTTTGATTCTTTCATGCGCGTATCTAGTGTCAACAAGCATTTCTGGCGCCGTTGCCGGGGAGAAAGACGGTCTACTTAGATAACCTAAATCTTGCTCTATCTTGTACCTATACTTTTATCTTTTTCTTTCACTTTACTTTTTCGTACATTTATCGTTTTTCTATCCTTATGGATAATTTAAATTCCATTCCTATCTTTCAATTTTCTGCACCCACGGAAACCAGCCTAGTGCCACATGAGTCATCACAACCTATTCAAACACCTAGCTATAGGCTGAGTCCGCGGTTGATTGCGTTGGTCCAAAGCCTATCCTTTTTAGGAGAAGGAGACGAAAACCCTTACCTTCACATTAGAGACTTTGAGCAAACATGTGACTGTCTTCGAATAGAGGGCATGTCCGACAAAACCCTCCGTTGGAAGCTATTTCCTTTCTCATTAAAGGGAAAAGCTAGAATATGGTATGATAGAGCTGTAGGTAAGCAACAAGGGGATTGGGGATCCTTACGCTCCAACTTTTGTCTAGATTTCTATCCCATCTCCCAAATCATCGACCTTAGAGTCAAGGTTCTGACTATTAAGCAAGAACCTGAAGAATCTTTGGCCTCATCCTGGAATCGTTTTACTACACTTTTAGCATCAGGCCCGGACCTTAGTCTACCGAGATCCCATTCTTTTACAACATTTTTATAAAGGTCGAGTAGAGACAAGTAGAAAATTGCTCGACACAACTTTGGGAGGATCATTCTTGCATATCTCTGCGAGAAAGCAAGATCAATCCTAGACCAAATCCTATCCAAGTGAATTAGACAACCTCCTAGAAGTAGAACCTCAAAAAGCCAAGCCAAACCTTTGCCGAGATACACCATCAACTTCAGCTAACCCATGTCTTGAGCAAGACAAGGAAGACATTCCACTTCCTATTTTATGCTAGATATTGAACCTATCTGTTTTCCGATTTTGGAAACATCTTCAACTATCACACAGTGAAGAAGCCACAAGGCAAATATCACCCAATAAAGCCATGCAATATTGATGAGGATATTCCAATAGGAAAGACCTCAGGAGAGCTAGTGTCTGTTATGAGCAATGAATGGTTAGAAGAGTCAGAGATTTCCTCTGAAATAATTCGTTTGAATTCATCTTCTCTTCCCATTCGTTGCATAATTAACAATGATTACATAGACGCTCTCTATGATCCAGTTGTGGGTATAAATATCATGTCTACCACACTAGCAAAATATTTGCAAAAGGACATGACATTAACCCCAACAGTAAAATTCATAAGAAATCTTTCGAGACAAATTCTTCCCTGTTTAGGAATCCTGCATGTCCAACCACTACGGGTAGAAGGAACCCCTGTCCACTTAAGCTTTTATGTCTTTGACATAGGAGATTTCCACCTATTGATAGGACAACCGTTTAGAAGACTTCTTTATGAAGGACAAACTGGGAAACTAAATATTTATTTAGGCAAGAAACTCTAGTTTGCAATGTCCATTTCGCACTCTTTAAATGCTAGGACCGAGCCCTATCCGCATTATGATCCATTGGAGGAATTTAGAGCAGCTTCTCTAGAATTCCTAGTTAAACCAGAATTAGAAGACGAAGCTAGATTCTTCATAGAAGAAGAAGCTGACCCTTCTGAGAATGAACCCTTAGATGAGTTTACCTAACCACCTAGACCTCCTATTGAGTTCAAACCCTTACCAAATTCGGTCTTAGATATGCCTTTCTAGGAAATGATCCGAGTCTCCTGTCATCATAAGTGATGCTCTCACTCGGGAGCGTACTTTTCGCTTAATGGCATGTCCTAGAAAAACATCAAAAAGCTTTTGGCTACTCACTCCAGGACCTCAAAGGAATTAGTCCTGCCCTTTGTACCCATCGCATTCCCACAGATCCCGATGTTCCACCATCTAGAGAACCCCAACGTAGACTCAATAATGCGATGAGGGAAGTTGTTAAGAAAGAAGTTTTAAAACTATTGCACGCTGGATTATTTACCCTGTGCCACACAGTGAGTGGGTCAGCCCTGTCCAAGTTGTGCCTAAAAAGGGAGGCATGACTGTTGTCCAAAATGAGAAAATGAGTTAATCCCTCAACGAACTGTCACAGGATGGCGAATGTGCATAGATTATAGAAAGCTGAATAAAGCAACAAGAAAGGATCACTTTCCTTTGCCTTTCATTGATGAGATGCTAGAGCAATTAGCCAACCATTCTTACTTTTGTTTCCTCGATGGATATTCTGGATATCATCAAATCCCTATCCACCCTAATGATCAAAACAAAATGACCTTTACATGCCCTTATGGAACCTTTGCTTACCGTAGGATGTCTTTTGGGTTATGTAATGCGCCGGCTTCTTTTCAAAGATGTATGATATCTATATTTTTTGATATGATTGAAAAGATTATGGAAGTTTTCATGGATGATTTTTCTCGTTTATGGAAAAACTTTTGATGAGTGTCTTGAAAACATAGATCGAGTTTTGCAAAGATGTGAGGAAAAACACTTAGTCCTCAATTGGGAAAAGTGTCATTTCATGGTTAGAGAAGGAATAGTGCTAGGACACTTAGTGTCTAAAAGAGGCATCGAGGTAGATAGAGCCAAAATAGAAGTAATTGAGCAACTACCTCCTCCTATCAATGTGAAAGGAATTAGAAGTTTCCTTGGCCATGCTGGTTTTTATCGTAGATTCATAAAAGATTTCTCATTCATCGCTAGACCCCTTACCCGCTTATTGGCCAAGGACGTTCCTTTTGATTTCGATGATGCCTACTTACAATCATTTGAGATCCTTAAGAAAGCGCTTATCTCTGCTCCAATCATTCAACCCCCTGATTGGACTCTACCTTTTGAAATTATGTGCGATGCAAGTGACTACGCTGTAGGAGCAGTGTTAGGACAGACTAAGGATAAGAAGCATCATGCAATAGCCTACGCTAGCAAAACTTTGACTGGACCTCAGCTTAATTATGCCACCACTGAAAAAGAGCTTCTAGCTGTTGTCTTTGCTATTGATAAGTTTAGATCTTACTTAGTGGGTGCCAAGGTGATTGTTTACACTGATCATGCTGCTTTAAAATATTTGCTCACCAAGAAAGATGCTAAACCTCATTTGATAAGATGGATTTTATTACTCCAAGAATTTGACTTAGAAATAAAAGATAAAAAGGGGGTAGCAAATTCTGTTGCCGATCACTTGTCTAGAATGCAGTTTGAGAAACCACAGGAACTACCCATCGACGACTCACTCCGGGACGACATGCTCTACGGAATCAACAGATCTGACCCCTGGTATGCAGATATTGTTAATTTTATGGTTACAGGTTATGTACCACCAGGAGGCAACAAAAGGAAACTTATCCAGGAGAGTCGTACTCACATATGGGATGAACCCTACCTCTTCCGAGTGTGTTCTGATGGCCTGCTCAGAAGATGTGTGCCCACTAAAGAAGGAATCAAAATTATTGAAAGATGCCACTCATCACCATATGGAGGCCACTATGGGGTGTTCCGTACACATGCGAAGATTTGGCAATGTGGATTCTTCTGGCCAACAATGTATGAAGACACAAAAGACTTCATTCGAAGATGCAGTCCTTGTCAAAGACATGGCAACATTAATTCAAGGGATGCTATGCCACTCGTCAACAATCTCCAGATTGAGCTCTTTGATGTCTGGGGAGTTGACTTTATGGGACCATTTCCACCGTCGAAGAAATGTGAATACATCCTTGTAGCAGTGGACTATGTGTCTAAATGGGTCGAAGCTATGCCATGCAAAAAGGCAGATAGTTCAAAACTCCAAGAAGATGTTCGAAGAAATAATATTTCCAAGATTCGGTGTCCCGAGGATAGTCATAAGTGACGGAGGATCATATTTCATCGACAAGCGTTTCGAGCAATACTTATTGAAGCATGGAGTACGTCATAACGTCGCTACTCCGTATCACCCTCAGACAAGTGGCCAAGCGAGACATCAAATAAGCAAATCAAGAATATTCTTCGAAGACAGCTTAATGAAATGGGAACCGCATGGAAGGACAAACTTCCCGATGCACTATGGGCATATCGAACAGCATACAAGACACCTATTGGGATGTCACCATATCAACTGTCTATGGAAAGACTCCGCCACTTACCAAGTAGAGCTAGAATTCAAAGCTCACTGGGCCATCAAGAAATGGAATATGGACCTAGAAGCAGCTGGAGAGAAGAGGAGGATGCAAATCTCCGAATTAGAAGAATAGAGAGAAAAAGCCTATCACAATGCCAAGATATACAAAGAGAGAGTGAAAAGATGGCATGACAAGAGAATTAAAATCAAGGAGTTCACACCCGGAGACAAGGTATTACTTTTTAATTCCAGGTCAAACTCTTCGGCAAGGAAAGCTTCGAAGCAAATGGGAAGGACCGTTCGAAGTAGTGAGCTCATCATCGCATGGAGCCGTTACGCTCGCAACAACGAAGGTACGATATTCAAGGTAAATGGTCAACGTCTTAAAATATTTTTAGAGCCCATTGAAGAAATAGGTGAAATAGATGAATTAAATTTCTTTCTCAATTAGGTAGTTGTGCCCGACCATTTTACTTTTCGTTTTTGGGATCCGAGTGTATTTTTTCGAATGACAAAAATATGTAAAATAGGTTGCGAAAAACCTTGACCGGGAGGCCACTGTCGAGGCGGCCGCCTCGACCTAGAGTCGGCCGCCCCGTGACCTCGCCCATTCGCCACCGTCTTTGCATTCGTGATCCTTCTACACTCTTCCTTCGAGAATTTTTGCCAATTAGAGTTTTTGAGATTACGTTGACGCGTTATTCCTTCGGAGATTCCTTTTAGATGCTTTCCCAGCCCCTATATAAAGAAGCCCAGCCTTAGGCCAACCTCATTCTATCTAAGCCTCCTCCTCCTAGCATCAAGCTTGCTACGCAGCAATGGTGAAGCCTGAGCCAGAAAATTTAGATAGGAGATTGATCCGCTTCGGGATTGATCTCAACACCATCCCAAAGGAGGAGCCTGAGTGCAAGGCTATCGTTCTTGCTGAGCCCAAACCTCTAGCCTCTATCCCTCGAAAACCCCAAGCTTACAACCATTGCTACTTTGCTCAACCAGTCGTCGCTGCACCCAAACCTTTGCTCCTAGATGGACCTCCACCAAAGGGTCCCATTGTGAAGCTCCCCGAAGGCACCAAGATCCTCCCTCCTAAGCACAATGAGATGCTTATGGGAGTAAAGACCAACAAGCAAGGGGAGATCGTCTGTGCTAGGTATAGCACTGGAGAGCGCTCTTATTTTGAGGGAGTCCGTGCTCATCCGAGCAAGGTAAAATTCATCCCTCCAAAGGAAGCCCCGAAAGCAGCTCTCGCCGCCTCAGAAGCTCCAAGGAAGCGTCGCAAGACCGTTGCAGACTTAGAGAAGGAGTTAGAAACTCAGCGTGCAATTATTGCATCTCTAGAAAACTGCCAACGTGTCCAGAGCAGTAGTATTGTCACCGTCATAGATAGACTTCGTACGCTAGAAAAGAAGACGGATAAGTTGGAGAAAAAAATAGACGATCTGGAGAAGCGAATCAATTAGACAAGATTTATCTTAGCATCGGAAAGGCCTAGCGAGTTTTAGATTGCTCAGTTTAAAGTTTTAGTTTGCAGTGTGCTTAGTTAAAGTTTAGCTCGATCTTAGTTCCTTTCAATACTTGTAATCCAGGCCTTAATGAAGATGAAATAAAGTTTTCTAGTTATATTTATTATTGGATATGTGTTGCCTCTTTTGTCTCCACCTTGTTGTGAGTGAAGATAACAGAATCTAGTGTGGGGAGGCAACCAACGACGAAACTAATGGATATCGTGAAACAGCAAAAATATTTGAAAAGATATGACATAAAGATCACGCTCGGCGAAGCGGACCCCGAGGGGCCACCTGCCAGAGGCGGCCGACCCAGATCTCGAGGCGCCCGCCCCTGGGGTGGGCCCACTTGGCTCCAGCTTTCGTCCACGGTCAGGTTTGCTTCCCTACGTTCCAAATTTTATACCAATTACATTTTTTCGATTCGTTTGGGGAACACCTTGAATTAAATCATCTGCTATATATATTGAGAAGATAGATTATTTTAATCATGACCCCAAGATAGACTCACACCATGATAATTCCCGAATCCCTCATTGCCGTTGGGAATGTTATTTATAGGGACCCCATTTTACTTAGGTTGTTGTGGACAAGTGAGATAGCATGAACCATGAGAACCCGATTTCTTGATATCTAGTTGCTTGGAGAATTTCTCTTTGAAAATCTTAAAATTTTAGCTACACTTCTCCTCTCGTGGTAATAAATGCCTATAGAGCCTCGTCGACAAAATCAGAAGACCAAAGACATAATCTTTTTATTTGTGTTGAGAATAGTCTTGGCGGTGTTAGAGCCATAGAGAAGGGTCTCTTACTCATATGATCAAGTGCACTTACACCCACATATATATCTGCTGCTCCTACACTGGGAGTACGCAAAAACATGCTTTCCGCCATTCATCCATCTCCTACACTGGGAGAGGATACATACACTTTTTTTAGAACTTCTATATGCTCCAAGGATTGTTATCATCATCTAGTATGTTGAGAGAAGATTATTATTATCATAATCGTATTGTCATCATCGTTATCATCATGTTCAAGAAAGTTATTGTGTCTAAGATTGAGACATGGGCTATGCAAAAACACTAGTAAAAAAAAAGAGAGAGAGAAGAAAGAAAGAGATAGCCCATGAGCTCCAAAGTATTCTGATCCCAAGAGAAGGAAGTTCAAAGAAAGCTCAAAGAGTTATTCAGAAGAAGATCAATTCATCATGCAAGAAAAGATCAGCAAAGCAATGTTCAAGAGATGGTGTGCAAGAGAGGGAAGGAGCATCGTTATCATCAATTTAGCCACCAAATATTCCACACACTTGCACACACTTGATCTAGAGTAAGGTCCCCTTCTCCGTGGTTCCCGTTTTTGACTAATCAATATACGCAGGTAAAAATGCTATTCCTTGACATACCTTAAACTCCATATAAGCCTTTATAGAATAGGAGGCATACCCTTCACTTTATTCGCTTCGCGTTGGGAATAGAGTAATCGTTCTTTAGCATAAGCGTGGTGCTTAGGCTAGGTTCACTTGTAGATGCTCCCTATTCGGCCGGAACCATGGTAGTAGTGAGGGAAGTGACAATCCCTTTATTACCTTTGTAATCCACTTTCCGTTGGTAGGTAAGGTAGGTCCTTTGTGCCCGGTTTAGCATCCTCTCGCGGTGTCTTTTCCTCGTGTACCCCCTTAGAACAATAGTCTCAAAGCTTGCCATAGGTTAGAAGAAGACCGACGAAGGAGTTCTCTCTATATCGCTTAATTCTCACTTGACTAGCGCCCGGGGTAGAAGTAAAGATCGGGTTAGTCTATTGCACGTTTTCTCTAGCGGATAAAAACAAATACGATACTCAGGACTTATCTCCTGGGTGAAGTGCTCACCGATATCCGTGCGCTTGCGGATTATTTCTCTTTGATTCTTTCGTGTGCGTATCTAGTGTCAACAACCATCGATGTGCGGGAGGGTTTCTTGGGTTATTTAGGTGATGTGCTGAGCTTGTGAAAGATAGGGTTTTGGCTTCTAAGTGCTTGGTGATGTTATCGAGTACTGCCCCACCGCCTTTTATCGTTGTCATTGGACTCTTGACTTTGGCACTTCTTGAGGGACAACAACAGATCCTCCATATCGGTGCCTTTGCCTTGCCCAATGGGGGTCTGCGCCATTGCATCTTTGCCCCGCTGGGCGGTAAGGGTCGATGACACCACACCTTTGCCCTACCAAGCAAAAGGTATTGCCACAAATAGGTCCATTGCCTTGCCTCGCAACAAGCCGGGATCACCGCTACCCGTGCCATGGTCCTTCCAGGCAGAGGACTCTCCCGCTCCCTTTTTTAAGGCGAGGTGCATGACAGGCAGCTTGACCTCCTCATCGGAGTCGATGAGGTACAACCTCTCGCCATGCATCGGGATCCAGTTGCTCCTGCCGGTGCCACCGCCCGAGTGGAAAACTGGCCTTTGGCATTCTGCATCTACGCCTTCACGTTCCAGACATGACTTTTCCACACACATGATCGGAAGACAGATGCAACGATGAGGTTTGGAGAGGAGGCGAGGTTTGGAGAGGAAGAGGCGGAGTGGGTGAGGGTTTAGGACAGAGTGAGCGAGGAACATATCTATATCTATACTTCTTATATAAACAAACTCCACTAGTGAATTCTCTTGACATGTAAGCTGTCCACATCATCCACATCAACAATCCACTAAAACTTGCAATTAAAGCCAACTAGCACTTATAATTATGATAGTTATCTCTTCATATAATATTCATTTAGTTGTCCACATCAATATGTCAAACCATTCACCAAAATTAATTTAAAATTATTTAATTTATATAACTATAAATATATAAGTCCAATATCTTTTTAAATTATTTGGAATTACCGCAGCAACGCGCGGCATATTCTCCTAGTTTTACATATAGTAAAACCAGTTGCTCATATCTATCTGACTGGCAAGGGCCAGGCCGCCGTCACATCTACAGCATGGGGAATGGTGCACATGACGGCGGCCGCTATTCCGGTAGCGGGGACTGTCAACGAACAAAGGAGTAGGAGACGGCGAAGAGAGTGCGTGTTGGCGTTGACGCGGGGAGTAGGAGGACCTCGTGCACAGTGCATCGTCTTTGTCGCAGTCGTTGGGGAGCTCACCCGCTAGTCATTGTGGTCGCCGGGGCGGAGCTCGCCCACGCGCCGCCCGGTGGCCGATGGACCTTGCCTACGCACTATGCCGTTGGTCGGGCCACGGGAAACCATGCGTGCTTGTGATGGGCCCAAGAAGGCTGTGCAAGGCAAGACCATGTGCATGGGACAACGGGGCCGTCGAGGCTGTGCGTGCAGCACGACGGGGGCCGATGAGGCTGTGCGCGTAGGACGACAGGACAGGGTGCAACCATGCGCGTTTTGGGGGAGACTTCTTCGTGATGCGTGGTCAGGGGCGGTCTGCTACCATGCGCAGCCGATCCAAATTCAGGAAAGTAGGTGAGAGGAAGGAGATGAACATGGGACCCATATGTCATTAGTGTTCAGGTTTGAGGGTATTTTAGATTTTTTTCATGCAGTGGCACCGTTGGAGGCCAAAGTAGACAGAATTGCGTGAAGGAAAAAACGAACAAGGATGATGTTATACAGACGTGGTTGATTTTTCAAGGGGACTGAAGTGGGGGCGTTTTTTTTTAGGTCATGTTTGGTTTTAAAGGGACTAGAGACTATCTTTTAGTCTTTATAGTCCCTATAATTTGCCAAACATAGAGACTAAAGGACTATTCGGTGGTCCATTAGTAACCATTGGTCCTATATAATCCCTAGTCTTCATAAGAATCCTTAGTCGTCATAGGATTTTTTTAGCAAGAGTCCTCCTAAGAACTAAACATGCCCTTTTATTTTTTGAATTTTCTAAACATGCCCTTAACATGGACAAGGCTAGAACATTGTGGCCGGTCCATCTCAGCCGTCCGCATTTTCGATCTGGAAAGGTCACCGTTGTTACGACCCTGAACCGTCCAACCTCGCCGCCGGCCTCCTCTCTCTTTCTCGCCTTCCTTTGCCCCTGGCCCCTGGGCGCCGAACCCTCCCTCTCCGCTAACCCGCGTCGCCTTGAACCCTAGCCTACTGGCGGAGGATCCGCCGAAAGGCCGGACCACTTAACCTCTACATTTTGCGCGGCGCAGTGGAGCAGAGGTCTAGAGGAGGATGGAGTCGGAGGTGGTGAGGACGGAGATGGTGCTGGCGCCGACGCTGCCGTTCAAGAAGGTGCAGACGGCGGACAAGTATCCTAAAGGCCAATCCCGGGGCCGCCAGTGGAAGCACCTGCGCCACCTGCTCCAGTCCGCTGACGCATCCTCCATGCCCCCGGACCGCCCGAATTGTGAGCACCCTCCGTGTCCCCTCTTTTTGATCTGGATACTCCTCCTGAGTTCTGTTGGATGATTATTGCTCATCTATCACACATTGTGGCCGTGCTTGTCTTTAGAGAACCACCCGTTTATGTTATTCTCCTCCGTTCATGTTTATGTGGGTAATTTTATTTGAAAATTGTGGGTTGTGTTGGTGCTAATAAATAGAGGTAACTTGGTTGCTCCTGTTCGGGTTTAAGCTGTCAGGCTCCGGGAACAACCTCAGTAGATGAGCCAGCCGTACCAAGCATTTGGGGAGGAGGAACCGTTTTTGATGTAAATAAGAGGAGCTGGAGCCGTTTTTAGTCTATGGAGGTGGAGCTACCTTTTGATGCTTCTACTATGGCTGTGGCTCCGGCTCCGGCTCCGGCAGAGTGTTGACGAAATATTGGCGGCAGTCTGCCAAGGGTATACCTACAACAGTAGATTGTCGGTGAGGGTGCTCTTAGACTACGAGCTAGACGTTAACGGAGGCACAAGACGCAAGATTTATCTAGGTTCTGGCCGCGAGGTGCGTAATACCCTACGTCCTGCGCACCGTTGAGTTGTGTTGCTTAGGTTTCAGATGATTTTGAGGGGTCGATTACAACAAATCGTATCTGCATAGATACGATGGATTTCCTAACCGACTAAGGTTCCTTGCGTGCCAAGTAGCTTCCCGCACAAGGCTCCGACCATGTCTGGAGGCCCATGTGGTCTTGAACTTGTGGATCGGGCCACCATCTCCAAGCAGGCCCAAGGTAGGCCCTGAGGGTATAGGGGTTTATACCCCCACACAGAGTTGTGTTGGATGAGGAGCCATGCCAAACAGGGCAATTTATTGGATTAGAGTGTATACATGCCTGTGGGCTATTGGCATTTTCCACCCAAGTGGTTTGGCAAAAAAGTAAGTCTTCAGAATTGGACTCTACATTTTTGGACAGCAGAAGTATCATGTCTCACATTGAAATTTGTCTTTACAGAGTAGCTGTTTGACTGTTTACACAGAAAGCATTAGATCAATGCTATCATTATGACTATTATTCCATACTTTTTGTGAAGAATTTATATTCAGACGAATGTCAATAAAATTATATTGTGGAGATCTTTGATTCGAATTGATATAAAATTTTAAGTTTCTTTTAAACATCTGTAAATTGAACCTTAGATATTTGTAATAAATCGTCAGTTTTCTTTTTTGAAGCGAGACTTTACTATTACTTAACCTGAAATGTCATCGCAAGCAAGCTGAATGATTTAATCAGGGATTAGATCCAGAAAAGGACTAGCAACACCATGGCACCAGAAAAGGACTGGCAACACCAGGGCACATCGAGCCAAAGCTTGGCTAGAGCTTGTGCTACTTTGTTACATTTCCATTTTTGTGTGCTTGCTGAAAAAACACAGCTGACTTTGCATTGTTGATCATTTGGCCTGAGCATTGCCCATACAAATTAAGAACTCCTTTTAGTTGCAAAGCATTTTCTCTATTTGCATGAATGAGGATCGAAGAACTAGTGAGCAAATAAAAAGATGGGAAACACTTGGAGCGCTTGGGCATACTTTAACTCAATTATTCTTCCTTCTCTATCTGCCTTGAGCAAGAGTGATGAAAATCTTGGTATCACAGATATCTGAGGTAGGCTGCTGTACGTGTACCCATATCTGATATGGCAGGATACCGCGAAATGCTGTGATCTGCATATCACGAAGTATTATGAAATTGTGATTTTAAAAATGAAAAGTTTTAATCACCGATATGTGATACTTGCTGATGCTTCCACTCGATACGTTGTTTCCTATTCATGTGATAGTAGCAGGGTGATGGAGAACTAGGGAGAGTCTGGAAGGTGGGCCAGGGTCCGATAAGAGTGCTTACTAAGGGTGATAAGAGATGTAACGAGGGCATGGGCTACCCATTTTGCTAGTGGGTGGCGTTAGATAGTCCGGTGGTGAGCAATTGATGGCTATGGCAAAGCAGGATAGTGAGTCATTTGGAAGAAGAATGAGCGGCAGTGGCAGCTGCCTGCGTGGACCGGATCACCAAAATAGCTATAGAGTATCTTAGGTGTGCTGACTGGGCCAGCAGCCCAGCACATGGAAGCCCACCTCATGCTTTCTCTTTTTTCCCCCCTTTTTCCTCTTCATCTTGTGATGGATATGTACTGAGTATATCTTGTGACGGATATGTATTGAGTCTGTATGTTTAAATATTTTAGTTGTTGAGTAGAGGTGCACAGCTTTCTTAATAGCATCGACCTTCAATATCATAATTTCATATGTTAAATAATTTTAGTTTGTTTATGCATGTTAATGCTATTTAAGTAAAAAATATATATATCTATCCTCGCCATATCCTTGTTTCTGGAAAAATGCTCTGCATATTGGTGATACATATATGATAGATGAAACCCCTCAAGGATAGTGTATCTCCCATTGAATTTCTCTGTCAAGAGTCAAGCCATTATTCACCTTATGCAGTAGGAAGTAGGATACTGACATGATATACTTTATGACCAATTGTATAGAATCAGCATTGAACCCCATTTTCAACATAATAAAATTGCAGGAATCTGCTGTCATTACTGCCATATACCTTGTCTATATCCGATTGTTTCCTTCTCTTTTATTCAGCAAACCATGTGTCTATCACTCTATCTCATATGCAACCAAGATATTGTCTGATATGATCAACAGCATCTATTGATTGGAGAAATTGTCATTATGTATAGACCGGAAAAGCTGCAGAGAGTATTTAGTAACAAAATCCTGCTTTTGTAATTCCTTCTTCACCCAGCCGAAGTCCTCCCTCAATCTTCGAACAATTCTATTAACCTCTCGCCCTGCTTTTTCTTTCAACCCATGGTAATTACCACCGGTTGATGCCCTGCCCCCCCCCCCTCGTGGCATCAACACTTTTATATACAAAAGATAATTTTATATAGTTTCATTATGCCATGTTTTATTTATGCTTGATCAAGATTGTGCCACTGGAAAAATTCAGAAGTTTTTGTCCTTACTGTTTGTGCAATTTTTAGATGGAAAAATCCAGAATATGATTTCCTGAGATTTTTCTTAGTCAAATCACTCAAGCATAATTGGAAAAATAAGAACCTAGCAAGTCTTAAGGGTGTTACATTGCCAACGTGTTATCTTGAATTTGCTGCATTGGTTGTTTGCGCAGGTTAGACATCTTATGCTGACACCATTTAGTTTTATGCAGATATGAATATCCAATCGCCCCCATCCATTTACCCACCAAAGAGATACTGTGACTTAACAGGTTTTGAGGTAAGGTTACTTCAATATTAGTTCTTTAGTTTACTCTTCAATATTAGTTCCTTCTTTTGGGCTTACATATCTGAGAAGGTCATTCAATGGTTATATTGAGCATCTAAGGCCTTGTTTAGATGGTGATATTTCTAGCCCGTAAAGTACTGTAGCATTTCGTTTGTATTTGACAAATATTATCCAATTATGTCCTAACTAGGCTCAAAAGATTCGTCTCGTGATTTAGAACTAATTTGTGTAATTAGTTATTTATTTTACCAATATTTAATACTCCATGCATACGACACAATATTTGATGTGATGGAGAGAGAGTCATATTTCTAGCCTTTTGCAGGCAACTAAACAAGGCCTAAATGTCAAATTGGAAGAAGAAAAGGACGGTCATACTGTGTTTCCTTAGTACTACTATAGTAGATATATATTTTTGGTGGTGCTAACTTTTGACTTGATATGTGATTGTATCATCCGACCAGTTCAGTTCTTGTGTAGAATGTGTGTTGTTAGCTGCTGGTCAGTTAGGTTAGAAGAAAGAACCAATCGGTAGCTTAAAAGAAGCTATACCTAAGAAAAACTGGAACGCCAGTAGTACGCAACTCCCTTTGTTCCAAAAGTGTAGGTCATTTTAGTTTGTCCCAAGTTAAAATTACTCTAACTAAGTTTTTAGAAAAATGGACCATCTACTGCATCAAATTAGTTTTATTAAATAAATTCACCATTAAATATGTCTTGATAGAGCAGTTTGGTACTGTAGATAACTGGACAGTAACATTTTCTATAAACTTGGTCAAAGTTAGAGAGATTTGAATTAGGACAAAACTAAAATTACCTACATTTGGAATAGATGTAGTCAGTGCTGTTGCCTTTTGAACAGCAGGCTATTATGTTACAGAACCTTTGCATGTCTTTTGTCTTTTAGAAATGCATTACTATTTTCTTCTTTTCGAGCTGTGAAGATGAAGATGGTGTCTGGAGAATATGGCTGTCATGATACATTTTTGAGTTTGTATTTCTTTCCTCCTGAAACTTCTGATTAGGGTCATTTCACATAGTATGTTTTTTCTATTGTCCATCTGTGGAAGCCAACAGAATGAAAAACTTCTGATTGGAATTGTTAGGCAGTTGGTAGCGCTAGACTAGAAACCACTGGACGATTTTTGGTTTCCCAAGTCACTTCCTACAAGGCACAAAACAAAGATTTTATATCTATTCTGTGTCTTAAATCAGAAGTGACTATTGATTTCAGATTTTTTTTCTCGAACACGTAGGAGAGTTGCGTATCATTATATTAAAGAAGAAAGGAGTCTAAGAAGACTCAGAACACAAAAGAAGCCCATTAGGGCATGAGTTTACATGAGTGAATAGTCAGGAAGATAGGGAACTTCGACTAGCGACCTAAGCTCCACACCACATTATGGCCAAATATGCCTAAGACCTTTAGCCCCAGCCATACACCACAAATTTGCCTCATCCCTAATTTCTTGCGTGAGAGCATTAACATTAGGTGAGGCCTCTTCAAAACCACAAGCATTCCTATGTTTCTAAATCCACCATGCGACCAACACCACTAATGAATTGAATCCCTTGCGATGTTGCTTTTGGACTTGCTACATTGCATGGCGCCACCACTCAATGAAATTTACTGCATCCAGGCGTGGTGTGTGCTGCTGCAATCCGACCAAGGACAAAGTTGAATGCCAGACTTTGTTAGTCGCTGGATCCTTACTCTCGGTAAGAGCAGAATCCTTACTCTCATTGAGGGAGAGGATAACACTAGGAGATGGGGCAATTTTCTGGTTTATTTCTCACACAATACCATGCCAACCTGAGCGGCTGGGGATACAGACTTGTAGGGCTGCTAGCCAGCCAAGCATATGCCAAGATGCTAGTCTACGATGACAAAGATGCTGTCCTAAAGCAGATGCTAACTGCTGCCCTAAAAGCAGTCAAGGATGTTGTTTACAAAGGACATGGGGACCATGTGCTGCAGTCCCGCAAAGACCAGCCAGCACACAGCCAACACAGACTTATCCTTGTCAGACTTGTCTTGAGAAAACACATGCTGTGAGCAAATGTTGCACATTCTCATCCTCCTGATCACATAGTGGACAATGCTCAGGATGATCAAGGCCACGACGAGCGAGATGGTCAGCTGTCCAACAACGATTCAGTGCAACTAACCAAATGAAGTACCTACAGCGAGGAGGGGCCCAAGTTTTCCAAATATTCTTCCATGGTTCAAAATCAACAGACCCACAAAAAATCGTCGGTATGCTGACTTAGTCGAGAATTCACCGGAAGGAGATGGTGTCCAAAGATGCCAGTCTTCCACTCCAGGAGTAAGGACCACCTCCAATAAGATCTCCCATAATTGCATGTATTCTAATAGAGCTTCTGTTGGCAGACCACCTCTAATATCCCTGATCCATGAATTATGCATCAATGCTGTATGAACTATTCTTTGGTTTAAAATTTTCTTTGGGACATACCTACACAAGGATGGCACAAGATTTCCCATGCATCCGTTTATCACACCAGAAGAGTGTCCTATGTCCATCACCCACAATAGAAATAACCGAAGTAGAGAACATTGCCACTGAATTGAATTGGGATGCACTTGAATGTCAAGACCAGCCCATGGACGATCAGGTTGTGTCTTCTTCAACCATAACCATCTCATTCTCAAAGCCCAGGCAAGTATTTCCAAATCAAGAATTCCCACCCGGCCCCAAGCAACAAGGCAATGACCTCCATTAACCTCTTTGCGGCCTTTCCAAAGGAAGGCTCTTCGAATCTTGTCAATTGCTTTAATTACCCATTTAGGAAAATTCAAAGCGAGGAACATATATATGGGTATGGCCATGAGCGCCGCATGGACAAGGGTAACCCTCACAGCTGGGTGCATCATGGCCGCCTTCCATCCAGAAAGCTTATTTGCAATCTTGTCAATTATCCCATAGAATTCAGATTTGTGGAGCTTTTGGATTGACAACGGGAGCCCGAGGTATTTGTAAGGAAATTCCTAGACCTTGCACTCAATGGATGATTGTACGGTTTCAATATCTTGTTGATGGCACTGAATTGGGCTTAATGTTGTTTGTCACCAACCCTGATGCCATACCAAACACATGTAGTATTTGTTTGATTATTTCCAAATCCTCCATACACGGGCGTAAAAATACTACCAAATCATCAGCATAAAGAGAAACGTGCTGACTTGGTCCACTTGAAAGAAGGGGCTGCAGAAGTCCTTCTTGACTGGCCTTATTTATTAGTGCGTTGGGCACATCCATAACTATGATGAACAACATTGGAGACAAGGGATCGCCCTGCCGCAACCCCCGGTGATGATGAATCACCTCCCTTGGTACACCATTTACCAACACTCGAGTCGTTAATGACCTCAAGAGTTTAGAAAGAATGTTGCATCAAACTGGACCGAACCCCAAAAAACTCAATACATGCAACAAGAATGGCCATGATACAGAATCAAAAGGCCTTCGATATATCCAACTTGAGGAGGACTGGCTCCTTTTGCTTATGTAACAATCTGGCTGTTTGTTGGACCAAAATAAAATTATCATGAATACATCTTCCCTTGACGAAGGTGCTTTGATTGGAAGACACTAAATCTTTCAGCTTAGGCGCCAACAACCATCTGGGCCTGGTGCCTTGTCAGATGGAAGCGATTTAATAGTAGCCCAAACCTCCTCCTCCGAAAAATACAACTCTAGGGCATGGGGCTGGTGGAAGGGACGGCATGGGAGGAGAGGAGTTTCTCTGTATTGATTTCAGATTTGACTTAGATAATATCTGATTTCTTGCAATTAGCTATTGAATTTATTCGAATCATTTCCAAAGTTCTCTTTTGTAGACAAGGATTTTTTCCATTTTTTCTATCATTTTTTTGCTAGTTATTCTCGCATCAGATTGGTATTGGTAGTGACATAATTTATAAATTTCACCTTCCATGATATTAATATTTTTTGTATTTGACATCCTCAGATTACATAATGTAGAAACTTCATCTCAGTTCCCAGATATTAATAATCTGTGCATTGGACATCCTCCTATGTTATAGTTTTGGCTGAAGCTGAACAGTCCTGTTCTATCCACTGGGACCTAGTCTTTTGTAGTTGATCCACCCCTAAGGTAGTGTTTGGTTCTAGGGATGGGATGGTCCCAGATGGGATATCCCACTTTCGGATGGTGTTTTGGTTCGGAGACAGCTAGAGATGGGATGATCCCACTAGGGAAAATACTCTTTGGATGCGGGTTCAACTCGCCCCAGTATTTTGACGAACGGGGTCGTCCCAAGTGGGATGAGCGCCCTTGGCACTAGCATGCTGGGAGCGAGAAGAAGAGAGAGGTTGATGGTGTCGGTGAGCTCCCAGGAGAAGTCGACAAGCTTTGGGACCAGCGAGCTCATGCAAGGTGAGAGGGGCTTCAGGTCCGGTGCACTTACGAGGTCTGTGGGGCGGCAGGAAGAAGAGACAAGGGATGGGCTGATGGGGGACTCCCGGCCATGGAGACAAGTGCGCAGGACTCCCGGCCATGGGGACGTCGGGGGGCGTGGGGCTGCTGGCCATGGGGACGCTGGCGGCTGGGCCGAAGGGTACTGGTGTCTCGTGTTTGTGACGCTGCTGGCCACGGGTCGCTAGCAATCGGGGCCTGTGAGATCTATGGAGAGCCGAGAATGGGTGGATAGGAAGACAGGCTGCGGCCATTGAAGAAGCAGGGAGAAAGATAAGAAGGATGACGGTTTGGGGCCACATGGCAGAGTTCTAATCCCACTTTCGATATACCTTCAGCCAAACGAAAAACTGGGATGACTCCTTCCAACCAAATAGCAAACAAGGACCATCCCATCCTATAAAACAGAGATAGGGTTATCCCATCCTCTCTAATCTCCTAACCAAACACAACCTAACTATACTGTACCGGGCAGCTCAGTTCTAGTATCTGCATAACAGACATGAAAGAAAACAGAATTATAGAAAGAATACTCTGGACAAACTTATTTGTATAAGTGTTTTTTTATCAAACTTATACATCACCTACTTCTGCATTTTACTTCTCTTTGATTGCCAATGGCAATTGAACTAAATCCCTCATTGTAGGCACCATATGTGGATCCGAGGACAAAGTTGCGCTACGCTGATCCAGAGGTGTTCAAACAGATCAGGATGCTTCCTGATGAATACGTCCAAAGGTACCTGGCCTTGAGAAATGCAGCAGTTATCCTGCGATAACAATACCTGCTTAGGGATAACAATGTTGTTGCCTAACCATGCTGCAGTACTCAGATGTATACTCTGATTGTATGGATGAAGTTGTTTCTGAACCTTTGATCCTTTTAAACATTTCTTTCTTCCTCCCTCTTGTATATTGATGGATTTACCTACGTGATTAGATACATTATGCTGTATATTTTATGTGTTGACATTTGTGAATTGATGTTTAAATGTATTCTTGTCTACTTTAAGTGAATTGGTTTTAATCCAAATACCATATCTATGTCCTACCTCCTTTTGGCTTTAATCCAAATATGATATCTATGTACTCTCCCCAAAGTATAAGTTGTTTTGAAAGGTAGGTTCTCGTTGTAGTTCTGTCATTGTATAAAACCACAAGGGATCAAACATTAATTATTGGTACCAGGGATAGCATTAGAAATATTTTTGCTCTAGCGGTCAACTAAAAGGGACTGATGTTTGCAAAGAAAAAGCCTAGTACTTCTGTTATGAGAAAGCGTTTCTTCCTAAAAAAACAAAACTTGACCTACGGGGGTAAGATAGTCTCTGGGATTGCATTAAAAAGATCCTCACGTAGGTCAAGAAAACCCTCGAACCCCTGTCCCACTCAAGAGAGCGCTTTGGTAGATCCTGTTTTCTATTGACTCACTCTTTCTTGACCTATTTTCTGTTGACTCGCTTTGACTTTAATTCATCCATTTTGCTATGTATAATTTGAAACGGTGGTAGTAGTTTAAGTTCTAGCTTGAGCTAGCATAATTTATTCACTTACTTTAGCTTGTATGGGACGGTATGGTGGAGAGTCCATATGGAATCGATGAGGAATTAAGGTAGGGAAAGAAAGGGCAACACCCCAAGTACAAATGTCACCATCAGTGACCAATCTTATGCCTGCTAATGGGCATTTGTAGAAATCTTCGTTTCCAACCAGGGTGACGCCCAGCACCTCTCCAACCACCCCCTCCAATACACTGTTTTTCTTCCTCCCTCTCTCCTTCCCTCCTGTGCAAATCGGCCTAGCGCCCAAAAAGCCCATCATCGAGCGCCATATGCACTGCACCAAGCTCGGGCAGGGGAGAGGGGGGATGGAAGCAGTGGGGATGCCGGCAGGCGGCTTAGGGAGCCCTCGCGGCAGGGGATGGCGGCCGCGCCAAGCATAGAGCAGGGACGTTGAGGTCGCCGACGAGCTTTGCCATGGCAACGGCGGGGAGCAGGGCGGGCGAGGGGAAAGTGGGCCACCTCGGGGGCTAGGGTTTGCCAGAGCTCCGATGAGCTAGGGTCGGCAGGGCGGTGGGAGGTGGGGTGGCGCCGGCACGATGAAGGAGAAGGTAGGACGGGCAGTGATTGGCCATGCGGACGGACGAGGCCCGTGTCACAAGAAGAAAAAGGCTAGGGGAGAGGGTGGTCGGAGGCATCTCCCAACTTGGGGGTCGGAGCCTAGCACCGCCCCTAAATACGCTCCGGACCCACCCTACCGCACAAAATTGAAGCTAGCCAACCTACCTCACCCTATAATACTTGGGAGTACATGTGAATCGGGGTGAATACAAGTGCCGCCAAATAAGGTGTCACTACTTGGTTATGTGCATTGTGGCCGTTCAAGAAGTTAGTGCCGCACAGCTCACTGATAAACGGACGCTGGGCCTTCTGCAACAAACGGCGAATGAATAAAACTTATCAAGAACCACTAATAAAGTTATCCAAAGTATCAAATATACCACACAAAGCTAGATCGCCAGAAATGGTAAAAAGCTGAAGTTATCCAAATATACTGGATCAAACATGTAGTCATTATGATTCAGCATCCTGAATTTGAAAATGGATGATGCAAACAATCACCATTGTATATGAATTTGAAATGTGTAAAGGTGCCAAAGGAATACATGGATGACAGCAGTGTGTATTATCAAATACAAAGGAAATCGTATGTTGGTGAAGCAGTAGATCAGGCTCTGGTCGATGCAATCTCACTAATGGGATCTTGTTATGAGCACAGGCACCAAATAGAGGACGGCACAGGTAGTGCAGCAGAAGGAGAGGATCTAATAAGTGTGAGAAAGTGGTAGATTGATTATAGGAGTACATGATGCATGTAAATATGAAGGGGGGCTTATAGAAACAGAACCATTCTCTAATATTCACGCCAAATACAACTCAATCTACAGGTGTGCTGGACTTGGAGTCCCAGGCAACACAAGTATACGGGTTGGCTGGCTGTGCTATAGCCAGGCCCAACCCCAGGCCTATAGGAATATATGTCTAACAGTAAACACCTGGAGAGCCGCATATTGTGTTTTTCTGTTAATAAGGAAAAAAGTACATGTACATAGGTGGACCTTAGGTCCAAATAGAGATCATAAACTGTTTACATTGAGCATGACTGTAGCCAATATTGAAGTTCAACTATAATATTTAAGGTTTCCTTCAAACCCTTCTTCCATGTTGGAAGGCCAGGATGCATTGGTGGAATGATATCATGCTTTGAGCAGATTGGCCAATCTATCTATAATATTGAAGTTTTCCTTCAAACACTTCTTCTAATGTTGGAAAGCCACGATGCATTGGTCGAAATGATATCATGCTTTGAACAGACTGACCAATATGTGATCAAAACCTACACTTCTTCCAATGTTGGAAGGCCAGGATGCATTGGTCAAAATGATATCATGCTTTGAACAGACTGACCAATATGTGAACAGACTCAGCCAATATGTCAAAAAGAGAGAGTATAGATAGGTCAGAGGTCCCGAAGCACCAACATTTCCTGCTGAGCATGGGAAGAAAAGGTGAACAACTCAGGATCCCTCTTGAGATAGAGTGCAGGTGTTACAAAGTTGTCCAGTAAGATGTTTTTCCAGAGAAGCAAGTTGAGCATGTTCAATCTATCTTTCAAAAGAAGTCAGAACAAGCCCTTGCCATGGCAACAAGATTAAATAACCAAGCAAAGTCTGGATCAGCCATGCAAAGATCCTAATAACATTTTGTAGGATTGTTTAGCGGAGAAAATTTTATTTCACAGATAGGACCCAACTATCCTTGTTATCTTCACAAAGTGAAGGCCTCGAGCATACTCGATTTGTAAGCTGAGCCAAAGCTTCCATGGATATTGTCAATGAACCATTAGATTTGCAACAGAAACTGGAGTGCCAAAAGCCTTTTATCATTTTTTCCAAAAAGGAAGAGCTGTGGAAAAGACCATTTCAAAACAACAAAAATCCATAAACCAAGCGAGAATTTTGCAGTGGCTCCATCCCCGGATGACCAAATTGGCAAGTAGCAAGCATCCTCAAATTATCAAGAATAAACAGAAGATCCCACACCACTAATGACTCATATCTAAAATTCAACTATTCAAGTACAGAACTGTCTTAGTAAGGCTAACCCAACAAAGATAGTGCCAATTATAGAATTTGCGGCGATATTTAAGAGAAGAGCAATATTTTGAACTATCAAATTCTCAGAGGCCTCTGAATGCTAGTTGCACTAAAAAAATTTTGAGGTAAGACTTGCACTCAAATTAGATCAGCACAATACTTAAAACTGATGATAAGTAGTAACAAATTCATGTACCACAATTAAGCAATTTATGACTAGAATAGAGCAAATGAGCAAAATGACTTTTAGGTGATGTCGATGGATTCAACCTCAGAATTAGATCTTCATAGGTCAATATCAGTACAAGCTCGGAAGCACCCAAACCTGCTCTCTTAAGGCATCCAAATCCGGTGCACCTTGGTAGTCAATAGTGACGAGTTCATAAGTGTTATCAACTAAAGAGTACTCACTCCAACCTGCTGCCCGTGGCAGAGCCTCATATATGCAATCCCCTCGAATTCCAGGTGAATCTGGACCAACCCAAGCATCAAAGCCATTGCCAGACATGAAAAGCGTCCGCCTTCCCAGGGTCATAGCCCTCACCCACCTCTGCTCTGCAGGTTCCCATCGGAAAACCTTGTACTCTGGCTTGACTGATACCTTGAAGATGAGTAAGGGCTCACCAGCACACGCGCCGAGCATGAAATCCTTGCTTTCCATCCAGGCATTTCTGACATGGTCACCGACTTCCCCTCCAAGCAGCTTCAATTCAACCTTACTGTCCATGAGCTCCGCGACGGCGAGCTGGCACGTGTTGAGGAGCGCATATAGGACGCCATTGACAGCGAGCATGCCGACCATCATGTAGAGGCCACCGAAGAGGCAGCCCCCGAGCCGGCAATACGCCTCCCGCCACCGGCCGTCCCCCAGGCGGCAGTACTGAACCCACCCGGGCGCGATGAGGAGGACGAGGTCGCCGGCGAGGACCGCGCGGGAAAAGAGGAAGGGAGCGTCGGGGACGCGAACCCGGTCGCCGGAAAGGAGGTGGGTGACGGAGAGCTCGCGGGCGAAGTGGTCAAAGGTGACGACGCGGGCGCCGTCGGATGCAACGACGGCGCTGGGGCAAGGGGGCGAGGGCGCGCGGAAGCGGAGGAGGCGGCGGCGCGGGGGGTGGATGAGGGCCAGCGAGCACGGGGAGGAGGCGTGGTGGTGGGGCACGAGGAGGTGCGGCGGCTGCGACGCGAGGACGGCGCGGGAGGGCGGCAGCGCGGCGCGGTAGGAGCGGCAGGCGGCGCGGAGGGCGAAGAAGTCCTGGAGCGTCGTCAAGTGCCGCGCGATGTCCGGCATGAGCTCCGCCGGTAGGTACGGCGCCGCCGCGACGAGGCGCTTGTCCGCGGCCATCTGATGGGAAGGAAGGGTTGCGAGCTGGGGGAGCAGGCGGCGACGGCGGCGGCGGCGGCTCCGGATCTGAGTGATTAGTTCTTTTCAGAGTAAAGATCTGAGTGATTATTCCATTGCCGGTCACACTTATCAGAGCAAGAGTAATAATAATAGAGTCAGCCGGCTATTTAATCTAATAAATACTACTCCCTCTACAGTGCATTTTAGTTTATCCTAAGTTAACTTAGTTTAAATTTAACCAAATCTATAGCAAAGAATACTATCATCTAGTAAATTATGAAAATCTAATTATACTTATTTGATATTATAAATATCATTACTCTCTTTCTATAAATTTGGTTAATTTAGAACAATTTGACTTAGGATAAAACAAAATGTCTTATATTTTAGGACGGAGGAAGTATATGTTTATACTTTCATATACAACTAGTTAAATTTAAAATTGTTTAACTCTCTAGGAAATGAGAGTTCTAATTTTTGGTGGACAGAGGGAGTGTTATAGATGTAACATCAAATAATAAATGAAAGCTTTCAAATTTTATAAAAACATTAGAACATAAGTAAATGTATATTTATGTTCACATTTTACATGAACCTTCAACAGCTTATTTTCACAAGAGCCGAGCCTGACCACTTTTTCAAGCTTAATTAGTTTTATAGAAATATTACCAACATTTGTATCTCATAATAAATTTATTATGAAAACATATTCAATGAACACATTTTTGTGAAACATTTAATTAAGGATACTAATTATGCATCATAACTATTAATATTTTTCTTATATATTTTATCAATCAAATTTGAAAATATTTGACTTCTCAGCAAGCGGGAATAACACTCTTTGGATAAAGGGAGTCCAAGGGTCTTTTGTTTTTCTTTTTTTAAAGGCAAGCCTCGTGTCTTTCCTTTAGTGCAAGACAGGGTTTGAAGTTGTTGCACAAGTTTCGCAAGGAAAACCAAACGGCAGCAACCATTATTACAATATGGAGGGAAATGTTATGAAGCGAGTTTGAAATGCTATACATGAAGAGTAGCCTATTCCCGGATATAAGATAGGTACAGTGTCTTCGATTGATTAAGTACTTGGGTGCATGACAGTCTTGTAGCTGGGTGACCTTGTCATATATATACTTGCTGTTGATTGAAGATGTTGAGAACCTGCAAAAACAAAAATTCGGGAATGAAACAAAAGCCAAAAAATGTATTGGTAAAAACATTTTCCTACTCATTTACTCCTTATATCACCAGGAACTCACATGGATGTATCAAGAAAGATGCAGAAATAAATGGTCAAACAGGTCATGGTATCTATAAGAGTCCCAAAGAATTTTACCTTGTATTCACCTAACAACTTGCTGTTAGGAAGTTCATGATGTAGGCTTCTGCAAGCATTTTGCCAAGCTTTACTTGTGACTCGGTGGCAAGGTGCAAGTTGTCTTCGTTCAATGCCATACCCATCGGATCGATAGTTACAACATTGGGCAGGTTAACACTAAACTGAGCATTTCTGAGTTGTTCAATGTTCCTTTTATTCCCAGATGCAAGAGCAACCTGCTCAGATCATAATAAAAAATCTTGATATAGCAAAAAGGTACTAGACACTGCAAGTGATATCTTGGAAAATTTAGGATGATTGCTTAATGCCAATAGGGCTAAGGTATCAACAGGTATCAACAGTGATATCAATTCCTGTTTTACTTAAACAATACAGTTGCAAATTCTAGTGCTTAAATATTATAAGTATAGCAAGTAAAAAAGCATTACTTTATTACCAGTTAAGAACTGAGCATTTTTCTTTAAAGCAGGATGAAACAAAATTCGTTGGCACCCTACAGCATATGGGAAAAAAATTATGTGTCAAGTTAAAATGATGAGGAATTATTTATTTCAGAAAATGTTCTAAAGCTACTAAAGATTCAAAATAAACCTATGACACCATGCAAACTGCTTGAATCCTGCATAAGATTGCACTGTTTAGCTGTACCTGTACTTTTTATCAATTACAATGTTTTGATTGGATGAATTTAAATCATTTCTGCTATAACTCTATATAATGTGGTGGGGGATAGGTACACAAGTAACTACTGCCTCCACTCACAAAGAGTAAGACACTGACATAATCCCAAAACACACTAACACAGCATTCATTACTAATCTGTACTATATTTACAAATTTTACATGATTATGAAAGACGATTAGACAACATATCTACACCATTTTCAAAACTTCAATCTCAATGTACACAAACCAATTGATGAACCCAAATTGTCAGAATGCAGGTTTATTTTCAAAAGTTCTGTCTCAATGTACACAAACCAATTGATGAGCTTTTGATAGGTTGACTGCTTGCAACCCAAATTGTAACCCCCACAATTCACTATTCGGCCAATGGGAGCAACCTGGTTTATGTTCATGATATTAATATAGATTGCTAGCTAGTGGCATCTAAACCTACCTTAATTTTTAAAAACTGAAGAGAACATCCAATACCTACTCACCTCGTGCATGTTTCTTCGGGATTTTTGGTTCACAATTTTGGAGCAGTTGGGGTTTCAGACATGTGTGTCAAATAGTAATGAACAAACTTTCGCAGATTGGTGGTGTAATATCAACAAGCGAGTTCCAAAGGAGAAAAGGAAGGTCATTGTTTTATGACCTTGGCTACTTTGAAAACATAGAAACTCTGTTGTTTTTTTGGAGACAGCCCAAATTTGAGTGTTATTCTTCGGTCATTCAGGGACGAATGTCACCTTAATTTTGCATGTGGTTTTGTAGAATTCAGTCTTATTATAATTCAGAATGTTGTACATGTCATCCAAAAACCACATGGTCACAGCAATTCACACTGTGTTATGTTGAACCATGGTCCATGGAGAATGTCTGCTCCATTCTAACTAATATTACAGAGTATAAAAACTTTCGGCACTACGAGAACTAATCAGAAATGGTGGCAGTGACTAATCTTGCCTGAAGCACTCAACAATACCACCCTTCTTTATTATCTTCCAGCCACCAACCGTTAGTTGAAACCATCTAGACGAATGAATGATTATACTAGAAGAAGGATGAAGGATGTTAGGATCAAGAAAAAGACCATCACCTGAATAAAGGGTAACTGCGGCATCCCAAGATCCGCCCTGACATTACCGATGAGCCTCTCGACGTTCTCCAAGTAGGCAGCTGTGTCGGCATCAGACTCAGCGTCGCTCTCCCCCTGGTACCACAGCACGGCCTCGATCTCGCCGTACCCGGCCGCGACGCGCGCCCGGCGCACCATCTGCTCGTAAAGGTGTTCCCCGCGAGCCCACTCCTTGATGGCCGTCCCGCCGACGGCGCAAGGCACGAGCCCGATCCCGGTTTGGGTCCCCGCGCTGGAGCTGTCCTCCTGCAGGCGCGGGAGCACAGCGCGGGCGAAGGCCATCCCGGGCCCGATGCCGCAGGTCTTGGTGGTGTCGATGTCGGCGTGGAGCGGCTCGCGGGCTTCCTCCCACTGCAGCGCCGCGGAGAGGCGGAGGATAGACGGATCCGGCGCGCACTCCGTGGGCACCACGCCGTCCCAGTGCCGGCGGTGCACGCCGCCACGCCCGGCCATGTTACTCTGCCCAGACAGCACGAAGATGCGCATGGCGGCTACGGCGCTGCGGAGGCGGGGAAATGTGTGTGAGCAAGTTCACGCCTCCAAAGGCGTTGCAGCAAGTGATTTTGTTGGGGAGTCGTTGTCTTCCTTCTGCCAAAAGCCATCAAAAGTCGCTTCCATCTCCAACAACCAAGCCACAGAGTTTTTTTTAAAAAAAAGTCGGCAGCACTCACATTGATCACCTCAATCAAATGCTAGATGAAGAGGATGCAGTTCACAGAAATGATTATACCTACTCCATTCCTAACCTTAAAGAAATTTTTTATCTCATCAAGGAAAATGAGAAGTAATGCTTCCCCCAGCCTAGATGGCCTCAATGCTGCTTTCTGAGCCGGCGTGGCCATGGGTTAAAACATAATGTCTACTCAGTGGTAAACAACTTCTATACTCATGCTCATATGCCCTCTGACCTGAATCAAACTTATATTACTCTCATTCCGAAAAATCAACCATCCTGCTTATCCTCAAGATTATTAATCTATCAAGATTATAGACTAATGTCATCTATAAAATTATTTATAAAACCTTGGCTAATAGATTGAAGCACCATCTCCCTAGTTATGTTTCACAAGCTCAGTCGGCCTTCATTGCTAACAATCATATTTCCTCTAATATCATCATCACACAGGAAATTCTTCACTCTTTTAATTTGAAATCTTGGAAATCAAACACGTTTATTCTGAAAATTGACCTTGCTAAGGCTTTTGATAGGATTGAATGTCATTTTGTTGTTGCTACCCTTCAGAGGCTAGGCCACAATGACAATTTTATTAGCCTCATTCATGCTTGCATATCCTCTCCTACCTTTGCAGTCCTTATCAATGATGAACCTTCAGCACATTTCAACTCTCAGAGGGTATTAGACAGGGCGCCCTCTCCCCTCTTACCTTTTTGTTCTTGCCATTAATGAACTTTTTATAAGATTGCAGGAGGAACTTCGACACAATAATCTTAAAGGAATCTCTCTAGTCCTGGCGGTCCACCTATTCACTCTCTCTTATTTGCAGATGATCTAATTGTTTGTGGAGAGGCCTCCTTGAATCAAGCACAGGCAATCAAGACAATCCTATATGATTTTTGTCGTCAATCTGGTCAGACCCCCAATCTCCGCAAATCTTTCATCTACTTAAGCAAAACTGTGCCTAACAACACTAGAAAACAAACTAAAAGTATCTTTCCTGTTCCTAATCTTCTTCCTAACAATATGCATCTAGGCCATCCAATGATTTTCAGTCATAAGGATAAAAACAGAGCCTATAATTTTATTTACAATAAATTCTTTGCCAAGCTTGATACTCTCAAAGCTAACAAGCTCAACCATGCTGGTAGATTACAGTATATTAAATCAGTGCTTTCTTCGATTCCCATTTATTATATGTCTACTATCCTTTTCTCTAAAACTTCAATTGAGAAGATTAATACTATTATTAAGAGGTTTTGGTGGACAGGAGTATAAGAAGAACAAAGCACTAGTCCCATTACTTACCATTCTTGGGATGACATCTGCAAGTCCAAGGAAGAAGGGGGTTTAGGAGTTAGAGATATGAAAACTCTATACAAAAGTCTTCTTATTCACGTTGTTTGGAATGTTGCTATCAACAAAAATGCTTTTCTTTCTACCATCCTAAAGGCTAAATACTTTCCTAATGACTCTTTCCATACTGCTCCTAACAAGGGTCCCAGATCTGTTTATTGGTCCTCTGTTATGCAGGTCAGACATCGTATCATTGCCAACTCCACATGTCAACTTCATGCGGGCAACTCTTCCATTTGGTCATCACCATGGACACCTGTCTGGAACAATATCTATGGCCACCTCATCACGCCAGTAGTCAACCTTCCCCTGCTAGCAAAAGTATCAGATCTGTGGGTGCAGGGAACCCAAACCTAGGATCACCAACTGCTGTCAACTACATTCTCTGACCAGGCTGTCCAGATGATTGAGGAGACCACGGTGGTGCACTCTGACCATGAAGATATTTTGCGGTGGACTCCTACCACTGATAGCCAATGTACCACCAAAGCTTTATGCAATTTTAGCTACTTAAGAGCCTCACATTCTTCCCAATCAAGGATCAAGGAGTATAAGTTCTGATGCCAACCGTATCCTGCAAAAGGTATGAAAAAGTAAAACCATCCCTCCTCTCCTTAAAACCTTTGCTTGGAGGCTGATTAGAAGGGCTCTAGCCACCGGAGAAGGAGCAGTGAGGTACTCCTCGCATATAGATCAGCATTGCTCCTATTGTGGAAATATTGAAAATGACATTCGCCTTTTCTTCCACTGTGAATTACCCAAACAAGTGTGGTCCACAGCCACTCCTCCTTTGCCTACTAATATTATTGTTGCATGAAGATGGAGTTCAACAAGCTCTAACTCTCCTTATCACTAACAATCCATCAGACACTACATTGTGTAAAACTTTATTTACTCTTTGGTACATATGGAACATGGACTTCATTTCAGGTTCATCAAGCGGCATCAGCTCACATGCAATCCCCACCTTGGTGCCATTTCTGAACAGGTCCCCCAAACTCCGGCTGCTACCTCTGTCCACAGCCCAGCCAACAATCCCATTTGCAAGCAGGTCAACTCTCCCACCAAGGTACGAGTTCTTCTGTTGTAGGACAAGCTGGACAGCAACTTCATCAAGGACATGAGCAGACCCAGGACGACCTCCTTACCCTTCAGGTGCAGCAAAGATTGCAGCAACCACCCAGATCGGCTCCTGATCAGGTTGTTGCCATTCCCCAGCAGATGCAACCTGATGCACCCAGCAGCCAGCATGCCCAACCCCGTTTTGCCGGTTGCCAACTCGAGTGCCCAAGGTATGCACGTTTACTCTGCAGGCTCCCTCCAGGAAGCTGTACAAGAGGATCGGCTATCCACTGATCTGATGGACAAGCTTCCGGTGCCCCTCTGTCACGGCATGAAGACGGAACATATCGCCCGACTATCGTTTACGTATTATCAGTCTTTACGTATTTGTAATCAGACTTTGAGACTCTGGAACGTGGGGCCATCGTGCCAGTGTTGAGCCGGCATATAAGCCGTGCCGTTGCGTGTAATAAACAACTTTTATGCTATTGAAATCGAAACCGAGATACAGAGGTGTTCCTCTGCTCGTTTCCATGATCCGCTTGCTTCTCACGTCCCGGCGATCGCCGGCGGCAAGGGGTCGCTACAGTGGTATCAGCTACCTTCTATCCTCGGCCCTCCTCGTACCTACCCACCCATCTACCCACCCGGCTCGAGCTTCCTCTCGCGGCGGCGTTTTCCGGCAAGTTATCGAGCTCCACGGCGGCTTCGGCACTATCCGCGATTCTGCTTGATTTCTCCGGTAATCGCCTACCCAGCTCGAGTTCGCGGCCACCAGCACCACCAAATCAACGAGGAGTTCCACTTCCGCGGTGGAATTTGGCATCTCCACCACCGCGGGCGCGCATCGTGTTGATTTCCGACAAGCTATCTCACCGGCGGCGCGTCCACCTCAACCAGCGCCGTCGACGACGCTTCTTCACCGACTGGGGGGCTACATCGACACGCTAGGGTTCGGAGGCGGAACCGTTGTGAGCTCTTTTCTACTATCTCGCTATTCTATTTTGCCAGCATCGATCTGTAGTCAGGGTTGCGTAGCGAGTCTGCGTGTAAAATTCCGGAAACTACAAGTAGATCTGCTGTGCGGTGGCGTTTTGGCGGGGAACTGTTCGTGACTAGGGTTTCGGAGCTTTGCTTCCGCGGTAAAATTCAAGGTCACGCCACGGTTCCGAGGCGGCGTTGATTTGTGCGGTCGTCCGACATAGGGAAGCTTCGGCCGAGCTGTGACGATTGCGCGGTTGGGTTTCTCGAGTTCGGGCACCACGGCGCCTAGAAGGAGGCCAACGATTCCATCTCCTCAAACTGATTTTATCCTGAACAAGATGGATTCTCGCCGGAGGAACGAAGAAACAGTGGTCTGATCTGTTGGATACACTAGGACTCATGGCTAGACGTATGAATGATATTGGCACTGCAACTCAGGATGTGAAAGCTGAAATGCTGAAAACTAATACCAAAGTGGATGAATGTATGAGAGATCAAGCAATGTTGTACAAACAGGTGGATGCTACTGGCCAAGCTGTGAGTAAGTTGATTCTGCAGGGATATGATCGACTGCTTGGTTCCCATTCCAGCAGCAGTACAAGCAGTGAACCCTCTGTTCATGATGGGGATCCGGAAATGGAGAATATGTTTGCTGAGCCATCTCACCGACAAAATCACAACAGAAGGGAAAGGCCCCCAAGGCGCCAAAACAGGGAGGACAGTGTACCTTATCATACTCTGCCCAAGTGGCCTTTTCCCTCTTTTGATGGCAAGCATCCAAGGGTGTGGATCACCAAGTGCTTTAATTACTTTACTATATACAAGTTGCCTGTGAATGTGTGGGTTGATGCTGCTACTATGCATATGATGGATAATGCAGCTAAATGGTGGCGAGACTTATTCTTTGACTCATCGAAATGTGTCTTGGGAGCAGTTCAAGGTGGCTATCTTTGCTCAGTTTGATTTGGACGATTATGGTACTTCTATGAATGAGCTGCTTGATCTCAAAATGACTGCATCAGTTGAGGAGTACACTGCTAGATATAAATCACTGCAATATGATGTCTGCATGAATGGCTCCTCCCATGATGACAAGTTCTTTGCTACTCAATATGTGAGAGGTTTAAGAGATGATATTAGAGCTGTTGTGGAACCACAGAGGCCATCTACAGTGGAGGAGGCACTGATTATTGCCAGAATTCAGGAGAAGACTGTGGACAGGCACAAACTCAAATATCCCAACAAAGGCAAGCAGGCTCAGCAGCCTCCTCAGCAGCTTCCTGAGCCCAAGACTCCAGGCAAATATGATAATCTTTGGAGTATGAAGCAACTCAGGGATTACAGGAAGGCAAACAATCTGTGTTACTTCTATGGTGAGAAATTTGAACCAGGGCATATTGAGGTCTGTGCAAAGAGGAAGAAGCCTCAAGCCAATGCTATGGTAGTCAATGATCTGGACACACCAATGGATGAGGAATTCTTGAATGACATGGCTTTGCAGGAGGTGTTGTCTGAACACTTCTGTCAGTTATCTCTGAATGCCATATCAGGGGCCACACAATCTGATTCAGTAAGACTTAAGGCTACTGTCCAAGGCAAAACAATGGTGATTCTGCTGGATTCAGGCAGCACACATAGCTTTGTGAGTTCCAAGTTTGTGCAATTGACACAACTGCCTACTATACCATATCCAAATCAGAGTGGCTAGTGGTTCTGAAATCCCCATCAAAGAAAAGGTTCCTAACTTAAGGTGGTACATTCAGGGACATACATTTGAGACAGATATGATTGTCTTTGATACCCTACCATATGATGCTATATTGGGTTTTGACTGGCTTAAGTCTGTGGGCAACATGAGTTTTGATTGGGTCCAGAGAACCATATCATTTGAGCACCAGGGCAGATTTATCACTTTGAAAGGCCTTCAGTCAGATAATCTCCAACTGGATGCAATGTCAGTAAAACAGTTGTTCAAGTCTATAAAAGGCAATGATATTTGGGCTTATGCTGTGATGAAGCCAGTTGATGACACTGCACAAGCTCATCAGTGTCCAAAATAGGAGCATTCACCTGAACTGCGAGAGTTGTTGGTACAGTATGCTGACATATTTCAGGATCCTCAAACTCTACCACCTCCAAGGACTTATGACCATGCTATCCCATTGATGCCTGATGCCATCCCTGTGAATGCTAGGCCTTATCACTATTCTCCTGAGCATAAGACAGAGATAGAGAAACAAGTTCAGCAACTTTTGGAAGGCTGGGTGATAACTCATAGTCATAGTCCATTTGCTTCACTCTGTCCTCCTAGTGAAGAAGAAGGATGGTCAGTGGAGGTTCTGCATTGATTATAGGAAGCTGAATGCTATGACAATTAAAAACAGGTTCCCTAGGCCTATAGTGGATGAAATTCTAGATGAATTGGCTGGTGCAAAATTTTTCACCAAGTTGGATATGAAATCTGGATATCACCAAATTAGAATGCTACCAAAGGATGAATTCAAGACAGCCTTCAAAACTCACTTGGGACATTATGAGTTTAAGGTAATGCCTTTTGGCCTCACCAATGCTCCAGCTACATTCCAGTGTATCATGAATGAGTTGCTGCACCCTTTCTTAAGGAAGTTTGCGATGGTGTTTTTGGATGATATTTTAGTATATAATAAGACCATGGCTGACCACATAGAACATTTAGAGCATGTCTTTGAACTGTTGAGAGCTAATCAGTTCTACCTCAAGTCCTCCAAATGTTCATTTGCCCAGAGTAGTATTGATTACCTGGGGCATATCATTTCTGCTCAAGGGGTTTCTACTGATTCATCCAAGACAAGAGATATGATGAATTGGCCAGTGCCTCAGAATATGACTGAATTAAGGGGTTTTCTGGGACTCACTGGATATTATAGGAAATTTGTCAGGAACTATGGGTTACTGACTAAACCTCTGACATGACCATTCTCGGGCTCAAGACTTTTCAAAGGGTCGCTCAAGCTCAAGAGGCATTTCAAAACCTCAAGGTTGCAATGACAACAACTCCTGTCTTGGCTTTACCAGATTTCACACTACCCTTCCAAGTTGAAACTGATGCTTGTGGTGAAGGTGTAGGAGCTGTTTTGATGCAAAAGGGTAGACCCATTGCTTTTCTCAGCAAAGCACTATCTGTTCCTCATCAGAAATTGTCTATATATGAGAAGGAGTTTCTGGCATTGATTATGGCCATTGAGAGATGGAGACCATATCTTCAGAGACAGGAATTCACCATATTGACTGATCACAAGTCATTGTCTTACTTGAGTGAACAAAATCTACACTCAGAAATGCAGAGGAAAGTGATGACCAGATTAATGGGCTTGCAGTTTAACATTCAATACAGAAAAGGCAAAGAAAACCATGTTGTTGATGCCTTGCCCAGGGTCAATCATCTCCTAGCCTTGCAGACTGTTTCTCACTTGCAGCCACAGTGGGCTCAGGAGGTACTCAATTCCTATGCCGCAGACATCAATGCCCAGCAATTGTTAGCTCAATTGGCTTTGTCCAGCCCAAATGCTCACGGTATGGAACTGCATCAAGGTCTGATAAAAAAGAATGGGGCAATCTGGATTGGCAGCAACACAGCATTGCAGACCAAGCTAATTGCTGCTTTCCACTCATCTGCTATTGGTGGGCACTCTGGCATCAATGCCACATATCATAAACTCAGGAAATTGTTTTACTGGAAAGGTCTCAAAATTGATGTGGACAACTTTGTCAGACAATGTTCTATTTGTCAACGCACCAAGCATTCTAATGCTTATCCAGCAGGGTTATTGCAACCACTTCCTGTCCCAGCTGGTGTTTGGCAAGATATCTCCATGGATTTTATAGAAGGATAACCATTATCAGAAGGCTTTAGTGTCATCATGGTGATTGTGGACAGATTCAGTAAGTATGCACACTTTGTCCCCCTTAAACACCCTTACACAGCTGCCCAAATAGCTAAAGTTTTCATGAAAAGTGTGGTTAAATTGCATGGCCTCCCCAAAAGCATAGTCAGTGACAGGGATAGAATTTTCATCAGTACTTTCTGGCAACACTTCTTTCAAGCCTACAAGATCAAACTGAACCTGTCCACTGCTTATCACCCACAAACTGACGGTCAGACCAAACGGGTGAACCAATGTCTGGAAATGTACCTTCGTTGTGCAGTACAAGACTCACCCAAGACTTGGAAATCCTGGTTAGCACTTGCTCAGTTGTGGTACAACTCATGTTACCATAGTGCTCTTGGTTGCTCTCCTAGCATGGCTCTATTCGGGACTGAATCAAACCTGGGAGTGGATGTTACAACTACTGATGCCACCCCATTGTCTGTAGCTGAAGTGATTCAGAATCGCGAGCATCATCTGCAATTTCTGAAAGCACGGCTGGAACAGGCTCGTAACCGTATGAAAATGCAGGCTGACAAGAAACGCACTGACAAATCCTTCATGGTGGGTGATCAGGTACTTCTTCGTCTGCAGCCTTACACTCAGACTTCAGTGGCCAATCGTCCCTATCCAAAACTTGCCTTCAAGTTTTTCGGTCCTTATACCATTCTGGAGAGGATCGGGCCTGTCGCATATCGCTTGGCTTTACCTGCTCATAGTGAGATTCACCCAGTATTTCATATCTCTCAACTGAAGTCTTATACTCCGGATCATACACCGGTGTACTCTGAGTTACTGGCACTCACTGATCTGCAAGCTTCTGAAGTTGTGCCTGAGGCGATTCTGCAGCGCCGTCTCGTGAAGAAAGGTAACAACGCGATTACACAGGTGCTCGTTCATTGGTCTGGTTTGCCAGCTTCGTCAGCAACTTGGGAGGACTATCATGTACTCAAGGAGCGCTTCCCGGATGCACCTGCTTGGGGTCAAGCAGCCTCTTCGGCGGGGGGGAGATGTCACGGCATGAAGACGGAACATATCGCCCAAGGCGTCTTCGACTATTGTTTACGTATTATCAGTCTTTACGTATTTGTAATCAGACTTTGAGACTCTGGAACGTGGGGCCATCGTGCCAGTGTTGAGCCGGCATATAAGCCGTGCCGTTGCGTGTAATGAACAACTTTTATGCTATTGAAATCGAAACCGAGATACAGAGGTGTTCCTCTGCTCGTTTCCGTGATCCGCTTGCTTCTCACGTCCCGGCGATCGCCGGCGGCAAGGGGTCGCTACACCCTCTCTTCATCACTTCAAGGACCACGCTGTTATATTGATGCCTCCACCCAACCAGACCAAGCAAGTGCTGCTTCTAGAGATGCTGGTCTTGGAATCTTTATTATCAATACCCAGGTGCAACCTCCACATAGCATCTTCATCAAGGTGGCAATGAAGAACTCGACTTCTGTCATCATTGCAGATGCTGCTGTTATGGCTCTAGCTGCTGAGGTTATAACAGCCCTTCATATGCAGCAAGTTTCCATCTTATCAGATAAGAAGAAGCTGGTACACTTCATAAATAGATCAGATCTCACTCATCCACCCGACTGAAGAATCAAGCCTCTTACGCAGATTATTGCCTCCTGGGTGAATGATACATCCACACAAATACGAAGGATCAGAAGGGAACAAAATCAAATGGTTGATTCTCTGGCTAGACAAGCGCTTAGAGAGAGGCTATAATCGGTTAGATTTCAATTGTGCTTGTGCTTATGAGCACCATGATCCCGAGTGCCATGTTATTGTGGCACTCCAAAGTGTAACCATTAACTCTGTAATGGTTCTAACAACAAGTTGTTGTTAATCAATATAGTTTCCTTGTTAAAAAAAGCCATCAAAGTTCAATTTATTTATGTATCTACCTCTAGAATTTGCAGTTGAGCCCTATCCGGTTACCGTGGCTGCGTCTCAAATTTTTCTACTGGGCCATCTCAGCGCCACCTCATCTTCAATCCCTCTGAATGGTCTGTCCCTCGTCTCGGCAAAAAAAGAGAAACTTCTCATTGTCTCTCTCGATACCACGTCATCCTTCTCTTCCCGATGTCGCCGCCTCCGCAGCAGGGCGCCGCGGCGCACGGCAAGGTGGCCGGGCTGGGCGACGCGACGGAGGCGAGCTGGCGGCGTGGGCCGGGTCGACGCGGCGGTGCGAGGCCAGCGGGTGGCGCAACAGTGACCCTCCCCTTCCTCAGCCCCTCCCCTCCGCTTCAGTTTCCAGATGCGCTCCCTATCTCTTTTTAAACTATCTCGATTTCCCGCAGCAACGCGCGAGATATTCTCCTGTTAGAGCATCTCCAAGGGACTTTGCAAATGAGGTTTGCATTTGAGAATTTGGCAAAAAGCTCAAAAACAGGGCTTCAATGGTTTTGCATATTAGTTTTGCATTTGTGGAAACTTTGCATTTCCCAGGGGAGGTTTGGCATTTATGCAAAATCTCTCGCGACTTGGCAAACGCATGCTCCCGCGACTCTCGCGACTCCCGCGCGCCTGGGACTCCTCTCGCGCCTATTTCAGGGGTCACCAGGGTCCACAAATTGGGTTTTGCCAAGTCTAAATGCAAAGTCCCTTGGAGATGGCCTATTTTTAGACTTTGCATTTTGGTTTGGGAATTTTCAAATAACAACAAATGCAAAGTCTAAATGCCAAGTCCTTTAGGGCTTTGCATTTTCAGTTTTGCATTTGAGGGTATTTGCAAAGTCCCAAATGAATTTGCAAAGTTCCCAAAGGTGTGATTTCCAACCGTTTTGCATTTTGATCAAGTCCCCACAATTTTCGCGCCGAGTGGAGGGGAGTCTGCGCGCGCGAGTCCTACGTCGCCGGCCGAAATCGTCGTGAGGCCCAGATGCAAAGCGCGGAGGAGGTTTGCATATATGCAAAGCCTCAACCTCTATTTGCAAAGTTTATCAAATTGCAAATCTCATTTGCAAAACCATTGGAGGGATGTTTTCTAGTCTTTTTTATAAATTGGGCAATGCAAAATCTATTTGCAAAGCCCTTAAAGATGCTCTTAGTAAAAAACTAAGTATCCAAACATTTTAGCAGCGGAGTTTTGAAACACCGAATAAACCGATTGCCCAGCTCACGACGGCTCAATTTCTGCCGTTTTTTTCAGATCGGACGGTGGCCCTGACCAAGCCGCCGCCGCTGCCACTGGCCTCTCGCAGCCCGCGACCCAATCTCCAAGTAGAGGGTGCTTGGCCGCCGCTCTCGGAAGTCCGGAGTGCTCGGGAACGGCCGGCCATGGCGATGCGGTCCGCTGCTCGGCAAGCCATACTCTCTCCCCCGCTTGGGCTCCGAGGTCCTGGTCCCTTCCTCTGTAGTCGCTCCCTGCCTGTCGCTCCTCGCGTGGATCCGTGCCGAGCGGCGAGCTCCGCCACTGCGCCGGCAGCCGCAAAGCACCTCCCTCCATTGTTCAGGTGAGCGGAAGATGTAGATGGACAGGCTGGCAAGGTAATGTTCTCGGGTTAAGCTGATTCATTTTGATGTATTTCTTTTCTGTACAGCGTCGCGCCGATGATGGACTGGACGGACAACCACTATCGGACGCTCGCGCGGCTCATCTCGCGGCATGCCTGGCTCTACACCGAGATGGTCGTCGCCGAGACCATCGTTCATCAGAAGGATAACCTGGTAAGAGTGTCATGTTGCCCCTTATCTTGATTTTGTTGAGCCTTGCAGACAAATAGGTCCACGGAACTCTTCTTCTGGAACATATAGGTCACACTGTTCCAAATAAGTATATTCTCTCGTGATAAAGCGGATTGATTGAAATGCTTACTGTCAAATATGCAGGATAGGTTTCTAGCATTTCCTGAGGAACAACATCCTATCGTGCTGCAAATTGGTGGAAGCAATCTTGAAAATTTAGCAAAAGCAACAGAACTGGCAAATGATTATTCATATGATGAGATCAACCTAAAGTAACACTCATTTGCATCTCATCTAATTATGCACTGCATTCTATTTTCGAGTAGTTTACACGTTACTTTTGTGATAGCTGTGGCTGCCCCAGCGGCAAAGTTGCTGGTCATGGTTGCTTTGGTGCTCACTTAATGTTTGATCCAGAGGTTTGCTCCAAGAATTCAACATATCAAAAATCCATGATTGTTTTTTGACGGCATAAAATCCATGATTGTTGAGATTTGTTTTTCTCTCTCCTTTTTAATGTTGATTCAGTTTTCTGAAGTTTGTAGGGGATGCCATGTCAACTATCGCAGCTAATTGTGATGTCCCAGTTAGTGTTAAATGCAGAATTGGTGTTGATGATCGTGATTCTTATGAAGAACTATGTGAGTCTTCTTCACAAACCTCTGGCATTCTAAAATATCCATTAGGCATGCCAAAGATTAGGAAGGGATTCTTGAGTTGACATTACACTCTATTGGATCAATACATCCTGAGTTTAGGTTAGACTGTATTGAATCATATATGTTCACAAAGAAATTGAAAAAAATGGGAACTAGCTGCAAAACACAGATAGTTTTTCATATAGGCAGAATAGATGTAGCAGCATACTGTAGTTGATTAATGCTTGGTCAGCATCTGGTTCGTGGGAAATTCGAATTCCTTTTACTTCAAACAGTCCTGTAGCTGCTGGACACCTTGTTATTCAAGTTCGATAAAACAGTCTGGTGCCACATGGTTCAAGTTTCGTAGCGCGTCTGTAATTGGTCTTCGCTTGGAGTTGGCTTATTAGCCTCTCCTTTACATTTTCTTCTCTTAATGAAATGAACGTAGCTTTCCTTTGTCGTTCGAGAATTTCCTTATTCATTTTATGCTAGATTCCTTCGACAGGCTCATTTGTTCTGACTTTATAATGCACGATACGTTTGACTGCTTTCCACTCTTTTGTTTGATTGCATTTTTCTAGAAATAAGCTCAATTTCTTTTTGAAGCCAGAACAACCATTGTGTCGGATACCAGAATTAAGGGGTCCATTAACCCAGGTGATGAGATGAACAGAACCATGTCCTCCCCTGATTCCCACTTAAAAATCAGCCCGACACTCTCCTCGAGCCATAATGGGCCGGCCCACGAACAGGCTCGAACGGCCCGAGCGCACCCAACAGAGGGAAGGCCAGCCTTCCCGACCCCTCGAAAGAGTTACGGAGAACCCCTCGTGCGAATGGAGGCCTCGAACGGACCGGCCACCCCTCGAAAACTACCTTTCCACCAACCCATCATGGGCACCGCAGAGTCGCGCAAAAAGCAGTACGACTTCTCGCCTAACCACATGGCTACAACACGAAATAGTGGAGAAGTACCTCGGTCATTCCCACTGTTTACTACCCACGCCCGGATTTCAGGCGGGTCAAGTCCCACTGTTCCCCCACGTCGTACACTGTGTCCCGTGTGACACCCCCTCGAAACGTACCTACTGTATATTTGACCCGCGTTTCCCGTGGCTCGGTCACATCTTCCCGGTCCTCGACCCCTCGAAACGGTCATTAACCGCTCGAGGAATGATTGCCATCCCCGCTCGATGACCACGCCAGCCTACGTCAGGGAAGGACGAGCCGGCCATCATCACCCACGTCGCTACAAGCTCGACCCACTCCGACACAGCCTCTACAGTCTTGACGACGCGATCTACGCCCATACCTCGACGTCACCCCCACGTATGCCCTCGACGCAGTTGTACTCCTGAGCCTCCCCTTCGGCTATAAAAGGGGACGCCAAGGCATAGAGTAGGGGTCTTCGACAGACGAACTCACCCTCAAAAACGCCCAAGTCTTCACGACTCGCTTGTATTCACCCCTGCAAGTCAATACAACCCCCCCCCCCCGCTGGACGTAGGGTCTTCTTTGCCCGAACCAGGATAAAAACCTTGTGTCTTTCTTGTATCACCATCCGGATTAGGGAGCACGCGGCGTAAATTCACTAGTTGGTGTTAGACCCCCCGATTCGAAACACTGACACATTGCTTTTTAATGAATCCTTATCTTGATGGTTAGTCCTCCCTTACTGTGCTAACATAGTGACATGTTCTAATATATTTTTTTTTGTTTTCACCAGGTGAATTTATAGATAAAGTTGCATCAAAATCTCCAACTAGGCATTTCATCATTCATGCTCGGAAGGCATTGCTTAGCGGTCTCAGTCCCGCAGAGAATCGGAAGGTTCCTCCATTGAAGTATGTTTGCCCATCTTTTTGCATAAGGAAAAATTTACGAAGGGCACCAAATAATATCTCTAGATAGTAATGGTCATGTCCATAATTGTGCTGCTCTTTCTTCTGCCATAGTTATTGAAACATTTGTAACTATTATTAGGCGTTGACGCGTTGTACAGCTGAATTTTTAATCCTCAAACCAATAGGAAATGTTGAATTGTGTATTTTTAATCCTAGCCATTGCACCTTGATAGTGAAGAAAATGCTATTATTGAATTGGATCCAGACATGCCTGTGCTGAATGCTTCAGTTTGGTTTCTTGGAACAGTTTTAAGATTTGTTTATCAACATGATTGCAGGTATGAGTACTATTTTGCTTTGTTGCGGGACTTCCCAGAAATAAAATTTACTCTAAATGGAGGCATAACCAATGTTGGTCAAGTAAGTGTTTGTCTTACAGAATGCTCCTTACCTGCAGAAGAAAATCTTTTAGCACCTGGGTTCGATCAACCTACCTGGGTGCCCTAGGCCAGGATGCGAACCAAATGGCCTCTCACTGCATTGCTTCAGTTCATTTTAGTTACTAGTTTCATGACCTCATTGAATAATGTGGTCAACAAGGCCAGATTAGGCCCCATCTTGATGCAAATGGTAATTACATTTCATGCGACCTCTATAGCGGAGCTATCTTATCATGGCTAGAAAATGTAGCTGATGTCTTGAGTTCCGTAAAGTCATGTTACAATAATTTTTTTCCTCGAACATGCAGGAAAGATGTGCATCATTAATATTAAAAAGAAAAAGGGGAAGAACCCTTACAAACAACACACACACACACACCCAAAGACGTTATTGCAATCACATTTCTACAAGGAAACTACAGGGATATGACTGTAACCTAAACACTCACTACTCCATGACTGAGTGAAAAGGTAAGAAATACCATTAGCCCTGGCCAAAACCCACTACTGTAGTTCCTCGCTAACGAGCAATAAGGCTCTAGCCAAATGAGGAGGAACTCCATCAAATACTCATCTATTGCTGTGATTCCAAATGGTCCAAGCCCCAAGATTCATAAGGGAGTTGAGGCCTTTCTGCAGTTGTCCTCGAACAGCAAGGATAATATTCTCCCACTAATTATCAAGGAACTCTTCTCCAATCTGAGGGGCAAGGATCTGTAGGCCTTCCCTTTGGAATAACCTGAACCAGAAATCCCATGCAAAGATGCAAGAAATTGCTAAACATATTTTCTCTAACAATGGTTGACTTGAATTTTGTATATCCTTATATAGATGGCTTTCTGTTAATAATGCATCAATTATCAACTATTTTAGGTTGCAAATCTATGCAGAAAAAAACTATAACCTGTCGTATACTCAGGATAAAGATATTTCATTTAGTGCATTTGAGACATCTACTACTATATGCCTTGATTACCAAGCTCGACGTTTTGTTTTGGCGAGGGGCCGCGTACTGCAGGTGCGCGCCGAGGGTCTCGCGGGCCTCGCGGACGGAAGAGGTACCGGAGAGATCCCCGTCTCGCAGTGGGCGGAGAGGGCTGCGGACGGACGCCCGCCCGTCACCATAGGGTGAATGTGACGAGGTCCCGGTGAACGGCCGGGGGCGGTAGACCGGTGACACGGGCACTGTGGCCGAGGCGGCGCGATGGTGTCCCCGGCGGAGAGAGGACACCACCGGCGTGTGTCCCCGGCGAAGAAGGGGTCACCGGCGGAGGCGGCGGCGGTGGTGGCTCGTGCCGGCACGACGGTGGTAGACGTGCACCGGCTAGGGCGGTGGCGAGTCGGTGGCTCCCGAGGGGCGGCGCACGTGGCACCCGAGGCGGCCTCGGCGGTGGCTCCGGCCAGCCTCCCACCCCCACTCGGCCCCTCCATGGTCGAGTGTGGGTGGTCGGGAGACCAGGAGACAACCGGAAAGGTGGCTCGACCACCGCGTCGATGGAAACACAGAGAAAATGTCAAGCTCCCGTGGAAGTGGTGGGAGGAGGGGTGAAGAAGGGAAAACCGACTCATCGAACACCACATGGCGAGAGAGAACCCGACGAGAGGAGATCATAGCACCGGTACCCTTGTGATCCGGGAGTACCCAAGGAAGACACACAGGTGGACCGAGGAGCCGGCTTTGGGGGGGCGGTGGCGGTGGTGTTCGGGTAGCACGCACACCCGAAGACCCTAAGGTGATCGCACTCGGAGGGTACCGAAGAGAGCGTGGTGTGGTGTAGGAGCTGGACAGTAGCGGAAGGTAGGCGGTTGAGGAGGTATGTGGTGGTGTGCGTGCAGCACTCGCCCGGCGAGCAGAAGCGAGGCCTCGAGGAAGAAGCGTCGCATGGTGTCGTTGATGGTGCGAATCATGCGCTCCCTTGCCGTTCGGAGAGGAGGTGTACGGGCAAGACATGCGTAAATCGACACCGTGAGAGAGGAAAGAACGCACGGAGGTTGAGTTATCAAACTCGCGACCATTGTCACACCGGACGGCCTTGATAGTGAGGCCGAACCGTGCGGACACCCAAGCGAAGAAGCGGTGAATCACCGGAAAGCATCGACTTCGCACGCAAGGGAAAAGTCCACAAGTAGTGAGAAAATCATCAACCACCACAAGATAGTATTTATAGCCGGGAAATATCGAGGCACAGCGACGTCCACAAGTCGCAGTGTACAAGATCAAAACGGTGAGCCGCATGAGAAGAAGAACTAGAAAAGGAAGACGAACATGACGGCCCAACCGGAACGCATGACACAACCGCTCATCATGAACTCGAGTACAACGAATGTCTGAGCTATGACTAAGCCGCATCGGGCATCACGTCCGGGTGTCCGAGACGCCGGTGCCAAGTAGAAGAAGTAGTGGTGGCGAGGCGGTCGACGAAGATGGCGAAGAAGCCGGAAAGCGGGAGAGTGTAAAGGGGCCCCGAGCCATCACACGGAGCGAGGACGCGGTAGCCAAATCCTTCACAAGAAGACCAAAGAGTCAAACTCCACGTAACAAGAGTTGTCACCAAAACGGCGAATAAAAAGAAGATTGTGGACTATCGTGGGTGCAACAAGAACATCGGGAAGGCGAAAAGAGCCACGGGCACCGGCGTACCCACGACGTGACATAGACGAAGGGTGTGAGGGAGAAGGAGAGGCGGGACGAGAGTATACCGGAAGTCCGGGGTGGTGTGGGGTGGCACCCGAGTCGGCGATCCACTCCGGGCCGACGGGAGGTGTCAAGCCCAAGGTGGAGAAGGAGCGCGCCGGGGCCTCCCCGACCCGGGCCCGGCCGGCCCCGGCGCGGAAGGTGTGCCCCACGGGGTCGCCGGGTGGAACGCCGGTGGAGCGAACGCCGGAGCGGCACCGCCAACATGGCGGCCGGTGGACGAGGCTCGCCACCGGGCTCCGGAAGGGCCACATGGCGACGCGCCGACCGGGATATGCATTTCCCTCCTATTCAGGACTGCACAATGCTGATTGAACCTTCCATGAATGTTAACCTTGTGTTTGTTTGATTAAAGCTCTTTTGTTTTGTTGCAGGTTAGTGCATCCATAAGACAAGGTGCACATGGAGTTATGGTTGGTCGGGCCGCTTATAATAAGTATGTTTTTTGTTTTGGTTTTCAAACTTTCAAACTTGCAAACTGTTACTGGCAAGGATCAAAAGTTTCAAGTGAGGGAAGGAAAGAACAGGAGAGGGCATGATATAGTATCTGCAGTACCCATTTCCATAGATGAACAGTACATATGAACTGTGCTAGTGGGTTGTGAGGGAGATAGAGAGGGATTTCCTTTCTTACTTGATCTCGAGGGAGAGAGAGAGGGATTTCCTTTCTTTCTTGCCACACAGATAGGTTTTTTTTTTTTTTTGGCCAAGCCTGCTTCTGGTGCCACCCATGGGCTGACCTTGCCCATGATACAGTCCAGCCAGCCCATGATACTAAAGTGAATCCCTGTAAATAGACCTGAAATAACATTAGCTCGAGAAAAAAGATCTGAAATGACACAAAGCTGTCTGGTGTGTTTGAAAGCAACTGCAAATATACATGCTTATGCTTTGCAGTTCCAGTGGTCACTTTATTTCTTCCCTATGCTTTGAGATTACAATGGTCAAATTGGTTTTTCTTTTCTGTAAGAATTTGCTTTGTGTACTGACCCCACTGTTAGTTATCATCTTTATAATTTCATATTTGGTGGACTTTCTAGTCCATGGAACATGCTAGGACACGTGGATGGGGAAATCTATGGCAAGCAAACAAGATGCATTTCTCGTCGCCAGGTTTAGCATTTGACATATTTATTTGAGTTATCAGCTATTTCTTCCTTCGTCTAAACTCTCGTCTTAGATCCTTGAGAGCTACCAAGCTTATGGTGATTCAATAATTGGCCAGTACGGCCCCAGCAGGCCAAACGTGAGACAACTTGTCAAGGTATGAGCTACATTTTGATGACAAAAAACACTTGGATTTTATGGTAAGATGGAGCCTGGCACTCTGACCCGTGGAGGATATCTGAATCTACCATTTTAAAAAACCATTTGTATTTCTTCCATTCACATTTGGATACAAGTTTTTTTTTATAATGGAAAAGATTTTGTTTGCCATGTTTGCAGCTTTGCAATGCATAAAAACTGTCCTAAAATTGTTCCTAGATCAGGAATAAGTATGTCTGAGATATATACTCAAAAGGTGTGATGCTGCCAAACGAACTTACTGGAAGTATTTCTAGTTATCTAGCAAATTTATATGTTTGGCCTGGCATTGTTGCCCTCTAATTAAGAAGTAGCAGTTGCATTTTCAGTTTTTGTATTTTACAAGACATAATTCTAGTGCTAATTGTATTTATCCTTTTCTAGTTTTATATACACCTGAGATTACTTCCCTTTAACCTTATCAATGACAGAGGGAATCATTTGATTTTGATACAGCCACTGTTAAACTTATTCCACTCAGAACCTGGCAACAGCCTGTGGAAACGCAAAGCTGACTCTGCATTGCGCCATTGCAAGGTAAGTTAATAGAACCTCACTCCTGCCATATCACTACTTCCACAAATAATTACAGAATGAAGATGCATTTGTTAATTATGCTTTAAACAAAATGCGGCATAATATTAGTTTTTTTTCTCTAACATCCCAGCCATATCATTTCATTAAGAACGGAAACGAACTCCCAAATGGTCAAGGGCTACAAAAAACCTTCCCAACACACACCCCACTCACAATAAAATCTGCGCCACTCAAACAACAAATGGCATAATATTAGTTTTAAGGCTGATTTTGATGTTGAAATGAAAATGAGCAAAGTACAACTCTTGTATATTTCAAGTGTTTTTTAACAAAATAGAAGTTCCAAAATGGTAAAGCATTAAGCTTGTGATGTTCTTTGTGCAGACATTGAAAACATTCTTGGAGGAGACTCTTGACGCCATACCAGACAGTGTTCTTGACAAGCCAGTAAACAGGGAACCAGCCAGTGACGAAGGATATTTTGCTAATGTCGATTCTGTGTTGCCACCAAAATACACGACGATGATCAACTGTAGCTACGAAAGCCTAGATCTTGTTGCCCCATCCACTTGAGCATCCGGAGGATGTTTTACCACTAATTACACATGAGAATTCTCACTAGGAGACATTTGGTATGAAAAATTCATACAAAATGTTAGTGTTAAAACACTAGAAGAATCCCACGTCATTACGAGAAGTTGCAGATTCTAGTTGTGATAATTGTTGTAACAAAGATACCTTGAGGTGTATATATGCTGTGGACACAACCATTTTGACTTTGGGGCAAAATCCTTGCTCATTGTTGTATGGGCTATATGTACGCCATTTTTTCATTGCGATTCTTATAGCCATCTCAAAAACCAATTTTTGTTGAGATTTAACTAAAGTTATTGATGAAGTCTGAACCCGTTCTGCGCAAGTTATTAGATACGTAAATAATTCCATGGAAGTATAGAATTTAAGTTATCCGCATATATTGGCTTAGAGTATTTTGAGTAGCACTACCTAAACCAGACCATCTATTTGTCTTTTTGGCTAGCCATCTATTTTGGGACTATCCAAATCTTGCTTCTAACTCTAACAGTACTACATAAATCTTGGCTCTCAAATTTAGTTTACTAGTTAATGACATGTGCAGCCCACATGTCATCTTCCTCGTGGCTCTCAAATTTAGTTTACTACTCCCTCCGTCTGAATTAAAGTGCATTCTGGCTTTTGGTTGGTGTCCCTAAATATGGTGTATTTGGAAAACATGAGGATACTTCTTCCTTAATAAAAATAGTGCGTGATTGGCCGATTGGGAAACAAATAGAGTGCTTTTCATATTTTGTATAAGAAAACTTAGATTACTCTCTTTAATCATGGAAATCGGATCATATTTAATTATATTAGAAAGTTAAGTGAGGGGTACATTCGTCTATTGTCATCTCTCTTATTTTGTCTGAGAATAGACAGAATGCTATTTAATTCAGGACGGAGGGAGTAGTTAATAACATATGCAGCCTACATGTCATCTTCCTCTGCAGGTTCTTCAGGGTTCGTGAGCCCATGCGCCATTGTAATGCCATCGGGGGATGAGGGGCAGCCGGTACGACCGTTTAGGATGCGTGAGCACTTGTCGCCCAGAGGTACTCCATGCCGCCAGTTAGGGCCTATCGCGAGGAGGAGCTCCATGGCGGTGAGGGCTGAGCGCGGCAGCGAGGGTTGCTTGTAGAGAGGAGCTTTGTGGATAGTGGGGAGGGCTGCACCGGGATTTGCATCCACCTAGAGTCCTGCCAGGGAGAAGGTACGATGGTGCGGTAGCGAGGTCGTCCGGGACGCCGCATCGAGGAGCAAGGGCGCGTGCTGGAGAGCATGGCCGGCGTGTAGTGCAGGTTGGTGCGAGTGCAAAGAGATAGAGGGAGGCGCATGGGAGAGAGAATGAAATAGCTGCTTAGATTTGTGGCCCAATGATAGTTAGTGAGAGGTGAAATTTGTTGGATAAACAAATTAGTTAGTCAAGTAAGATAGCCTATTGGTGTGGATTTAGGTCTACGGGAGATGCTTTTGCTTCCTTTTATTTTTTCATCGAACTTAAAGTGTGGATCCTCACAGCCAGATGAAATAACAGCTGGATAGTGAATCTTTGCATCTGCATCTACATTTACGTCTACATAGATCTCTAATCTTGGTGAAGCGTATTGTTGATCAATAATCAAGGGTTATTTTCAAACTCAGTTTCCTATTCATCTATGATGCACACATTAGTGTTCACCCACCATTATCGTTCAAATGGATATTCATGTGCAACTCACTCGTTACTGTATCACCTGCCCATTACCATTCACACAGAACCCGATATGCACTGTAACACTCTACCCGTCTGTTCACGCAAAGCCCGATACTACTCACTGTTTTATATTTGTTCTTTTTTTTTTCTTTTTACTACCATCCTCTTTTGTCGGGTTTCACTCGAGTTCATTTTTTTGAGATTACACGTTTTACAATATGCACACCTATGTTCTCACGGCGGCTAGGCGTCTGAAAAATTTGCGCAGCGCCTGGACGCCCAGGCGCCCGCTTTGCCCGCCTAGGCGCCATTTTACAAGGCGATGCACGCACATTTACTCTATGAATACACGTACGCAAATCCTACCCTATAAACACCTGTGAAGAACTAAGCTAGTAAATCTCTTTCCTTTCGGGCGTCGCCTTGACGACAACTTGAAAACAGAGATGCACGCACACTTACCTATGAATACACGTACGTAAATCCTACTCTATAAACACCTGTGAAGAACTGAGTCAGTAAATCTCTTCCCTTTCGGCAGAACATGACTTAATACATGGCGCTAGTAAATTCGTCTTCTTTCCCGTACTGCCCAGCCCCGGCCGAACCAGTCACGCAGCGGCAGTTCTAATCACCAGTCAAGCAGCGGCAGTTCTAATCTTACACTTACAAGCAACAAACACTTCCTCAGTTTTTTTTTTCTATTCTAAAAGAAAAGAGGAACAAACACTTCTCCGTTCCTTTCTTCCTGTGCACTCCACCTTCGCCGCCGTCGCCATGGACGCCGACCTCGTGCAGCGCTGCCTCGAGGCCGGCGGCCGCGACTTGCTCCCCCACCATACCTCCTCCCCTCCCTCTCCGACCTCCGCCTCCGCCGCGGCATCCTCCTCCATCCTCCAATCCCTCCCCCTCCACGTGGTAACCATTCTCCCTCTCGTCTCCTCTTCCTCTCATCATCCATTCCTCGACCTGATGTCCTAATCCCTTCTCTACCTCTGTCCCCCAGTCCTTCGACCGCGGGTACTACCTCCTCGTGAAGGCGATCCAGGAGTTGCGTGCTCGCAAGGACGGCCACGTCGTAACCGTCGGCATCGGCGGACCCACCGGCTCCGGCAAGACCAGGTATCGGCGGCGGCGTCATCCGTTCCCCTCGATTAATCGCGCCGTTTTCAGGGACGGTTGGTGAATTGTTGTTGCTAACTTGCTATTTGATGGCTTTGTGCTGCGCAGCTTGGCTGAGAAGGTGGCGTCGGTGCTAGGGTGCGTCGTGATCGTCTCCATGGAGGACTACCGCACAGCAACTGGTGGCGACGACGGCAGCAGCGACGTCGATGCCTTCGATTTCGATGCACTTGCTCGCAACCTCCAGGTTAGGTCTCCGTCTTGCTCCTCAAGACCCGTTGGGATTTGGGTGGGATTGGTTCGATGCTCACGAGCTGTTTGCTTTAATGACGGGCTATGGCCTGTTGAGAAATGGTGGGATTTAATGTTCTTGTCGACTGTACCATTGGTAGGGCTAATTATTTTTCGGTTGGGGGAGTGGGCTTGTTTCCTGAAACAGAAGTGTCCAATGTTTTCCTTTTTGCTGTCAATTTCTTCCAGTCCTTTATGAATTTGAATGATAAAACCGCGTCCACATAGGGTCACATTTGTTGAATTTGGGGTAAAAGGTTTTGCTATATGACTAGTTGACGATTACTTGGCAATTTAACAACCTTTTGGACTTTGGTTATGGTCGTCTAGTCATTGACTGCAGAGGGAAAAACAAATTGAACCTTCGCTTTTCAACTGTTAGCCAGCTGATAAATAGTGATTACATGCAACTGAATTAGAAGGGTATGTCTTATTCTTGTATTAGATCTTTGCAGTTTCCTTAATAAGGCTGATTAAACACAATGGTAATGACGACATTTAGGCTTGAATATTGTCTTTTTCTGAAGCATTTTAGGGTTTCTTATTGTTAGGCGTGGTAAAAACTGAAATTATCTGATAGAATAAATAAAGTGCTAACAGTGTTATCTTCACCAGGAACTCATGGGCATCATCACCAAATAAATAGTGGTGCCAGTATATGTAAAATCCAGCCTCCTTGATTCTGATCTAATACCCTTTGGATTTATAATGTTACAAATCTCTTAGTTAATATATTGAAACATGGAAATGTCTAGCTTGTGCAAGATTTGACATCCCCAACCCTACCATGGCTTTGTAATGTTTTGGCTTTTGAAAATGTCAATAGACTGTCTACCCATGGTTTTGATATTTTACAGTGATGGTTTGCCACTTGACCTTTAGGGCCCGTTTGACACAGCTCTAGATCCGAGATACGGCACCTCCCTGGTGTATCTGTGTTACATAGCCGAAATCTCTGCTGCATCTGTAGTTTGTAGATTAAATTAAAGTGGTTTAAGTATTTTTATTTAGTCTGAAACACAAATGAAATGAGGCACGTAAATGCACTTAACATGCCTGCAGCTATGTAGGATTTTCTAGAGCTACAGGTGACCAGATCTAGGAAATCAGATTTCCTAGAGTTAGAGCTTCTGCCAAAGAGGGCCTTATATGCATAGTTGTGGATTTGTCCAAAGTTTGTAAAAGTAACACTTGCTTTTGTTAGGGGACTTAGCACAACTGATTGGCTCAATATATCAGATGCTAATTGTGCAATTTTAATTGTATGGCTTTTGTTTAGTTCTGGTGTTAACTGCACAAATTTTATTGATAACTTTCTGCCTACTTTTCGGTGTTGATTAGTGCCATTACGGTCATGTCTATTGAGCAGGATCTTGTGAAGGGTAAAGATACAATGGTTCCACTAGTTGATTTTCAAGAGAAGAAACACACTGGATGGAGGCAACTGAGGATTTCTTCATCTGGAGTGGTGCAATATCTCAGCAATACATGCTATACTTCTACAAAATCTTTAACATGTCTTCTGATACAAGTTCTTCTAGGTGATTGTCGATGGTGCGTATGCTCTGCATTCAACACTACGATCATTGCTTGATATCCGGGTTGCTGTGGTAAACATGATAGTTGCTTACTTTCTATTAGTTATCTTGTTGAGACTTGCATTCTCGCAGAACAATAATGTTACCTGTTATGTGAACATACAACTTGCATATGTGTTTCAGGTTGGTGGTGTTCATTTTAGCCTGCTTTCTAAAGTTCAGCATGATATTGGAGATTCTTGCTCGTTGGACTATCTGATCGACAGTATATTTCCATTGTTTAGGAAGCACATTGAGCCAGACCTGCATCATGCGCAAGTACTGCCTTTGTCTATCATAGCTGTTATCTTCTTTAGATTTCTGAGTATCATCTGGTTCTTTGGTAATGATGTTCCCTAGTTATTTGCTGGTGCAGATTAGGATTGATAACAGCTTTGTCTGCTCATTTCGAGAACCGTACTACAAGCTAAAGTGCAAAAATGAGGTCAGCAAAGCATTAATGTTGATTAATAATTTAATATATACTCCCCCGTCCAGAAAAGGATGCAACTATTGGATTTGTGCAAGTCAAACTAGTTGAACTTTGACCAAGTTATAGTGAATAGTATTAACATTTATGTCTTCAACTAGGTTTAGTATGAAAATATATTTCATAACTAATAATTAATTTAATGGTACTTGTTGCCCAAAGATCACAAGCAAAGATAGATGAATCCCAGAGGTCAGCTTGACCTATGGGCCACATAAGGAGGAATATCATATGGAGTTTGTAATTGTACTTTGCCCTGGATCCCTTGTGTACTCATTCCTCAGCATGTTCTGCCATGGGACAGCTCCAGGGCAACAACCTTGTGCCTCCCATTTGTATTTCCTGCTCCAGTCCCATGGCAGCCTATGAGAACTGGCCAACAAGAAACCAGGTTGCACTTTGAAGTATCCCATCCCCCCTAAGTTTCCTTGTATCAGAAGTTCTTAGCTTGCAAACCTTTCAGTCATTTCAAGAATGATCCTATACTCTATTGTGGGTACATGAATATGAAATCTATGGCTATTTTGTTCACCTTGACAGTAGAGTTTTGATTGTGTATTGTTTTTCCTCTTTACTCCCTTCGCTAGTTTTGCCTGATCGTTTGTGACTTTTATGATAAAATACTGCTGTTTAATTATTCAGTGGAAAACTGACATGATATATTCTGTATATTGAAATGTTGATTTGGGAGTGCTGCTTCTGCAGACAGATGCATTTAGTTTTGTGGTGCTTTGTCTATGCATTATCAAATCGAACTGTAAATTGCAATTGCTAAATGTGCAAAATGTTGATCTTGGAGAGCGCAGTGCTTTCAGAATATTGTAAATGTGGCCAATGAGTACCAGAAATGCGTAATTATGGACCCCATCTTACATTTTTATGCATGCTCATATTTCCACATTATCATAATAGCAGCCTGCATTTCATTTTGGACTGTTTTATTTATTTATTTATTTTTCTTCATATATTACAGTATGAGCTTGTGTGATTTTTGATGTACACAATTTGTTGCTATGGTCAGTTGGTTACTCATTCCATCTTTTTATATTCTTTGGTTTTTTAACTTTTTTTGTTTTATTGTAGTCATCAGATGGCAAGAAGTTGTACTCTTTTGAACATACATCAGAAACTGAGAAGTGAGTTCATGTATCCTCTTCACCCTCTTAATTTATTTGTCCAATCGGCCGAAGTTGTTCAGAGAGTTTAAGGCTGTCAAGACCATGATATAGATTGTAGGAGTGTACATTCCTGCAACTGTACAGTTTGATGTGGTTATGTGGCGACGCCGGTGCGGTCGCCATATGTGGCAGCATCGGTCAGGAGCTCGAGGAGGAACTTGATCAAGTTCTTGACGTGTACACCGAGATCGCCCCACGTCGTCAAACGGAGACCGTGTTGATTGCGAAACCGAGATCGCCCCACGCCGTCAAACTAAGATTGTGTCGATCACGAAACCGAGGCCATTGCGCCCGTCAAATTATGTTAATTGAAAATGAATCACAAGGATAGAACTAACTATAATGGAATGTTGTGAATATTTCATTTAAAGTATTGTTTCTTGGAAATACTTGAACATAGTCAAACTGAAATCATCATGGTACTATTTTCCTCCGGTGCAACGCACGGACATGATTCTAGTAAATAAAACAAACAAAAAGCAAATCTATCCATCGTATATGGTACTCTAGGCCAGCAGCTGCGTATCTTCCTTGTTATGCCGTCGTATTGAAGGCCCCAGTGCCCCACATTACTCTTAGCATTAAAATATACAATTTGTTGATACTTCTACTCTTTTAGTTTAAATTTGCTGCACACTGCATGTCTTTTTTTCTTTTAAGGAGAAAAAAAAAATCTCAGACTTATATGGGGGCACATGTTCACATCCATAATCAATGCTGTAGACTGTAACTGAAAATGCATGTGCAAATCCATGTTTTAAATATTCATTTAAATATATATGATTTTATTCTGGCAGGATTATAATTGTATGGTTTATTCCAGTCAAATGGTAAAGATACTTAGATCAAGATCCTGACAGCCTTTTTAAAGTTCCCTTTTACCTTCATCAAGGTTTTTGGTTTGTGACAACTGGTTTCTCAATTATTCCAGCTTTATTGAGATGTACCTTAGGCCACCTTTTGCTTCTGAAGAAATGAAGATTGATGACTGGATTAAGGTTAGGCAATGTGGAATAAGATACTACCTATCTCTAGGAGACCAAAGAATTGTTGACAAATACTTCATAATCCGTCCAAAAGCTGAGTTTGAGGTATACACTGTTCTTCAAAGGATCTGTTTTGTGTTTCCTTAAGTTGCTAAGTAGGAGTGCTAAAAACTTGCATCTGTTTGTCATTCTGGCAGAAGTATAGGTGTGTCTTACTAAGGTGAAACAGTATGTACTGCCAGTGTTTAGAGCACAATGTAAACTCACAGTATGCTTTCACTCAGGCATATAATAGATGTTAGGCTATTTTCCTCAAATATGCAGGAGAGCTGTTACATGTGCAACAACACATACTCAAAACTATGGTTACATTAGTGCCCTGGGAATAAAATGAATCATCACATCTAGTAGGCACTGAGGAACTTGACAGCAAGCTGTGCTTGGTGATGCTTCATGGAAAATGCAATTATTGCTTTTTTTTTTTCATACCAAGCTTCCAGAGTTATTGGAATGAGCAGGGCTTTGACTTGTAACAGGGGGCTACTGAGGGCCAGAGTCAAGATCTGACTGCTCTGTGCTTGGTAGAGGAGATTGAGGGAAATAGATTTGAAATAAATGGCAATACACAAGAGAACAGTAGATTGATTAGGGCCTGTAGATTACAGGGGCATGTACAGGCAAGGATGATCTACGGTTGGTTTATAAAACTATGACTACTGTCAGATGTCCTTGTCTATTATGTCTAATGATCCATCTATACAAATTAGAAAACCATGGCGGGCTCAAGGCTCAGATGCCTACAACTGTGAGCAGCCCAAATCAAGTCGTTGCGGCCTCGACGAAGGTGGGGATGAGACTCCTAAACTGATGGTGCATGCCAATAGAGTCAAAATGCTCGTTGAGGCCACAAACGATGTTGAGGATGGCGTACGGTCCTCCGAGATCACCAAGCCTGTCTGCCATGTTCTTTACTTACGACAGTAGTTGGTGATTGAGAGGTCGCCTTGGACAAAGTTTTGAAAGACGATTAACCACTTGTTGGTATCTTGTGTCTTCTCGCACCAAAGTTCAGTACCCTGCAACGACTTGGTTTAGCCCCACAGTTGGATCATCGTTCATTCGAAGATTGGTGGGATCTGGTGACCACAAGGGTGGCTGATCATGCAAAGCAGGGCCTGAATTCTGTTATAATCTTGGTGGCTTGGTCTCTCTGGAATCACAGGAATCGCTGCGTTTTTGAAGGACGGCAGCCTGATCTGAATGGGCTTCTCTCCTCCATTAGGGATGATATGTTTATGTGGGAGTTGGCTGGGGGCTCGAGGAATTTCTCAACTTCTTGCCCTGCAGCCCTCCAGTTAGACTGATAGGTCTCCCTGGTCTTGGGTTGTTTAATTTGGTAACAGGTGATCTAGTGTGTGCGCATGTGTGTGTGGGGGATATAAAACCCACTTTGTATTTGGACTGGGTGCTACACCCTCCTTCTTAATATATTGATACGCAGTCCTCCTGCGTGTTTTAGAAAAAAAAATGTATCTTAAAAAGCCAAAATGTCTTATAGTTTGGAATGGAGTGCATATTTTCATAGAAGTTTATTTGTGCTGCAAACCTGCAAAATATTGGTAGCAAATGATCTTAATTTATTTGAAAACAACAGTAAACCTCAAATATTCTTATGTATCTTCTACAGTATTACACTCCTTAAGATGAAATGTTTATATTACATTCAAATCGCTCCCAACTAGCAAGTGGTTTTCATAGTTCAAATAGGTGAAGCCCTCCTTTAATGAAGAGTTAAGTTGTTTCATAGGAGCACTCTTTATCACTTAAAAATTGCAGCAACGTAATGAGATGTTCCGAATGTGCTGCATGTTTCTGAATTATTTCAGGTTGGACGAACAACTCTTGGAGGATTGTTGGCCTTGGGGTACAGTGTTGTTGTTAGCTTTAAGCGTACATGCACATCTGTCAATAGAGATCAATTACTGATAGCGGCAGAGACCATTGACACCCTAAATGAGACCTTTTTGGTATTAAAAGGTCCAAGTAGAAAGGTATACATTCTTCTATGCTGGGTGATGAATTATGACTCAGTTGTGCTTTTTGGCGCTCTTGATTTTTTCTGGATTCACAGGAATTTTTAAGAACATGATGTCCATTCTTGGGTTTTGCCACATCTAGCATGTCACGGTCATCGTTGAATCTGATTAATGCTATTTTTTTTTTATTTCGTCCTTGTAAATCATAATTGCTGAATTGGGTAGTGTCTGCCTTTTGGCTTAAATATTTAGGGTGGCTTACATGTGTTCTTATAACTAGTCAGTATTCCTATAGTGCATATTGTCACCTTTTCATCTAAAGCATTTGATGACTGAGTTTGACAATTGTGTACTTCAGCTATTTTGTACATGTTTACTTCTAGGAACCTTATGAAATTCTAACTACTCAGATACCTAGAGCTAGAGTTCACAGTGGTTAGGATCTTTTATGCTGTAAATTTAATAGAGGTATGAAATTGAAAGATTGTTGCTTTTAATTACAAGAGAAAGATGTCCTGATTTCTTTTTATGTTTGTTGTGAACATGTGATTGAACCTTGGTTAAAGTTTGATAATTTACTGACATACATAATTTAGATTGTTGTAGTTGAGGCTTCAAAGCTTTGTATAATTTAACTGATTTCTTTGTATGGTTGTTGTGAACTTGGTATTGAGCCTTGGTTAAAGTTTGATAATTTAACTGACTTACATAATTTAGATTGTTGCAGCAGAGGCTTCAAAGCTTGGTATAAAGGGACCATGGATCACAAAGTCATACTTAGAAATGATCTTGGAGAGCAAAGGTATAATATTGTGTATTCCCTTAGTTTTCAACCGGACCTTCTTGCTAATAAGTTTCTCATTGATCTTAGGGGTTCCACGACTTAATACACCACCACCAGTATCAAGCACCCTGCTAACTGAAAGTCAAGAAAAGAAAATTGCTGCACCTAAACCTATTCGTGTTTCTGCTGAAAACATTACAAATCTTGATGATTTGATGCAACCGTGGACGAGATCTCCGCCCAAAAAGTTGGAACAAGAACATGTTTTGGCAAAATGGCAGTTTATCCCAGGTTGTTAACTTTAACTTAGTATTGGAATTTCGTGAAACTGTTTCCATGGAAAGAAAAGTAGAATAGCTTAGGACCACAGAGTCCAAAGTATAGTATGATGATTATCTTCTACATGTTTTCAGATTCTTCTTCAAGAAGTAACATCCAGCTAGCTCCTCTGCCAGATTCTTATGACCTGGATAGGGGCCTTCTCCTATCAGTTCAAGCAATTCAGGTAAATGTTGCCATGAGTCCTATGCATTGTTAAGTTGTATATATATATATTTGATAGATATCTCATTAAATGTGTATCATGTTATCTGTCAGGCATTGTTGGAGAACAAAGGATACCCTGTCATTGTTGGGATTGGTAATGCTTCCACCCTTTCTTTTGTGATTGCAGACCATACTGTCTTGATGTCGATTTGAATGTAGATTCGACATGTACATTGATTATGATCAGTGATGGTAACTCTTGGGGCATTCCTAGTTTGGTGAAAAAGGACCTTAAGGCCGAGCAGGCACCTTTTAAGGGATACGTTATACTCTATACATCGTTCTTAGCCATGAAAAACTAAAGACCTACCTCTAGGCTTGAGACCTTACCACAATTAACAAACTTTGCAACAATTGCCCATGGGAGAGAACGAGGATGATGCTATGTGTTGTTTCCCACCATGGGAGAAGTAGAAAAGAGGGGGTAAAATGCAATGGGAAGGACGCCCCAGTGAAAAGTGGGGAACTACATGAGGATGTTGCCCCATAGAGAGGAGGGTGATCGATATCTACTAAGCTGACATGACATTTCACCCCAGCTTTCCTCCTCGCCCAATCCCTTCTTACAGATTGACTCTGGGTGTCCTGGATCCAAACTTTGGGTCCTGTGATTAGTTGCACTGTGGTGATGATGGAGGAGGAGAGTGCTTGATGGGGGAAGGAGACAAGGGCGGTAACTCGGGGTTTAATCTGGGTGCAAGACAAGGCGAAAGATTGTGTGTAATGGATCGGGCACACAGATTAGGAGATTGGGAAAAATTCTATGTATACTTTTCATTGATATGCGAATCTCATATTCACTCCACCAGGACCTTATACATAACAAAAACTTTATCTCCACTTCTTAAGGCTCATTGTGACCTTATACACTAGCAAAATTTTGGGAAATTTTAAATGACACTATAATATCGAGTACATCACTATTGAGGCATGCATGGAGTATTAGTTGTGGGTCTTTTTGGATATTCTGCTATAGTTGCACTTTTTTTTCTCCAATCTCTCCCTTCCCCTCCCCTTCCCCCTCTCCCTCTCCCTCTATCCTCTCCCTTTTGCTCGCTTTTGCCTGACATTTCATTAGAGGGTTTTGGTATAAGTGCTTAAGTTAGTAATATTTGCCCTCTCACTCTTTGTAGGTGGTCCTAGTGGATCGGGAAAGACAAGTTTAGCTCAGAAGATGGCAAATATAATTGGCTGTGAAGTTGTAAGCTTGGAAAGTTATTACAAGCCTGAACAAGTGAGAGATTATAAGTATGATGATTACAGCTCATTGGATATTGCTTTGCTCACTAAGGTGATGTTTTATGGAACCTCTCTACTTGAGTGCTTGGTAGCTTTGGACCAACTTCATTCATTGCTAAAACAGGACAATTTAAAGTGAATCATGTTGTTATTCCATCCTGTTTTGTGGAACCTGATAAGCGCTAAATGCTGATCCATTATACCATCGAATCCATGAAACCTTCCCTTTTGCTGCTTTTACATGTGCACTAAGAGTACTTCATTCAAAAATCAAAAGGTATCTGTCTGCAATATCATTTATTCATCTTGAAGCTCTAAAGTCTAAACATAGTATCAAGATCTGTGCACTGAAAAAAATCTAGTAAGGTCAAGTACTCCAGTGTTTAGTTGCTGTGCTATGGAATCTAGTCTGTTACATTGGGAAAAAAATGAGCGCCTTTGAAATGCCACCAGAATGCCTGAGCCTAAAGGAGTTGGTTCATGGTCTAGTGGTTCTTTAAATATGGATCAACCTCAAAAGGCGATGCCTCATTCTCTCTATGGAAGTACAAGTCATGAAATAATTTTAGGCCTCTATAAAATTGGCATACCTGCTTGCCTCAGTTTAGCCCTTCCCTAGACCCCACTCATGTGGGAGCCTCCGGCACTGGATCTGCCCTTTGTAAAATTGGCATATGTGCTTATGGGGTTTTCACTTATATTATGATGGAAAAAAGAGAGTAGTTTGGTACAGTTTAAGGTGTTAATTCATGATTTGAGCAGTTATATTGTTTATTCGCTACTGTGTCTATAATGCGTACATGAATTATTATAACACAGAACATTATGGAAATCAGAAGTAGTCATAAAGCAGAAGTTCCTTGCTTCGACTTCGAAAATTTCAGCAGAAAGGGGTTCAAGGAGCTTCAAGTATCTGAGGAAAGTGGAGTGGTAAAGTGTATTTCCATCCAATTCTCTCATCGAGTACATTTTACTTGGTTTCAACAGGGCTATTCTTTTATTATTCTATGCAATATTTTTTTGTGAAATTTGTCAACTGTTGTATTGGAAGTATAGGGTAATCCTCTGGTGCATTGTAATATTTTCTAAATATGCAATGTCATACCTCCGTTCGAAATTGTTGTCAGGTTTTCATTAAATGGTATGCTTAGTAGATAGATTAATGAAATGTAAAGCTGAGAGATTTGAAATATTTGTATTTGAACAAATGGAGACACCGGATCAAATTACGTTGAGATTGACAATATTGTATTCCAAATATTTATACTTCTCTTTAGGTACTTACTCCTCTGTTCCAAATTATAGTTGACCTTTTTTCTTTCTCAAACTACAAAGGGGAGCTGCATGTCATTTCATTAAGATAGAAAAAAAAAAAGAGCTGAGTTTAGAAAGAACCAGGACTTGAGGTTCCCAACACACACACAAGGCAGACTATGCTTGTGACAAAAAAGAAAACATGACCATCCTAAACATCCTACCCACCCCCCACCCCACCCCCAAGGAAACAAGAATGATGAGGGAATTGGAGCCCTTCCTCATCTCCTTCGGCACCTTCTGATAGCCAACCTCTACCACAGGAGAAATTAGATGTCGTTGGCGAGGGTGCAACAGAACAAAGTTCAAATATTGAAGAATCTAGGCCCAGACCTGCCGTTTGCTTGCTTGGCTGATTTGCTTTGTGCTCCATCTTGTGCTTGGTGCTCTGTTCTGCTAACTCTGCTGTCTGCTCTGTGCCCATGCATTCAATCTTCTGTTGTCCACCAATTTGCTTTATCTTCTGCCGCTATAGTATGTTGAGGTTCCTAAATTCCACTGCATCAGTGTCCATCCAAGTCCAATTCTGCACATCACAGTTCATCCAAGTCGCGTGTCCACAAATTGTTTGTCGGATCAGCCATTTTTTTCTTTGGTTAGCTGAGTCTGTCCATTTAGCTAATCATGATCATCATTGATGCGACTATGCCCTCTTGGTCTCTTTTGTAGGCCATTTTGCTGCACTTCATGATCAATTAAAGTTTATTTTGTCGTCACCACCATTCTATCCTACTGCGTGCTGTCTTGCAGCAGTGATCTCTCTGTGCTTCCTTTGGCTTGTTTTGACACATCTCTATATTATTGTCGAGTGACAATATAGGTTCATAGTTGAAGAGTGAGGCTGAAGTAAAGGTTGTGAAGGCAATACCCTCTTGTGGAGATTATTTTTTACATCGACATTGTTCAAAAGTTGCCCGCTTCGACAACATCTTCTATTTTGGATTTTGGATGATTTAAGTGCCAACTCTCCAAATGCAATGACATTGCATTCACGTTGCATTTGAGAGGGGGTGTTAAGTGTAATAGTCAAGAGTATTAGTGTAATCTCATAGTCTTCGGTTTCCCTCTTGTCTCTCATGTACTCTACATATAGTGATCCCTATTGGGCCTCAATATTATCGTCCAGTTCAATCTTTCTTTATTCGTAACAAGTGGAACCCAGCATAGGACCTAAACAAAAACATTGGGGTCTGTTAATTACTATTAAGCATGCGTAAACGTATGATTAATTTCATTTCTTAGAGCCATGGATTCTCCATGAAACATGTTTTGATATACATCTATTTTAAGCTTGTAGGTGTTAATATATTTTTTGAAATGACACGCAGCTCTCCGGTGTCATTTGTGATTTTTTTTTTCCTTCAAAAAACTGTCAAACTTAGAGAAGTTTGACTTAGGAAAAAACCAAAGTGAGCTATGATGTAGAACGGAGGGTGTATTACAATCTGCAATGCTTAGATCTCATGGATGAGGAGTGATCCTTTCATGATTTACATTTGGATACCAGGTCATCTTTGAAGGTGTCTATACTCTACATCCTGCTATAAGGAAATTTCTGGATTTGTGGATTGCAGTTGTAAGTCCCTTATCAGATCTTCAACAAATTTCTAGTCTGGTTCCATCATCTTGCTATATCATTGTAAATATTTCTTTTGAGATTAACATATTCCCTGGCATTAGGTTGGTGGAGTCCATTCACACCTTATTGCAAGAATACAGAGAGACAAGAATCGTGCTGGCTTTTCTATTTCCCAGACTGAAATCATGACCACTGTGTTTCCACTGTTTCAGCAATACATTGAACCACATCTTGTCCATGCCCATGTTGGTACAAGAAACATAATTGTTGACATATTATTTTTCCACGTTACATAGGTGTCCAATATTCTTTGTGTACTTATGCTTTGTTATCTCTCCACTTGCTTGGCAGCTTAAGATTCAAAACGATTTTGATCCTGTACTCTCTCCTGAAAGCTCGCTTTTTGTGTTAAAAAGTAAAAAACAGGTAAACATACAACCTTTTATTCCCACATTTCCTATGTTTACCCTTGGTGCTAGGTGATAGTTGGGAGGCAGATTATTGCTTTGTACCTAATAGGTCATCGGTAATTCGGTATGCTTAGTTGACTGCACCTGGGGTGATGGTGCCACTAGAGTCTACATTGTTGCCTAGGCTAGATAAGCCTACTACTGGGGTTTTATCTCTGAGCACCTAGGAGGCCATCTAGGGAAACAACGCACATTCCATGTTTTGGGTCGTGATGATTTTTTGCTCTATTGTTAGGTGTCATACCAAGACATACTGAAGGTACTAGATGCTAGTAAAGTCTGCAGTTCTGTCCAGAACTTTACTGATGTGTACTTACGGCTTCCTGGCATACCAACAAACGGCCAGCTGACAGAAGGTGAGTGTATCCGGGTCAGAATTTGTGAAGGAAGATTCGCATTGTTGATACGAGAGGTATGCACACTTATTTTTTTTTTCCATTATATGTTTCTTTGACATGGGTCTGTAACATGTTGCCCTTTCTCTTCCCTTCAATATTTGCTAGCCTATAAGGGAAGGAAATTTTATTGTCCAGCCAAAGGTTGATTTTGATATTAGTGCCAGCACTGTTGCAGGGCTTCTTAAGCTTGGGTAAGTGGTGCATTGTTTGACTTTATCCATCACTTTACATATTACAGGAAAAAAACACTGGGCATTCCTTTATCTGAATACTGGTGCGCTAGGTGTAAACATCACAATATTGAGTTGTTGGTTAATGTGTCGCTTGTTTGATTTAATTACCATTTTTTAGTATAATATGCTCACGAGGGCTCAGTAATGGGATGTGTGAGGAATAAAATTTGTGGAATAGGATGATTTGAGCCTCTCGTGCAGTATATATATAGAATTTACATGACTTGGGTGTGAAACCGGGGCGTGGGATCTTAATCCCAAATAACTCTATCATAGCCATGAGGTTTTCTAATATTGGAGAAGAAAACTGATGAGTAGCTCATGCTAGGCAATAGCCCTTTGTACCAATGTCGATGTAGATGACCATGCATAATCGACTGATTAGACTCAAGTACACATGGGAAGTCGGTGGAGTCATCTCGATCTGTGGTGTTGATACGAATTGGCAATAAGGACATGCGGACATCATGACCGAGAAGCAATGTTGGAAAGCGTCCCCTCAGCATTGTGTGCCCAGGCTACCAGTATGATCTAAGGGGTAGAGGCTGGTGTATTTGACGTCAATGTTGGAATAGATACATGCCAGGTTAATGTGTGACTCAAGCTCCATCAGTGATGGGGTAAATCAAAAAGGGGTACATGCAGCAATAGATCAAAAACTAGTGGTTGTGGGGTTGTGTTGCACGGGAACGAGGCGCAGTCGGCAACGAAGATACCGATAGAGGTAGAGAATCTGATGTTGCGACCCACACTAAAACGATCACAAGGGCGACAAATCAATAGGATTTGCTGCCTAAAGGGTGTTGCCCCCGGTGGATGTCGAGCTCCACAGGGGCACATTGTGTGGTAGAGATATTGTGCCTTAGATCTGAATCTGAACTCGTGATACTATGTAGGAGGGAGAAAATTGATGGAATACCATGTTGGTTATATTATTAATATTGGGATATATTTAGGTCCAAAATACTCTAATAATACTGTTGCCATGTGGCTACCTGTTTTGGCCACCGCTGGACATCAATTTACCAGAGCATCTCCAAGAATTTGGCAAAAATCACTTGGCAAATCTTGAGATTTGCCAAGTTGCCAAAAAATATGCCAAGTCAAAATGAAGCCTCTCTCCAATAGTATCCTACTTTTGACTTGGTAAATCTAAAAAAAGATAGGCCCACCAGGAATATATGCTGTTGAGGTACTGGCGGAACATAATTATAACCATAATCTTGAATGCAGTTTGCCTTGCATGAGTGATCATGATGTGCAACAGTTCAACGAGGAATAGCAACAGCGGAGGCCCAAACCATAAACACTAGCAGATGGCGACGTTCCTCAATGCTACACAGTAACCGAGGCATGGAGATCGATCGGAGATAGACAAAGTTCGTAACAGCAGCCTTCGGGATCTGCTCGATCGGGAGGACGGAGGCCGGGTTTGGCGGCGTTGTCGTGGGGAAGCGATGCGTCGTTGTGGGGAAGCCTTCGGGATCTGATCGCGGACGGAGGCCGGCCCCGCGCGCGAGAACCGATCGCCGAGGAGAATAGTGCGCGCGCGATCTTTGGCGCGAAGAGTCCTACACGCGGGGAGTAGCGGGAGGAGTGCCCGATCGCGCGTTTGCCAAGCGGTCCGCGGCCTCGCAAATATGCCAAGTTTCCTCCGTCACACTGCCAAGTTGCCCAAATTGCAAAACCCAAATGCAAAACTGTTGGATACCTCATTTCGAGATTTTGGCAAATTACAAGAATGCAAACCCCAAATGCAAAACTGTTGGAGATGCTCTAAGTGAACAAATTCTATACGCTTCTTGAAATATATGAGAGAATATTGTTTAATGGTGCAGTGGAACTTATGACCTCTTGAGAACTGTGCTGTACTAGCTGAGCTATGTAATACTATTTTACTAATCTTTCGATTGATATGCTAAAATCTATCGAGATGGAAAGTTCTTTTGACAATTATGATATATCAATTTATTTTTCATTCCTTTTTGTAGTTACCAAGCTGTTGCTTATATTGAAGCTCCTGCTGTCATTTACCAAGATGGAAAGGTTATTATGTTCCTTAACCACTGTAGCTCTTCTTTTTTTATTTGGAGAAAAGACCACATACTACCCTCTAAATGGACAAAGCATTTTTTTTGTAAAAATCTCTACTCCTGTGCTATTATGCCATTTTTGTTTGCTTGTACAGTGATTGTGATCCTTTGGTGTCATTGTTGAGCTATGTACGACTAAGGATTAAATGACTTAGGAATTTTGAAATTTGCTGGCACATTTCCAGGTTTTCTTGATTATTATGAATGCCTTCGTTAAGGGGAAATACTTATCAAAGTATTGTTACATAAGTTTGAAAATGAAAACTAATCTCTTGCTAGTCATAACATTTGGTAGTTAGTAACTTTATTAGTAGTTTTTGGATGGACCTGTTTATTTAGCTGTACAGGAAATAAATACTATGTAGTGATGAAAATGAACTGAATGCATGCATGCTGTGGATGAAGAATCTTGTAAGGGGGCACAGTCCTACTGCTCACTCCTATTACTAATCTCTCATTTTTTGATTTAAAACTGCTTCGTTATTAACTTTACATACCTATAAAGCAATGATCATGTTATCTCTTATTTTATATAGCATTATTTTGTAATGTTATGGTGTAAGCAGTAGTTTATCTATGTTCTGATGCCTTTTGAAATCCATTGAAGATTTTAATAGAAGTTGACCATCTACAAGGAGGTCGACTCCGTATCTTCAAATTAAAGGGACAAATAAAGACATTGTTACCTCTGCTGGTTCTGCACTCAGCTTGGATGGTTCATACACAACAAAGGTTTGGTTAGGAGTCCTGAAATCAATCATAGTCATATATATAGCTTATCTATTTTCAGTTTCATGGTTCCTTGGTGCTATGCAGAGCTATCTTCAAATTATTTTGGAGAGCTTACCAGCTGATGGTAATGTATCTATTGGTATTCACAACCAACAAGCTGCAAGGCTGCAGGAACTGGTTGAGTTCATCCAGTCACAGGTATGTTGCTGTAGATTCCTATGTATGTAAACTATTTGTACAACATACTAGGAAGCTACCTTGATAAGCTATTCGTGAGGGCAGTAACAATATCAATATTGCTGTAGATTCCTATGTATGTAAACTATTTGTACAACATACTAGGAAGCTACCTTGATAAGCTATTCGTGAGGGCAGTAACAATATCAATGCAACATTTGCAACTGAGAATACTTGTCTGCATTTAGCTACCATATCGTTAACCATTATTGTTTCAAATGGCAGGAAGAACATTAGAAAAAAAAACGTTAATTTGGAGTCATCCAACTTTTGGGAATTGGGATTCTGCAATTACTAGCTTTTACTATGTATCTAGACAAAGTATATCTTGGTGTACAGTAAAGGTCATGTATCTAGAAACCCAAAATGACTTACAATTTTGGATAGAGTAATTTGTAAGTTCGACGAGCTAAATATTCTCAGTTGAACGAATCGAGGGAACTCCTATGCAATTTTCTCCAAAATGTTTTTTCTTGTAATTTTGTCATGTTTGATAAATGTGTCAGGGTGGTTAACGTGCAAGTTTACCTAATTTTGGATCTTTTAAATATTCTTACACAGCCTATATTTTTTTAGTATGTCATTTTCTTTAAGTTCATGTAGCATTTGTATTAATTACAGACAAAATTGGTCATGATTTAGTATCCTGTGAATGACTGATTTAACTGGGACTCAGATATTTGGTGCAAGTTTTTGGAAACTGAAACCGTAGTCCCAATTGATAGTGGTAGCAGACACCTCAGTTATATTTCTCCTCTTTAGGCTTTGTTTGGATGTAGTCGGATTCGCATCAATCCACATCTCTGGGTGGATTGGAGTCGAACTTTAAGGTGAATCTGACAACATCCAAACAAGGCCTTAGTGTGTGTATATATATTCATGGGTAAACAGGCAGCCTTTTCTTGTATGTATACAAGGGTAAGTGGACTGCTTCATCTGGGCTGCTAAAATGTACAAGGCTACTTGGCTATTCAACGACTGGCTGTCTGCTAAAATTTTATGCTTACTATTCTTTTCTACTTATTCTCATATACTGCAATCATTACTAATGCAGGGAGGGAGCTTTAATTCAGATTCATCTTCACCAATGCGTGAAATTTCCTCTACAGATAGTGTTCTTGATGATATGCAGTCCAGGATAAGGAAGCTTGAGAGATGGAATACGATAAACATGGTAATCTTTTTAAATTTTTTAAGTGCTATTTTTTGTATGTTAAAATTTAGCTGATGTGGATTTGTACATTTGGTACATATTCATGTAACTCTGTTGGTGTAATTCTATATACTATATGTTAAATAAATTTAACATTATGCAAAGTCATTGTTCAACTGTTGACCCACTTAGTTTCATATGCAGGTTTTGTGGACTATATTATTGTCTGCTCTTGTTGGATATTCGCTATACCAGAAGAAACGTCACTAGGTGATTAGTTGACCTCGAGTGAAGAATGACTAATTTTGCTTTGAGCAGTGATCCAAAGGTTTGAAAAAGGACACTAGGTTCGCAATTACTCTTTCAAGATGTCACATATTGGACACTCTTTCTACAAATGTTCAGTTTTTCTTCAAAATGCTGTGGTGATGTTTCACTGCTGATGATACAGGTTCTCTGGCAGTTTAACTGATAGGGTAAAGACCATACCTCATTCACGGTGTTTGCAGAACTGACTTGTAGGCCACTGGCACAAAGTTATAAGTGCCCGAAAAAAAATGAAAAACAGTATCTAAGATGTGAGAGATGGCTAGTGTTCATGCCGTCCCAAATAACTGCCTTATTTGTTTGATCACTCCATGTCTGTAAGATAACGGTGGGAAGGTACAAAAATCTCATGCTGAATGTTTTATCCGTGTACCAGTGCCCTCTTTGGTTTTCGTGCATTGTTTGGGACTTAAATGTTTTGCTTGGAATCTGAGATTTTTCTTGCGGCATAGACCTATGCAAAGTTTCTAGATTTTTGTATCATTCGTGTTTTTCTGGACATGGTACAACAGCTATTTTGAATATAATCCTGTGAAAACTTTGTTCAGAAGATGAGGGATGGAAAAGGTTGTGGAGATCCATCAAAACATTTTGTGCCTATAGTTATTGTGTATGAAACATTGTCAGCCATAGGTGCATATGGTCCATGGGGTTTTATGTATTTTTCATCACCGTTTATGTATTATCATCCATTTCTCAAATTTTTAAGGTTAGTTGTACTCCCTCAGTCCGTGAAAAGTAGGCGCAACTCCTTTACTGTAGAGACCAATAAATGAGTTGAATGATGTGCCTTCCCATGAGAGCGCTTTGGCTCCACACCACGTTACGGAAATTAAAATTACCTCAAATACTAACCTTCCGACTACACTTTATAAAAGGGACCGGAGGTAGTAAGATGTGTTGGTGAAAGAAAACAACGGAAAAAGGACGCCGCATTTGAACAATAGGAATATGCAAGTCATGACAAGGGTGATTGTAAGTGTACAGATGGCCCACCATCATATCATTATTATTATTAACGTGTACCGTAATAACATTTTAAAATATGTAGTGATGCGGGTTCTTATATACCCTGTTCGGCATTGTTCAATAACCAACTTCTGAAGCTACTTAGAGTCGTTTCATGTGAAACGGGATAAAATAAAATAACCCCATCCATAGAACCCCATAGAATATGCTTTTCACAACGGTGTATAAGAGAGCTAAAAATATTAGCTTTACCTATAGCTTCAACTCGCTATAGTAGACTGTGAGATAAGCCCTACAACTAGAGGTATTTTAGCAAACAATTCTCCAAAATAGCTCTAACTCTACTGATAGAGCTGCTCGTGGAGTTGAAGCAACAAAAAAATTGCTTTATGAAAAAAATTTGGATCAAAAACTTTAAGTTGGATAGTATTTTTTAACTCAATTGTTCTTTTTGTACTATATATAAATATAGATTTATAGGAGTGTTGACGGTGGGACCGGGAAATGGGGGTAAGACTACCCGCACTTTTCGTACTCTATTTTCATCCTTTAAACGGAATATTTTATCCTAGTCATCAAGATTCTCTCCTTTATACACGTTTCTTCCCCATCCATCATTCTCTATATCTCATACTCTATATCTCATCCATTATCCAACAACGGCCCCACTTGCCGTCCCAAATAACTGCCTTATTTGTTTGATCACTCCATATCTTGTTTTGAAGTTTTTATGTAAACAAATTTAATGGTGCAATCAGGATTTAATTTGATTTTTGGTTTGTGAGTTAAAACATTTTCTAGTTGGATGAAAAAAGTTGGGCATGCCGCTGGTGCATGCATGCGCTCTCGCCACTTTTAGCGCACGTCTTGCTAGCAACGCCAGGAATTGAGGATGGCCCTTCCCCGAGCTTGGATAGCGGACAGTAAGACTATCCGCACTATCAACCTTCACTTCCATACTCCATAAGTCCTAGTCATCAAGATTCTCTTTCCATATAGGTTTCTTCCGCACTCATGAACCTTTATATCTCATACTCCATTTCAATTATCAAAATCGGGCCCACTTATCACTTTATTTAAATATATTCATGTGAGATCTAGTTTTGAAGGATTTATTGAAACGAATTCAATAGTGCAATCAGAATTTAATTTGGAGTTTCCGTTTGTGAGATATAACATTTTTTAGTTAGTTGCAACTATGGGGCCCACCACTACATGTGCTGTCTCTCTCCTCTCCCTCTCTCGCGCGCATGCACATGGGGCCCATCACAGGCTTCCGCCACAAAGCTACCACAAATAGCCATATTTACATCCAAAGGTGGTACAGAAGGCATACAGCGGCCGCAGTGGTCTAAGGGCAGCCAAGGTAGGAGGTGCCGGACGCGGAGCAAGGTTATCCATCAGTTATCGCAGTGAGTTGGCACGCATACGTAGCAAGATCATTCTTTTTACCAAAAAATAGTGTGAGGGAGATCCCCATGCTGACTTTTCATTTATAAATAAAGAGGGCACAAAATACTTACAAAGGGAAATTAACTAAAAGCATCTAGCTAGGCACAAAATGGTGACCTCAAGTAATCTTTAAATCTAGCGAACGTATGCTATGGAAACCGTGTTCCCGTGGAAACCATGGAAACTCGCACGTGGATCTTGGATCTAAATCC